>OX421971.1:61413902-61856402 GCA_949128135.1 Parasteatoda lunata | reverse complement strand
AATGCTTTTTGTAGAAAATTGGAATTGTGGGGCAGAAATTTAAAGCAAACAAACTTAACAATGTTTGCAAATGTGGATAACTGTACTAAAACTTATAAGGCTGAAGAAGAATATGTAAAAGTTGTTTTTGTAACCATTGAAATTCAAACTGATAGCAAGTTTCGAGCGAAACCGAAATACAATTTAGTAATAAATCACTATTTGAATTTTGGGCAGGAGGATGATTTTTCTGCACTGAAAACAAGGGCATTTCGCATTCTATTACCATTTTCAATATCCTACCTTTTGTGAAACTGTATTTTCTGCTGTGGCTTCTTTGAAGACAAAATATAGATCACGGCTAAATATAGAAACAGAACTGAGAGTGGCTATTTCTAATATTAAGCCTCATCTCAAAAAACTTTGCTCTGCAAGACAGGCCCAAGGAAGTCACTAAAAATTATAAATTTTTTTAAAAAATTTGGTTTGTTTGGATTAAGTAAGGCGGGTAAGCCAAAGGTAGCCAGTGCTCCTAACGTAGTCCACCCACCAAAGTAAAATTAAATTTATTTTTAATCATAAGATCTCCCTGCTGCATTGTAAATCTTGTATCTGAGTTGCACGAGGCTGAATTGGAAGATATTTCCTTAAATGTCCTCTATTGTATGAGGTGATTTAGTTTTTTGCAGTTGTCGTTCTAATTTCCGGGTGAGAAGATATTGCAATTTATATGTGTTTAAATTCTTAGAACTTAGAGTTATGATATGTTTTCTGAAAGTTTATTTCTTTTTCTTTAACCACGTTACTTTAATTCGAATTAATCTATCAGATTAATAGTTTTAAGTTGTGCAAATGGTGAGAGAGACACCGGTGCCACCTTGGGGACACGTGGGCCACCTTCGGAAGCAAACGTGAAATCTATGAAAGAGTTAATTATAAATCATTACGTAGCACATTTTTTTTCAAAAAGGAATGATTGAATTGAATGCCAATTGATTTATTTCATTTTAAGCAACTGTGGAACTTTAATATTTTTTAAATTTTTATAATATTTTGACGTTCTCTGCACTTTAGTAGGGTTTGCGATATTTTGTTTCAAGTTTTTTTCTTTTTTTGCATTTTAAAGTAATTTTTCAGGTATTTTTTTATTTTTGTGGTAGTTATGAGTGTTTTTGTGGTCGATTCTGGTATTTTCTTGTAAATTTGGGTATTTTTATAGTCGTTATGGGTTAGGTTAGTTCATTCTAGGATGATTATTTAACTCTTACTTGTTAGTTAATCCTTTTGAAAAAATTAACTCAGTAATTCTTACTCAACTTAATAGTAATACTTAGTTAACTCAAGAGAATCGCTAGTGACTTCGCACAATAACTATCAATGGAAAATCAATAAACAAATTATACACTCTAAAAACAAATATCTTTTTTAAAGTCGGGAAACTTGTTCCTACCAGCAAGACACTTAAAATGCCTATTTAAAAGACGTTTGCCAGAGCAAGTGTTTTTTTAAAGATATTTTGAGTAAGTGAAAAAGTGATTTCAATGTATGGCTCACCTTTGGAACCTGTGGGAAACCTTAGTCGCAGAAGCAACAATTTTGAAATTGTACTATAAAATAAATGATATTTTATTTTACAATTAAAAGTATACGTGGTATATATTAGAGATAGGTGTAAGATGTTACAGAAAAAATTCAGCCACACAGACTTAATCAAAAAATTAGGAAAAATCCTTAGCCAAGCCTCCTGGCTCCCCACCTTAAGTTTTGATTTTTTAAGTTGTTTCACTTTAATAAGTTACTAAATATGTCGATATGTATTTTGTTTTCTATGTGTATGTGCGCCTTCCTTTCATCCAGTTAATCAATTTTTTTTAAATAATATTTTCTGTTGAATATTCTCGCGCCACCCCTCTAGTGTGCTCGCGCCCCCCTAGGCGGGCGCGCCCCACAGGTTGAGAATCGCTGCATTAAGCTTTAACTCAGTATTTAAATCAAAATAAATATCACTAAAATTGAGAAAGGCTGATGTTTTTATTATTTTTTTTATTTTGATTAGCAATGCGTACAATACGACCATGTACAATTTGTACAATGAAACTACGACTTTTATGCATCAATTTTATTGGTTATCCAAAGGATAAGGGCCAATTAGAGAATAAATTAAAGAGAAACTGATAGAAAAATAAACGTATAGATGCTTAGAAAACTAGATATTCTAATTTATAAATATAGTTACATAACTTGTCAATAGATGTCATTACTATGTACTGATAGAAGCAAAGAATTTAAAATAACTACTATTAACAGCCATAACTTGAAATAGTCTAAAATATGACTCACGTAAATATTTAAATTGGGATACTCAGTCATGCATCTGGAAACGTTGTACATTTATATTTTTCAATTTTGTTAGTTCTTTTTGCAATGTGTTCGTTTTTCAATTTTCTTTTCTTTTGCGCATAAGAAAGAGAAATATATGAACAAAAATCGCCTCTTTTCCAAAAATATTTTTTTCCTTCAAAATATATAATTATATATATATATATATTTTTTTTTTTTAGTTTCTTGCAAATGAATTTGTTTATAGGAAGTTTTAAAGTCTTCGTAGGGAATGAATGTAACCCATAGGTATTTTATACCGTTACGCATGCTTGGAAAAACCGTATTTTTACGAAAAGTTTTATTTTAATGTTCAAAAACTATGTATAATATGTTTCTCTTATTAATTAAATTTCACCCTAGCTTCTTTTGGAGTTCGATTGACCTTTACAAGTAGGTCAAAAAGTAAGACTCGTGAAGGAGAAAAAAAACTATTCGATGGAAGACCGAACACTTTTAACAACAGAGTATATTATTAGACCGAAAACAGAGTATATTATGTTTTTGCTTATAATCTACGTATTTTAAAATACATTAGTGACTGACCAATTAGCACTGGATACTTTCTAATCAAAATGCCCTCACTAATAGAAAAATCTTTTTTTTCTCCAGTTTTTATGTTTTTTTAAAATTTTGTATTTGTTGTTTTTTGTTGCTATTTGCTATTTTTTCTGTCTTGTCTTCCGACTTTAACCATTAACCAATAAATGTCGTTTTAGGGGGTTAAGGATGATTAGACACGGGGTTAAATGCTGGTGTGCGTGTATGATATATAGTGTACAGATACTGTAATGCATGAGCAAAGAAACCGAAGCAATAAGCATGTAATAATAATAATATGAAAACTTTTGAGCTTCAAAAATTATAAAGTTATAAAATAAAGGTATGCTTAGAGTGTGGGAAAATAGGCACCGATTCACCAGACAAGAATGAAGAAAACAAAGCAGTTTGAAGAAAGAAAAAAAAAAGAAAATGCTAAGTAACCAACGAAAAATGAAAACTTAAAGAATTGCAGCCGTAGTGGTAGTACTTTACGTCGCAAAAGAGCTGAAAATGTGGTATTGGCAACAGTCTGGGAAACATCCCTGAGAATTATCAGAAGACATGCCATGACAATGTTTATCTTCTGCTGAGAAAATGGCTTCCCACTTTGGTAGTCGGGCAACCTGCTCGCAAATTCGAGTTCTTAATGGTTGAACTATTTCATGACGGTCAATACACCACAACCTCGGTTTTTTCGCAGACTGATCAAAGTGGTCAATGACGCAGTCAGTGACTTCGGCTATATTTTGATTAGTTTCCTGCGGGACAAAATAAATATCATGTGATGTATGCATTGCTAAGTGCTGTGGAGGTTTGATGAAGATTTCACGCTATTCATTACGGAATTAGCAGTTATATGACTATCAGAAATTATTCCAGTTCATTACTATGTGATAAATTTGTATTGAATTTATGCGTTTGTTAATGTAAATTTTTTTCCGAGGTTCCAATAAGCATTTTTCTAACTGTTTTTTGTTTCATTTTGGACTTCCTAAAATCGTATCTCTCATTTGGTGAAACAATGACGTAACTGCAGAATCAAGTTACGCCATTGTTTGACCAAATGAGCTATATTGAATTATAAAAGATAGGTCTAATTAATTATCGCTCATTTGTTGAAACAATGACGTAACTTGATTTTGCAGCTACGTCATTGTTTCACCAAATGAGCGATGTCATCATCTTGCAACGCATGAATTGTAGAATATACAGATAATGTTTTAATTATTCTTGTTTTAGCATTAAAGTTCACAAGATGACTACTCCTACTAAATAAATAATATTCTATTTGTATCTTAATATGTTTGTTTCTTATTACAAAACACTTTCGAGATAATAACGCTGACTTCTCAGTGTCCCATCAATTGTGTTTATAAATTGTGTCATTTATCTGTTACGTAATCCACTTTTACTATCCTTTTTTTCCATCTGCGCATTTTAATAGAGGGCGTTTTCTATTATTTCAAATGGTTCTTTCCTATTTAGTTAGTTTGTGAAATTGCTGTTTGACCGGTATACTGGGAGTTTTAATTTTTTCATATTCTCAAGATTTTGTTTGAAATTTTTCTTCGTATTTGATTTTATGTATTTCTTATATTTTTTCCTGGACCTTTGCAAAATCTTCGGGGTACTAAAAGAGCTAATTTTGACATTTGCCACTCTCTGAATAGAAAAGGTTTTGTTTTATGGCTTCCGGAGCTGATACCCCTTGAAGACTTAGGCTTCGGTGGCCAAATTTTTTATTTATTTCCATTGTTTTTTTCTTTATTGCTTCAATTGTGTCATAACTTCTTGACTACAACCAAAGATCACTTCTCTTTAATCGTCAGGGTGAGTCTGAATACGACGGCAAAACTTCTAATAAAGGTAGGGCACATAAATATTGCTGTAGATTGCTCTCAATTCTGAAATCTGGTAAGCATCGAATGTGTTACGAGAAATTTGAAATTAAAAGTCCTTTTGAAATAAGTTCATGGAAACAAAATCTTCGGAAAACAAACTCTGTGAAAACTGAGTTTTTCAATAACAAAATATAACGTAAGCGAAAATAAGTATGTATTATAGTTAATCGGAGACTTGGTATTTTATACTTACAAAAAAGTGTCTTTGTAGATTGTGTCAAACAACCGTTACTCATTGGCTTTTGAGAGCTTCATCCGTAATAACCAGGGTTATTAGCTGTTAAGTCAGCAAGTCAGCATGAAATAGAGTATTTTTTTTTCTATTTATTTATTTCGATATAACGTAAGACAAAGAGTCTATTAGCTTGCACGTTTTGCTTGTCAATTTTGCTTGTCAAAGTCAATTTTTGAGCAAGCGATGGTATGGTTAATGCTATAGATTGCAAATCAATATACAGTGCGCAGATTGAAAAACCGACTACCCTGAATAACTGTTGATCTAATGTTTGGATTTTCACGTTCTAGGATTCAATTTTAAAGTTTCTAGAGGGTTACCTCAAATATGCTAAGTAATTAGTGCGGGCGATCAAAACAAAATCAGACACAAAAACGTACTATCTATAAATAAACATACCTTTTTTTCGATGAATTCAGATTTTTGACTTCCGAAATTTAGATGCAATCTTGAAAATATGGTCCCCATATTTTGGTCAGAAGTGTTGTCCGAAGTTTGAAATCCTTAATGTTAATTTTATTTTTTTCTAATTCCTCCATATCTCGGTAACTCTTTAAACAAATTGAAAATTTTCGTACACAATCATAGAATTTGTTTATTCAAAGATAATTCCATGAAAAGAAATAAATTTCAGTAAATATATACTATTACTTATTATTTTATTTGATAATGGTCGAAACAATTTTGAATCCTACGGTGCATAATGTTTTACATCATATTAAAGTATGTAATTTTATATGGCAAAATGCAAAATTAGAGTGAAATTGGTTCCCTAGTTTCTGAGAAATTGAACTTTAACTATAAGACTTTTTTAAAATTCAATTTCTTAAAAACTATTTGACCAATTTCGTTCAAATTTTATATTTTACAATGTGAAAGTTCACACTTTAAAATTGAATAAAAATTGTATACTTTACAATTCAAATTTTTTTGGACAATTATTAAGTATAATAAAAAAAATATTAAATATTTGCTAAAACTTATTTTTTACTTATTTGATTTATCTTCGGATTATAAAATTTTATAATTGCGTTCAAAAATTTTTCGATTTGCTTAATTATTTCACGAGATGTGGCAACATACGCAAAAAGTGAAATTAACCTTAAGAGGTTCAAACTTTGGATTGATCTCCTGACCAAACTAACGGCTACCCCCTATATCTTAGGGGTAAGAAATCCAAAACCGCTGAAAAAAAATGTATGTTTATTGAGAGGAAGAGCGTTTTTGTATCTGATTTCGAAACTTAAAAAAAATATGGTCTGCTCTAATTAATTAGCGTACTGGAGAATCACCCCCTCGAACTAATAAGATTGAGTCTTAGAGAGTGTAGGTCAGATCATTAGATCAAAATTTTTTCAGGTTTGTCCGTTTTCTATAGCGAACTGTACAATAGATGAATTACGTGATTAATAATTAAGATTTTTTTCATGTAATTGTTTGGGCAAAATTAAAATTTTTTTTGTGTGATTGAATATTAATCAAAATGTGAAATGTTAGCCTACTGAGAACTTCTTTAATAATACTGAGAACTTTAATTTTCTTAGGAAAAATCTGGCATACGACGTTTTTGATATTTGTTTTAATAAAATTGCGAAGTTTAATCCCATACTAATACTAATAGACTAACACCTCTGCAAATGATTGGGATGTGCTTAGGCTTTAATTTACATAAAGCAGATCACGTTGTCAAAATGCAAATAATAATATAAAAAGATAAGTCTTTTAAAAGAAGTTAAATGTTTACATATTTGATGTATTTAAATAATATGTTCAAAATTCACTAATATCGTAGTGGTTTTACTTGTGAAGTGTAAAGTAGAAACCCTCTTCCTTGTCAAGCATTGGCAATTTAAAATATGCTACAGTGACATCTTCTTGGGAGAACGCCTTCCTAAACGGCAATCACTTGCGGAGTTGTATAGAATTCAGAAGTGTCTCTGTTGACACTGCGCGGCTGAGCTGCTACGGGCGGATAAATGATAAATAAATAAAAAAAAGTAAGAAATAAATAAAAAAAGAACTCCAAATCTAATGATGTATCCTCGAGCTATCACCTGTGCAGATGCGATGCGAATGCTGTCGCCAGACTAAGGATATACAACCAGCATTTTAGCAAGGCAACAATCCCCGATCTAAACTGCCCAAGAAACCTCTCCTCTACAATTGCTAGGCTATGCACTAGACATTTCAAGGGCATGAAGATCTCACGCACCCATACAAAATTCTACCCCATCTGCAAGTACTGTCCTCATTTGCAACTAATTCCAGACCATGTTTTTGACTGCTTGGCCATTATCGGCTTCCTCTTTCAACACCTCCCATCGAAATTCTCTATGGCCATCGGGCTCCAGAACTTGCAAATCTTGTTATCAAGACTTTTGGAGGACTCTAATTTATGCACTAACATAGACACGACAACAACAACAACACAGCAACAAATGATGTATCTATGGCTGTAATTCCGTTAATATGCATTTGTGCAGATTACTTAAAAATTTTGAAAAATACAACATTACTCTACATAATTACACTTCAACAAATCATCCTAGTAAATTTGTACATTCTTTTGATAAACTGTAGAGTATACTTTACCTATATACGTCAGAAAAAAAAACTTACTTTTCCATGTGTCAGCAAAATACTATATTTGTTGACACAGATATCACCATTACAAACGCTTGAAATATTTTTTTAATTTTCAAAATACTTCACGCTTCATAAATCACACCCAGTTCTTTTATTTCGTGATTTCAAGTTCTAAGTTCTTTTATTTTTCGTCAAATGAAATCTTTGTCAACCTTTGTTCTATCACTTATTAATTAAGACCGTGTTTGTTAAGTGGATCATCCTTTTTATGCTTTTCTACCTGATTCAATTTTGTCAAGCTTACGTATTCCAAAACAATTCACTAATTAGTATTTTTTTTTTTTTTACAGAGATAGTCGTACAAGATCTTTTTTTCGCTCTCTCCTATAGTTTTCCCGCAATTTCTCTAGCGAATTATTCCAAGCAATAAAAACTTCGAATTCATTTAGAACATTTTCAATATTTGTTTTGCTTGCAGCTTCCTTTTCAGAAAAGTGGTTAAAATTGGTTTTGTATCACAAGAAATATTTTTTTTTTCGTTAATGATTCTTAAAAGCCCAAACGAATAAAGAATGCTTAATTATTTGTTAAACAGGAAGTTTTGTGTATTTGAAGATTCCTTAAAACAATAAATAAATTAAGTAAATTATAAATATATTACGGACAAATAAAAAAAACCGTTTGCTTTTACGATAGTTTTTTTGTTTTCGTTTAACATTATTTATATGTGACATAGTGATACGATTTAAAATCCAATAAAATTTGAGTTTGAATAAATGTTTGATCTTTACTTACCATTATGTTCATCAATGCATGTTATTCTAGAAATAAATATATAATGAACCAATTTACATGTGTTTTTAAGTTAGTAAATCGTTTACTCCATTCAATAAATCACTTAATCTCTTGCACTTAATCCGTATTTTATTTAAATACTAAAAAAGAGCAATGAAACTAGGAAAACTATGACGAACTATAATCAGAATAAATGGAATTAGCTTGAGTGAAATCGTTTTATTATGCAAGTGACTCATTAGTTAAGCATAATACTCTAGAAATAAATATATAATGAACTGGTTTATATGTGTTTTTAGGTTTCTAGATTTATTCCGTTCACTGAATTCGTTGCATTTAATCCATATTTTTTTCTGAACATTGAAAAAAACAACAAAAATGCAGGGCTAAAGAAAAGAGAGTAGGTCTGGTTCAGTCCTCTCTTAGAGCTAAAGCTACTTTTTTCCCCTCCTAATGACGTCACGGCTCACGCAGATCTCGGAAATCACAAGCAAACATATTATGAAAATTTTGCATCATCCTCTCTGTAAAAATAAGCTCGACTTTTTTCTTGAAATTAGATTTTAAACTTTACACAATTAACACATTATTTCCGTTCAAAAACATAGTTCAAAAAGGTTTTCTTGGCCATAATATTAAAAAAATATATATCATTTTAAACTAATAAAAATATTTTACTAGTTGTCGTAAATGACACTATAAATACTCTATTTTAAAATTTTCAGTTTTAACATTTATTATTAAAAATAATTAAAGCATATAAAAAAAACATTTTAGCTACATATTGCTAGATAACAATAATTTGTAAAGGTGCGTTAAATTTAGAAACCTGATTTTAAAATATGCAGTTAATAGCAATTCTTTTTTACTTAATCATTAGTAAACAACAACCTAATACGCTAATTATTGAAACAAGATAATAATTTAGGTTTATAATAAGGTTAGAAATGTAACAATTGTTAATAGATATTTAAATTTAAGAGACTACAATTAAAAAACTAATATTTAGAATAGCTACATTAAAAAATATGATACGAAATTAGGAGAATTTTAACTACTAATTATTTGTCCTTTTCTTTTAAGTTTTTATTTTATTTGACTTTATCAATTTTTTTAAATTTTTTCACCTGCCTTTTATTTTTGAAGTAACGTAGCGCTTTCTATTTAGATTTCGAATTCTTATAAAGGTTCTTAAACGGCAGAATAAACTGCTATTTTATTCACTTCGGGATATCATCTCTCTAATTCATTTATAAGTTTTTTTGATTATAATTTTGGTTTTCCGTTAGATTCCCTTGCACACTTTCAAAAATTTTCTCAAATTCAAGACACACTACTGACCATCCATGCTACTGACGGAACAATTAATCCTCCCTTAGATAAGATATTTATATATTCCGTATTGCTTCCGTATTGCCCGGATGTACTGAGAAGATGGTATTCCTAATTTTGAATTTATATTTTTAAAGCGAAATGCTATATAACCAGCAACATAATTTAGTCCTTTTTCTTGTGAATCGATCCTTTTGTCTTCTAAATTGAAGTCAATATCCCAAGACATAGGATTGGAGTTATTTATAATTGGAATGGGGTCCAACGTTGCTTAGAATATCATTATCTTCGGAAACTATATTTATTTTGTCCTTTTTAAATGCTTTTTCTAACAATTCCGCTGTTACATAACGACTTATTTCTAAACTTCAAATCAAGTTTCAAATCAATTAAATCAAGTTGTTAAAGGAAATAATTGCCTTTTGAAATGGAAATAGAATTTTTTTACTGCGCCCTCTTATTTCGTTTACAACTTCATTTACTTTAGGAACACGTGGAAAATTATATATTTTTTTTCCTTTTGTGTTTCTATCAGAATTTTTGTAATTCACTTCAAAACACTGAGAAAAATCATTATAGAAAACAACGAATGTCTTGGAATATGTCACAAAAGAGAATGCTCCAATATTAGTTAGAGCTAGTAAGACCGAACTCTCTGTTCTTGAAGTAAAAGTTTAAGCTTTGAGCTGCCGTGACGTCACAGGCGAAAATCGAAGGTTTCAAAGGTGTTCATTCAAAGGAGTGAACCAGCCCTTATTATTCTCTCTTTAGCCTTGAGAGCAATGTACCAAGAATTATTACGGAGAATTATAAACAACAAAAATGAAATTAGCTTGAATAAAATATTTCTACCTGAGGGAAATCTACCTCATGTACTTTGGTAAAATTTAAATTTAATATAAATAAACATTAAAAGTAATTTTGACTAATCAAAAAGTGCTCTTAAGTAATTTGTGATATTTTTAATAATAAATTATAAATAATCTATTATTTTTCAATCTAAATATTTTATGTTCAGTTTCATATTAAAATATTCACTTTCAATATTTTCAGTATTAGTTAAAAACTTAAAGTAAAATTGAACTAAACGTACTTTTTTATATTTTTTTCAAGAAATAATGAATCTAAGTTCATAAAAATGATTTCTTAGCTTTATGAAGATATTCGATTCATTTATTTTTAAGAAATCATATACTTGTTAAATTAAAAAATAAGTTATTTCCTATATTTTATCATATTTTTAAATACATTGTTTTTTAGTTCAAAAAAGTGAAAAAATATGATTAGTGAGATAAAATATTTAAAAGTTTTACAATTATTTGAATTCTATTGTAGAGAAAAAAAGAAATATGATTTTGTTTTCCACTAAAAATAAAAAAATATCATTTGAACGATAATTAATAGCACATTATTTTAAACAATAAATAAGGTCTAAAATTTCAAGATTTATTTGCGTCTCAGGTTCTTTTAAACAAAACAAAAATTAATGGATACAATTTAATGTTTGTAATAAGTTTTTATCAGTTTTTAAGCATTAAAATTAAAACATTTCATGCTTTCATTTTAAATAATTCTATTCAAAACTTTTCGTTTGTCAAAAAATACAAAATAAATTACTAGTGTGACATACAATTGTTTATTTTTATTTAAAATTTACAAATAGTTACTTGAAACGCAAATGACACTATTTTTTTAAACATGTTTATTCAGCTATTTAAATATTTATATCTATTAGTTTTTAAACTGCTTTCATTTAGTTGAATATATTCTTTGTACGAACAATGTATCTATGGAATGCATTTTAAATGAAAATGTTAACGTATTTAATTAAAAGGAGTATTGTTTGCAAATTTATTGTTTCATCCCATAATTTACTTTAATAAATTCTCAGCAACTCATTTATTTATTTTTTTTTTTATTTAACCTTAAGTTAATTGTTGAAACAATTTTGTTTGGAAAACATTTCCATTCACAAGCAAGAAAAATTTATATTATATTAAATATTTTTGAAAATTTTGATTTATATTCATTTTAATAAAAGCGTCTGTGGAATGCTGTTAGTACACTAGAATTGAGCAAAAAAAAAACAAAAAAAAAAAAAAAAACGATCAGAAATAGAATGCTTGTTATGTTTTACTTAGCCTAGAACGTAATGATATTCAGTTTAGGCTCTCTAGGGTAACTAAACAAGTAATACTTCCATTTTATTTATAAACACATTTCCTCGCAGGTATTATTTCATACTATGAATTATATTCATACCATTCGGTTTTTCTCCATTTTTCAAAATTGCAATTCTAACTAGTTCTCCTTAACAAAAAATTAAGCCGCAGTGGCTCAGGCGAATCAGCGCGTGCCTCTCACGGAAAAGAACCAGGTATTATTTGATACTATGAAATGGATTTTTTTTTACTCTGTTTTGATATCTTATTTAAATTGCAGCATATTTTATAAAATACATATGCATACCTTCTTTTTAATGTGATAAATAATATTTTATGCTTAATGGTTAGATAAGATTATTTTGGCACACCTAATTTATCATCTGATATCAGTTAAAGATTCTTTTTAACGGCCTTCTTAATTCCGTAACAAAACTGATTTTTACAACAAAAATTACAAATGGAAATAAATCGTTTGTCTCAGAAAGCATTATTTTTTATCATACGGGATCAAATTTTCTTTGAAAAACTTAAGAAATATATCATCACTGTCACCGGATGTGAATATTTTACGTCTGCAGAATTTGTAACGAACAGTAATAAATTTGATTCGAACCTGGTTCTTTTCCGTGAGAGGCACGCGCTGGTTCGCCTGAGCCACTGCGGCTTAATTTTTTATTAAGAAGAAATAGTTAGAATTGCAATTTTGAAAAATGGAGAAAAACCGAATGGAGAACTTTTTAAACAGCTAAATATACGGAGAAATTTCAAAACAAAAACATTTTTTTTTTTTTAAAAGCGAAGCTTATTTATAATAATTCCGTAAATATATATTTCAGATGATATTTAACACAGTTCATCAAACGTAGCATTAATATAATCAAATGATTATTTTTAGAATAAACAAGAATAAATTATCACAAAAGTGAAAGCTGTTTTCTTGCTCAGCTGATATTACCTCTGAAACAGAACAAAAAAAATTCTGAATTACTTTCTTTTATTTATTCTATTGTAAAAGATATTGAAGTTTAGAAAATGCTAAAATTCCAAAGTAACGTCCCCTGTCACAAAGCAACTCTATTTTACGGTAATTGTTAATTACGTTTAACAATAATTAGTACTATGCAGTATTATTGATTAAATGTGTGTTTATTGCGATAAGTCTTTGAAAATGCTATACGATATTGATTGGATATTAAAGAAAATTTCTTGTAATAACGTTAGGCGTGACCATTGAAATGTGGCTAAAGACAAAGTAATCATGGGGATAGCTAGGGACATTAAATATTTAGTTCTTTAAGGAATGTTTCGGAGCTCAAATGAGAATTTCATATTTCATATTATTTTTCAGTGGTAGATGAGTCACAGGATAGAATTTTCTTGCCATCGGGCAAAGCATGAGAGATTTTTATTGTCTTATTCTCTCTGCAACGCAAATATGGGTTAGTTCTATCAAAATGACCTCCATGAAGGCTAGTTTGTTATAAGGTTTAATCCATGAGCTCTCTTATGTCCTATGTTTGGTTCAAAATTAAAAAAATGACCAATTTAAGGTGGTTCAATGACCAATTTAAGGAAACCTTATGTTTATCTTCTTCATGTTCACCCTGTATAAAAAGATCCAGGAATCTCCAATTGGGAGCATCCTATTTGCAATATTTTCACTAAAGCCTTAAAAGCAAGTATGGTTTATTGTTATAAGCTGAGGAAATAACTTGCAAGAAGAAAACCTTTAAATCGTAAAATATTTCTACGGAAAAAGACACAAATATTTTATTCGGAATAAACTAACATATGTGTCTAATATTTCTCTGAAACGATGGTCCTTTCTGCCTAGTCAGAAGAGGCGTGAAATGATGAGCCTTGATAAAGAGATAAAAACAAATTCTTTTCTACCATAATTCCGAAGGGAAACGTTAAAGGTTGAAGTAGATATATACAATGCCATTAAACTCTGTTTCTTCCTGCTTAGTGTAACAATCTTACTACGGAATATGGCAAATGTTACTATAATTGACACGTCATATTTATCTATAAAAATTATCCTGTTTGTTGTTTTTATTATAGTTTTCTATTGGTGAATTTCAAAATAGCTTCAGTAAAAGTATTCTTATCTCTTTTTGCTTACACAAATTTTGCACTCTTTTATTTAATTTAAACTGCGTTATTTTAAGTTGATACATATTTCCTCTGATATTTCTGTAATGATAATAAACGCTACAATTATATACGGAGATAAAATATAAATCAGCATCTTGCTTGCTAGCAATTTATTTTTCAGGAAACTATCTAATAATGTTTTTATTACAAGTATATATAATTATTTTAATCAACTCTTAGTACTGTAAAGAATTTTTTCGTGTTATGTAAGAGGCTTTAACTGTAATAAAAAAATACCACATAAAAATACTTGTTAATTTCCGTTAAATACACAACTTCCTCTCATTATGTATGTCGTAGACTAAATGGAAAATCCGGTGTTTCGCGAATATCATCTGTTTAGTTTTTTACAATGTATAAGCATCGTAAAATGATGTCGATAGTTTAAATTGCGTCAGATTTTCCAATTAAAGCGAGACACATACACTGAAAAAAATTCCAGTTAAAATAATGGTAAAATACTTCTATTAAATCAAAAAACAACTCCATTCCATCCGTTATTCCATACGTGACAGATGGAAATGAAATTCACTTTTACCGGGACATGTTGCAGAACAAAGAATCGTAATTTTATTGTAGTTTTTTATAGATAATTGTCGTAAAATCTAATTAAATGAAGGTATTTCTGCAAAAATTAAAGTATAATATTTTACGGTAAAAAGAAACTTTAAAGGAAAATGGATTTTATAGTTGATGCATCCAAAGTGTCGAAACTTTATACCGTAATTTGATCCGAGAGTTTTTGAATTATATATCCTATCCTTTGCTGTACTATTTTTACCTTTTAATGTCATTTAATACTGCTATATTGTGTTAAATATTTAATCTCTGAAAAAGCCCATAAAATATTCTCTATTTGAACTTTTGAAATATTTCTATATGCAGCATTCTTTTCGGCAATAATACATGCTGTATTGGAAATGTAACATCATGGTCACATATGAAAACTTATCGAATGTTCCATTGGTATTTAAAATATTTCAATACAATTTAATGTATAACATTTTTTGTGACTTGCTGATGCCATATAGTTCAGTGATGATAATCACAAAAGAAACTGTTTGTAATAAATATTAAAAATTCTGGTGTATCTTCAGCAGAGCAGGTGCAAAAAGCACGCGGCGTTCAAGTAATGGCGGTAACCACAAAAAGAAGTCTTAAGTTTAAGAATTCAGTAGTTTGATGTGTTATATAATTTTTAGTCACATCTATATTTTCAATATTTATGACATATTTTTTTTAAAAAAAACATGAATAAAATAACTCCAAAATGATTCTACGCTCGATATCTTTAATGAATTCTGCTATAGTGTTCCTGCTACATTTCTAAGAAATAATGAACGTCAACATTTAATATACTGTGATATAATGTATGTGAATTATTAAATATATGTAATGAAATTCCTCATTAAAGACCAGAAAAACTATTATTAGATGGATGTGATTAATCCAGAAATAAACCAAGATTTTTATCACAGGAAATCATTACATAGCTGCGTAAATAAAAGTAGAGAAATACCTTCTCTGTTATATGATTTTGCACATAAAAACGTAAAAACTGATTTATTTTCATATTTAGGAAATATAGTAAATATTTTTCTCATAAATCATGCCATTAAAAAAAAGTATTGTGAAATAATTGTAGTAACTGTAACTAAACAAATGTAAAAATAATTTTAAAAAAAATGTTTTTCATAAATAAATGCAAATGATAAATAAATGTAATGACTAATAGCAATTAGCAGCGTTAACTTTTAAAACATTTTTCAATTGATATTTTCACATCAAAAATTACATTGTCAAATTTTCATTCCTTATTTTGGTCTTCGTCAAAGTTGTTTTTCCTTAAAAAAAGAAAAAATAGTGTTTTTTCCCGAACTTATAAAGCGATAATATTTCAATGTTATTAAAGCAATGTTTATGCAAACACGCTTTTTTATGCAATACTGAAATTTATAAATTCTGCTTTTATAAAAACGTTTTCTTACTAATCCCTGTAACATAAAAGGGCAAGGGAAAACAAAAGGATTCTTAAACAACATGATGTTTACTCCCCAGTATTTTAAGTAAACTAAACTTTTTCTTTTTTAATTTTTTTCCCTCCAAAAATTGCTTTCTTTTTCAAAATATGTTTTTTGCGGATTTAAAAAATTAGCTAATCTTATTGTAAATTTCTTTTTACTTTTTCCATCAGGTGTTGTCCACCTTGAAAGTACATGTTGGTTTATAATAGCTGATCTTGTTTCGCATAGTCTGCTCTGAACTCCAGAAGCTAATGAAATTTAGGAAATACATAACATAGACTAGGAGAAAATGAATTTTGCAGTAAAAATTTGTTCAAATTTCGAGCTGCAAAGGATGCTTTTCAATTGAAAAATGGTTTATGAAGTTCACTGCAGTAACAAGCGTTTCTACAAAAATTATAAGTAAACATCTTACTAATAGCTCTAATCATTTTGCTTACACTAAAAGAAAAGTACAAAATTTTAGAATTAATAAAATATTAACCTAAATATTTGAAATCTAATAATTTACTTTTTAATTAACTTTATAATTTTTAAATTATAGTATAACCATAAAAATAGTCTTAAAATGAGTACCCTAATGATTTTACAGCTTTTATCGAACCTAGCTTCTAAATTTTTGAGGTACTTTATAAATGGGTTACAAAGTAAGATATCACACGTGTTTTAAAATTATTTTTTCAACATTAGAATGGGATCATTTAAATCATTGCACATAAATCATTTAAAAAAACGGGAGAAATTATTTTGACATATATTTTAATATTTAAAATCTAATAATTTACTTTATAATTAATTTTATAATTTTTAATTATAGTATACCCATAAAATAGTCTTAAAATGAATATCCTAACGATTTTACAGCTTTTGACGAACCTAGCTTATAAGTTTTTGAGGTACTTTATAAATAGATTACAACGTAAGATATCATTAGTGTTTAAAAATTACTTTTTCATAATTTAAATCCTTTCACATAAATCATGTTAAAAACGGGAAAAGTTATTTTGAGGTAAAATAGGTAAACGAACTCTTGACTAATAGCTGCAGATAAATTAGCTCGGAAGCATAATTTAACTATACCGTTGCAGGTAATTTCAATTCAAGTTGTTATAAGAGCATATATTACTTAGCTTTATACTTAATTAACATATATTACTTAAGAGTATATATTATATGAAACACGAAATAACCTTAACTTTATACATGTTGCGACGCTGGCATTTGTGAAGAAATTTAACGAGCATCTTGTTTAAAATTACTTTAAAAATAGAAATTCATTTTATATTTAATTTTTTTATAGAGTTTGGAAGTTATTAAAAGCATTATATGCTTTTAAGTTTAATAAGAAAAGTCCTTAATTCTTTATTATTTATCAGTTCAATTTTCGTCAAATTAAGTGTTCAGAAAATAGTTTAGTGTAAAATTTTCTTCCATGCGAAATAAAAATGTTTTTTTTTTTTTTTTTAATGGAAACATTTAAAGGTTTACATTGAGTTTCTTCTACATTTTTCACAACAATTTAAGCAATGAATCCTGTGGTTAAGGATATATACCTAAAAATTTTTTATAAGTAGTCTCTAAATTAAAACTATTGCAATTAGCTATTTCTATTAGCATTATAAATTAAATAAGAAAGATATTGAATAAAAAGTTCTCATTTTTTGATTTTTCAAAGCATTTTTTTAAAAAATCTACATTTGTCTTCTTAAAAATTGGGATGTTCAGGATACACAAAAAATCAAGAATATCAGGGCAACTACGAGTCCTGCAACCGTACTTTTCATGTCTAAAAACTTTCATAACTTTGGAATTGGTTTACTAGGCTTGTTTTATTTTGTCTAGAATTAACGTGGTGAACAAAAATACATCACTTGACTGAATCGGAATTTTAGACGCTTATATAGTTATAAGAATAAAGAAATTTCCTTTTTTACTAAACAGATTATACTACTATTAGCCATGCAGACTTGGGTTGATCTTATTCAGTTCAGCGTGAAATAATGTACATTAAAAAATACCTCACTTGTCTAGATAGTAAAGTTAAATTATTATAATTAGTAAATGTTTGATAGTCTTTTAAGATTTTAAATAAATGTTTCACTTATTTATCTAAAAATACGCATGTATAAGAAATTGTACTTTCAAATGCCGATTTGTAAAAATTTGCTACTATACTCTAGGGACTACAGCTCAAACGAATGCGATATAGTAGGCCAAATTAGTTCTAGTTCCTGATCAAACATTAACTTGAAATACAAATCTATAATTTTTTTAGGCATATTTAAATCGAACAAATCAGAAATTTGTTTTTTAAATAAATAACTTTTTTTGGGTCTCTTTTTAAAAAAAATATTTTTCCATAAAGTTCTTTATTAAAGTTATTAATTAAAGTTCAGACCATTAAATGCTGCCACTCAATTACAATTATTCATACAAATAAAAAAATATATCTGCAATTTACTTTATGTAAAATAATTAACATTTATCTCCAAGAAATAAATTTGTTTAAATTATGCTAAACAGCAAACTTAAAAGTAAATGTTTTGTATGTGTGTGGAAAGCAAAATCTCTTCTGCGTGAAAATATTTTCCCATTCCTTTTATTCTGTCTTATTTCATCGCTAAATACCTTAAAATAACAAAATAGAAACTAAATTTCTGAAAGATCTCGGCTCTTAAATTGGGTCAGGTGTATCTTGGCTCTTAGCCAGCCATCAAAACGTGATGGTAGAAGAGTAATGATTTAAGGTATGAAGATTTTCAGTCTCTAAACTTGTTTTCATAGGAATATCAAAGACTTTATTTCAGTAGTTTTTCTACTATGATATCCTCAAACGAGGATGGATATTCAGATGCAAGTGCTAATAATATGAATCTAAAATGAAAATAGTAACACAATATTGCATAGCATTTTAACGTGGTAATTTAATTAAAACTTTCTTGCTGACCCCTTGATGATCGGTTAATTTTCAAGAAAACGGTCATAAAAGTGTTTTTTTTTTTATCCCTGAAATTTATATGAAACTATGTGTATGAACAATATATATATATTCATTTTTAATTTTTGATTTGTTTTTAGCTTGAAATTTTAAAAAATTTAATTTTTAGGAAAAGCCAACATTCAGTGTTACTATGACTTAATGTTGGTTTTCCAGCAAGCAAATTTCAAAAATATGTGTTTTAAAAATATCCTGGTACTGCTATCTGGTGTGTGTAAAGTGAGAAATAAAATGTTTTCCGGGCAAAAAAAAAAAAAAAAAAAAAAAAAAAAAAGCAAAAAAAAAAAATTTATTAGTTAAACGAAATCCCAACCCGGCATTTTCACTGGAGCGAGAAGGAAGGGGGTAATCAAAGTGTTTTATTTATTTTGTTTTTGTTACCATGTGTCTTAAAACTTATCTAGATTACTAATTTATTTGTATCAGAATTTTAATATTTTGTTTTGCCATACCACGTTTATTTTATTTTAAAGTAATAATATTTTGATTCATTTTATCACGTGTCCAAAAAACCTACCTGTACAATAGCTATGCTTTTAATCTGTTAGCCACGTGTTTCTTTAAATGTTGCTAGTTTCTATTACACTATTTATTATTTTACACGTGTTTCTTTTAAAAGTTAGTCTATGAATCAAAGTTTTGTATATCACGCGCATCTTTAAAATTTACTAATTTATACACATCAGTATTTTAATATTCATTTTTTCTTTGCTTTAACACGTGTCATTTATTTTATTATTAATTCAGGTGTTTCACATTTTCAAGAATTGTTTTATCACGTGTCTTAAAACTTATCTGGATACGATTTTTAAAATTGTTATCCACGTGTTCGTTAACGCTAATTTTTAATACATTATTTATTTATTATCTGCATTTAATGATTTATTTATTTCATTTTATTTATATCTTCTTATATCACGAGTGCAATTTTTTCAGTGTTCTAATTTATATACATCAATATTTTTATTTAGTGACTGGGTGGTGCAGTTGGTTTGTCGTCGGCCTTCTGAGCCCAGACACCGGATTTTCGGGATGCAGAAATTCTTCAGTGGCCATGTCGTATGATTATTCGGCATGTAAAAGATTCCTGGAGTACCTTATTGGCTCTTGGCATTCCGGTAAAATTAAATTCCTAGTGCACTTTAGCATCCAAATAGTCTGGGTGCTGCATCTAGTGTGGCAGAAACTAGACGTCCAAATTAGCATGGCCAACGGTATCTCACTCATTGTGGTGGTCCTGAAAGAGTGGATACCACTTCTGGAGAACGCACTAGGTCTGCTCATCGGGAAATCTGATTGTGCAGCTAATCTATCTATACATAATAATAAACGCGGCTGTTGTGTGTGCGTCTGTAATCACAATATATCGCCCCAGAAGCCTCGCCCAGGCACGAAACGCGCCACATAATTCTGTTTTGACATAATGAAGAAGTATTTTTTATCTTTTTTAAAAAATTGGATTAGTTTTTTAGTTATCAGTCATTTTGTAAGAAAATCTATGCTTTTTCGTCTTCAAAGAGCCATATTCAAAAAAATATTAAAAAATGCATATACTTTTCTCCACTCTATAAATGTATGCTAATGCGAACCTTACAATTGAAATATTAATTTTAGACAACTTAAACCAATAATATACGAAGGAATTATTATTTAATTGTAAGGTTCGCATTAGTTTACCTTTATCAAAGTGGAGAAAAGTTTAACTTTTGTATTAAAAATGTGGCAACATATTCGATACGTAAATAGAACGCTTCGCTTTGATATATTTGTCGCTGTTCATAATTGTTATAATAAGTTTTACTTCTTTCCACGCTCTATTTTTTTTTCTTAAGCGAAGACGATAATTTTTGTAGCGATATAGAAATAGATACCATAAAAAATTATATAGGAATAGAAATTGATACCATAAAAAATTAATTCGTTTTCATGTTCTTTTCATGTATTTAGCATTTTAGTTTTATTTTTTCTTAAGCGTTGTAGCTATATAATATATAAAATAGGAAATTAATTGTTTTTGAAGGAACGATCACACTTATCTTGGATCTCTTTGGTTTTTCTATTCTTTATTTTAAGTTTTTATTAAAGGTAATTAGTTATTTTCAGAAAGTTTCAGTTTGCAGGTAAGCACTTAGATTTTAATATTGAAGTTTCATGATTTGCTTTCATAGTAATCGTTGTTCTAAAGTATTCGTTGACTTCTTAAAAACCCGATTACTGACATGGCAGAACCGCCTTCCAGAAAACTTTGTATTTTGTCAAAAGAAAAGATATTAAGAGATTATCAAAGAAGAAGAAGGGCCCAAGAAACGTCTGTGGAACGTCAAAGAAGGATGGAACATGACCGAATTTCGACAAGCAATTCTAGAGCCCAAGAAGTATCAGAGAAACGTCAAAGAAGATTAGAAGAGGATCGTGTCTCAATTAGCAGTGCTAGGGTCCGAGAAACACCTGAGAAACGTCAAATAAGATTGGAAGAGGATCGCGTCTCTACTAGCAGTGCTAGGGCCCAAGAAACATCTGAAGAACGTGGAAGAAGAATTGTCCACTAATCTTCAGATTTCCTGCTATGTTTTAAAAAACTTTATTTGTAGAAACCTTTAGCGTGGCGGACAGCTGGCCGCCTTAAGCGGCTAGTAGGAAATAAAAAAAAAATATTTTTATTTTTTTCCACCATAGTTTAAAATTTGGTTCACCAAGCGTTTTAAAAACTAAATCTAAATAAATAAATTTTAGAAGCATACGCAGTTTTTTTTTCTTAGCGTTAATTGTATAAAGCTATTTTATTGCATGTATTTTGATTATTTGTTTTATTTTTATTGTTTGACTATTGTTTCCCTTTTAGCGTCTAACTGATAGATCTGATTAAGCTTCAAACTGAACCAGTTTTTTTTTTCACTATCAAGATTATTTTTTATGTAGGCAAAATATTTTTTCTGCTTTCCTGTTATATTATTCGTTTTTTTAAATTATTTCTAAACAGTTAGTGATACATCTGATATTTTTAGCAAAAATCCGATACCAGATGATTCAGATTTGGTTCTAATGTTTGATAACGATGAGGTAGCAACATTTTTTAAAAAATTTTCTACGCAAAAAATTTTTTCTATTCTTTTTTTTATTTTTTTGAAAAATAGTTAATTTTTTAATCGATATTATTGTATGTATTTTAGATTATGAGTGAAGCTTCTCAGTTATTTGTGGAGAGTCCTCTCTCTCCCTCAATTATCTACAGTGTTGATGATATGATAATTTACAGGTAATTATGAGAATATATACATTCTGATGGTGCTTCTAAAGGAATTGTAAAAAAATTATACCCATGTGCTCTTAACCATTTTTTTTTGAAGGACTCACCCACCGTAATCACTCAGTTACCATTTGATTTTAGAGAAGCATCGCAGATATTTGAGGAGAATTCATTGAATATCGATCAATTTGGAGCGGGGAATTGGGACCCACAAGAATCATCCGTCTTCAAGTTTTTGGGAGCCGCTACCTGTTGATAATGTTTCAAGTTATGTGAGTATCGATGGGTGAATGCATGAACTAGGTAATTAAAAATGCATATTTTGTGATTAATTCGTATTCTGTTCTTCTTATTTTTTTAATTTTTTTAATTTTTTTTTTTTTTTTTTAGTTGAATGATGCACTAGATCTCGTCGAAAGCAGCAGGAGAGCAATTGAGATTTATGGAGAGGAAGAAACTAACTATTTTGCTATAGTTGATCCTGATAGGCTTCCAGAAATTCTTCGGATTCAGATTCGTTTGACCAGAGTTACCCGTGATTTCATTCCCAACGATCTAATATAAGATTTTTACTAATTTGTGATTGTTTGGATCGTCCGATTTCTACCTGTCCCGGAGATGACAGTGGAAAGATTTTTATCTTGTGTAACTAAGTCGAAAGATGATATTACGTTGGATGAGGGGTTTTCCGTGAATGTAGTAACTATCCTTAGGGAAAGTGGATCTGGTTGAAACAGGCGTGCTATCACACTAGATGTCGACAAAACTAAAAACAGTTCTATAATCAGTATAAAAAAAGTGATTTTGACATTTGCTGTGTTATGGCAATATAACTAGGAAAGGCCATTATTGTGAACGATCGGGATTTACCAACAATGCGCAAGCAGTCTTGCCATTTATTGGAGAGAAGAGCTCCTTCTCTACGTGCTACTCGAGTACCTGAAACGCCGTGTTGAATCAAAAAAATAGTCTACTTTCTAAAGGAACTTGAATATACAAGTGATTGTTATAAGTAGAGAAAAAATTAATCAGGTGATTATACTTTTTATTTTGTATTTTTCTTTCCCCAGGTTTTTATTATTATTATGTTTTTTTAAAAAAAATATTAATCTATTGATGTCTATATTTTTATACGCTTCTTTTAGGTCTCTTACAAGGGCAGCATACGATTCAGAAAGGTTTATTTATGGCTTAATAACTCCCATTATGATCTGATTAAATCTCCGAAAGGTTTTTATGCTGCCACTTACTTATGCGAATCATGCTTCAAGCCTTTTCAGAACTCAGTTGATCATCGCTGTGAGTTTTTGTGTTATGTTTGCAAAAGAGACAACTGCTAAAACGACGAAGGGGGCTCCAGGTGCCATGATTGTGATAGATTATACAACTCTTCACATTGTTTCTCCACACATATAGAGAAGGGTATAAGTGCATTGGTAAATAATTATGTTATTTAAAAAAAACTGTCCAATTTTATACGCATTTGTAATTAAGGAAAAAAAACAGGGATGAAGTGTTTTTTTTAAATATATCAGTGCAGAAAATGGTCAAAAGTTTTGGAGTGGAGGAAATATCCAAAAGAGCAGCACAACTGCAGTGAAGTATGATGCAAGAACTGCACAAAATATTTTCCACCGGTCCATCTATGCTTCCTGGATAAAGTGAAATCAAAGAAACTGAATGATAAGCTCGTCTTTTATGATTTTGAGACGATACAAGTGACGGGTGACCATTTCGTAAATTACGCAATTCTTCAGTACGCTGATGGTGCAAAGCACGTGGTTCAAGGAGAGGACACTCTTACAAAATTTTGTACTTATGTGCTGACACCATTACATAAAGGATACACTTTGATTGCTCATAACGTGAAGGGTTTTGATGGACCACTCGATTCATTCTGTTTCATGCCTGTGGCCTATCCAAGCTTCCAAAAATATTTGAAATTCGAGAGTTGGTTAAGGGTTTCTTCTCTCAGTTTTTAATGGACCGCAAAATCAAGTGTATATAGGTGCGATGTCGGAACATTTCTTCTATGGCCAGGATTCTTTGTCAAGAGCCGCCGCAAATTCATGGCCTGGTAAAATGAACATAGGAATGATGTCTTTGACTCTGGCAATATAAATATAAATATATATATATATATATATATATATATATATATATATATATATATATATATATATGGAGATTTTCTGTTTCTAAATCTGTTTTCATAAGGTTATCAAAAACTTAATTTCTGGAAATTTTTACTATAATATAGTAAAGAAGAGGATAGAGATCAAAATAAAAATTCTAATAGATAGAAAAGTGAATATAGCAAAATTGAGAAAAGGAGTCAACAAAAAGCTAAAGTATTGTAATGAATCTTATTTAATAAATCAATTTTTATCTCAAACAATGACTTAAGATTCTCTGTTACACGGTATATAAGAAAGCGCAGACAATTATAGAATAAGGTATGGACATTCTCTATTAATAAATCTGTTTTCATAAGAATAGCAAAGGCTTTATTTCTCGAGTTTTTCCACTGTGATATCCTTTCAAGAGTGTAGATATCTAGATAAAGAATTTTCAGAGTTCTTCTCAATCTCTCGATCGAACTTTTTTTCTCCTTTTGAATTGAATTTTTCATGATTTACTTTGAAAAACGCAATAAATAAAACAGTCATATGTTCCTTGAAAATTACAAATACTTTATTTTAAAGGAACTTAAAGGAGTAATAAAATTTCAGTTGTTAATAGACTTTATTAACAGATATGAGTTACTAACATTAACTTTATTATAATTCACTCAAAAATCGATAGGTTTTCAACACATAGTCAGCAAGAAGTTTTAATGGTACTGGTAATTAAAATAAATACGTTGGAAACCAAATATTTATATAGTAAAAAATAGACTTATTGCTCTTGATGTAGAAAAACGATCAACAAAGATAATTAACCCTCTGTCCCGGCTTTTTCTGAACAGTCAGATACAGGCTTTCCTGCATCAAAATCCAGTTTCTCTATGTTCTTGAATGGGAAAATAGCACGAACTTCTATGTTATTTTTACCCAGGAATAAGAAATCCGCTTGCTGGATAAAATAGTTTGTTTTTATTGGTATGTATCCCACCACTTTTTAATTCTTGCAGTGTTTAATCCTTGTTTTCCCCTATAATTTTCCCCTCAAGAAAAAAAATGCTTGAAAATTTTTGTATATTTATATATTGGGCTTTCGTTGATGTAGTATTCAAAATAGATTTTTCCGCACATAAAATATACAGTAAAAAGCGTATCACTTTTTCTTCATTTTCTGTTTTTACGCATATTATTTAAAAAATTAATTATTGTATTTTAACAATACAAAACTCTATTATTGAAACATCGCAAAAATATGTTCGAGTTTGGTGTCAAATTGATTTGAAATTATAAAAATTTACTAATCAATTTAAACATTAATTATTTTTTTCACTTTAAATGTCAATTATTTCACAAAAGGGTTTCATTCAAGTATCGATTGCAGTTTCTATATAGTTCGGTAGATGAAATTCTCAAAATTTATCGAGAGAATCTAGACAATAATCCATTGTTTTAGTAGTTAATATTTATTTTAAGCAAAATTTTGTTTGGAAATTTCATCTTAAAAGATGTAAACATCAGAAAATATACACGGAGTATCACACACACAGTTTGAATAATTTTTACTGAAATCAGAGTTTTGAGTTTTAAATTGTATTACTTTTACTCTTTTGCTCACACAAGGGCATTCTCATTTGTACGATACCAAAAAAAAAAGTCATCCTGTTGCATTTCAATCAGCATAGTAGGAATTTCAAGCAAAGTGAACAAGGAATATCTTTGATAAAAATAAAAGAAGAAAAAATATCTCTTGTGAATAAGACCACTGATACCACACTCAAAGTATATCTTAAAGTCTCTACAATGGTTTCGTGTCAACACTCTGAATTATTCATATGCAACTGCATAAAAATATCTTCAGCTTAGTGAAGCGACTAAAATTCCATGAATTTTAAGTAGCTCTTGCTCTTTTAAGTGCCTTCCGGCCTGCTCGCTACTATGATTCAATTTAAAGTGAAACAGAAAGCACAAGCAGAAATTGGAAGGATGATGACATATTTTTTTATCTCTTTTTTATTTTCAATGTTTCTGCAAAAACTTTGTTCCACCATCCAGTACTTGATTTGTAAATATATTTTATTTAAATTTCATAACCGTTGTTGAACAGCTAGCCCAAATTTGAATTTACCACTACCAATGTTCAAATCTTTGACCTTGTATTTTTGAAACCAATCCAGAAGACAAAACAACTAATGGATCAGACATTAGGCCAAACTAGCCATCGTGGAGAAAATTTGCATTTATGTTACATGGAAAGGAATGCCACGAAAACCTTCCAAGATTAGTCCAACGTCAACGGGGATACTAACGGGGATTTCTCTAGGGATTTGATTTTACGGCAAAAAATACCGATCCCTTAAGTGCCATTACATTTTACCGTAATTTGATTACGACTTTTTTACTGTGTTATTAAACGCATGTAATGAAACGCATGAAGCCCATGTTATGTATTTTATAAATTGTTATTTGAACTCCACAAGTGTAAGCCTGAGGCCTTATAAAAACTCAAGGCTTAATATATGATATATATGAGACTTAATATAAAGATACAGAAAAAAACACATTGACAGGTAAATGCGGTGATTTATTAAAATTATATTTGATTAAAAAAAACATTGGAAACCAAATTCTATTAAAGGGAGATTAACTTATACAGCAATTAAATCTGTTTTATACATTTTACTATCAAAAGAATCTTACTATAATAGAATTAACTCTTAAAACATATTGTATCCTTTTCTGCCAGACATTAAATTTAAAAAAAGCAGATAAAAAAATGAATTTCATCGTTCATTTTTTTAATAATCATTTATTTTTCTTGGCCTAAAAATATATATTAAGTATTGCTAAAATATAAAAAAATGCAGATTTATTAATTAAATAATAACAATACTCTAAAAAATAATGTTTGTTTCCTTATAATTTAACAAAAAAGTTACAATTCACTACACATTTACAGAGACCTAGGTAAAATAGAAAATTAAAAAATAATAATATAATAGCGTTTGCATTTGAATACAATTTGAAATAGTTCTTATATTTTCAACATATTTAAAAAAAAATAACTTTGCTTTTCTTATATTCATAAGTAGGTTTTTTTTTTTAAATTTTTCTTCTTTCAATTCTTATTTAACCGTCAATGATGTAATTTCCATTAAAAAAAAAAAAACATTATACACATCCCTTTTTTTATATTCAGAGAATTTCTAACATTTATATATTAATTTAACAAAATTATATATTAAGTTAACAAAATTATATATTAAGTTAACAAAATTAACATTTATATATTAACTTAATAAAAAAGTTACAATTCACTACACATTTCGTTTACAGTGACCTTGGTAAAATAGAAAATTAAAAAATAATAATATAATAGCGTTTGCATTTGAATACAATTTGAAATAGTTCTTATATTTACAACATATTTTAAAAAAAATAACTTTGCTTTTCTTATATTCATAAGTAGGTTTTTTTCTTAAATTTTTCTTCTTTCAATTTTTATTTAACCGTCAATGTTGTAATTTTCATTAAAAAAAACAAACATTATACGCATCCTTTTTTTTATATTCAGAGAATTTCTAACATTTAAATTTTATACAAATACTCAAATTCAAATTAGAAAAAAAAAGTAAACTCAGAAGGATAATAAAGCATTCCTTATATTTTTAAATTTAATTTATATGTATACTTATCAGTTCCCTTCTATCTCAAATAATGTCAAAGTTCATTAAATAATTATTATACTTATCCGTTTTAACGTTCGGAGAATTATATAACTTAAACTAACGAAAGTTATCAGCAGCACGTCATCCCTTTAATAATTACGAGGACTGTCGTGTGGAACATAATTGTTTTCTGAATGATGAAATGCTGCTTCTCTAATTATTTACTATAGGTGAAAGTTTCTAGTCTCTCTCATGCTCTAAATATTCCAAGTAATATTTGCGAGAATCGTTTAGTAATTTTTAAGTATATTTAATTGGTTTAGACTAAAATTATTAATGCACCTCAAAACTTGAAACTACTATAAATAAAGCTTTAATATTTTATGTTTTTTTATAAAATTCATTAGTGTAAAATTTGAGTAAATTTGAAACGTTTCATTTCATATTTACTTAATTTGTTTACGCTAAATTTCTTATTGTAACTCAAAACTTGTTAAAATTATGAATAAATTCTTAATATATAATATTGTTTTGAAGTCATTTGTGTAAAATATTAATAGAATGAAGAGCTTGATTTTTAAAACATACAAAGATATTTAAAATTAAATAATTTTTTCTCATAAATTTCAATTCAATGAAATTTAAAAAAGAAGAAACGTTTTAACTATTCCGGAGTGTTTCTGAAAAGGAAATTTGAAAAATGTTTTACTGCGCTTTCATTCATTCCCCCAAAAAATCTACTTTTTTATTACTTCGTAAGTAATTATAAAAGATTCAACTTTTGGATAAATGTTATCAATAATTTATAATGTTTTATAACAAAAGGATTTAATTTACAATTTATTGGCATAGTCACGTACTGTGTGAAGTACGAAGATGTCTCAACTTATTCAATACGTGACCCTGTTTAGACGTAATACGTTACAGTTTTGTCAAACTGTCATCATGTTCAGACGTAAATATGTCATAATTTCGTCACATTGTGAGCATATTGCAATGAGGATATGCCACAGTTTCATTACACTTCTACAATTAAATATCTCATTTTGACCTCTTAATGACTTCAAAATAAGTTGCATTCTGGTCGATTACCGAAATTTAGGTCACCCCTAGTGATTAAATTTCAACCTTGACTTATTTCATATATCAAGGTTCATATCATGTATCATAACAGTTCATATTAAAAAAAAAGCTTTAATTAATAATATATATTGTAAACAAAATTTATTTACAATTTATTTTGTTTTAGGCTTTACAAAAATATTCAAACCTTAAATATTAAAATATATTATCACAAAAAGTTTTAAATAATTTCTTATATTCCATTTTCAATAATTTATGCTATAATAAACTTCAGTTTTTAAAGAAGCTTTTAGAAGTTATAATTTGATCAGATTTATTATTTAATTTGTATATTAAACATTTTGTGCATAATTTTAATTAAAGTTTATAATTGCTATTTTAAATTTAATATTAAAATCAACGTGCATATAAATGTACTGTATAATATGTTTATTGTCTTTGGTCAATTATGTAATGCTTATTAATCAATGTTGCAATTTTATCATCCAGAATCAAATGCATTTACAAAAAATATTTTCCTATCTCTTTTAGTGGCAAAGGGTATAATGTTCAATTCAATCACAACAAATATTCATCCTCTTTTAATTTTCTTAAATCTTCTTTTTCTCCAACAATTTGTTTTACATCCATTTTTTCTTCAAATTTTAAATAGCTATTTCTCATATTTTTTAGTGTATTATTTCTTATATTGTAGTGTATCTTTTTAATTTCATTAGTTTTAAAAAAACACGACAATATTTTACTTTCTAAAAACCTCTTTTAAAAGCTGCAAATTTTAAACTATTCTTTGTATTTACGTGCAGTTGTATTTACAGTACATTATTACAGGCTATATTATGCCTATAAAGAATAGATTACAACAAATACGTTTACTTCACCACATCTTCAATACCAATGACTTTTCAAAAACGTTACCGTTCATAATAACGTCATTGCGGGGTTTCGCGACCTTGCAAATGATTGTACAGGTACTATGATAATTATCTGTGATATACAAATTGATTTAGTGACATCATTTCCTTCCTCAGGATTCCTTTTGAATATTATTCCTATACGAAAAGGGCGATATATTCCCATTCATTTTATAAGTTTAGTACTTTAAAAAATTATTTGTAGTTATGTTATGAGTAAAGTTAAAATTTTCATCTTCTGTTGAAACCAGTACAAGTTAAGTCTTACTCCAATATAAAATTAGATAAGTTGGTCTATAGGGTAATATTTCAACCAAACTTAATTGAAAGAATTATTCTAGTTATTTTATAGAGTTATAAAATAATGCACAGCTTATTAACTGAAGTTATTTATTTAAGTTAGTGAAAAAAAAGTCTCCCTAACATTCTTTTTTTCAAAAATTTAAGTTACAGGATTAGTGTATTATATATATAATTATATATATTTATATATATATATATATATATATATATATATATATATATATATATATATATATATATATATATATATATATATATATATATATTTATATATATATATATATATAAATATATATATATATATATATATATTATATATATATATATATATATATATTTATATATATATGTATATATTTATATATTTATATATATATATATATATATATATATATATATATATATATATATATATATATATATATATATATATATATATATATATATATATATACACCGAAGAGCCATTACATTATGACCACCCTGCAAATAACATGTAGGACCACCTTTAGCCCTCAAAACTGCTAGCACCCGCCGAGGCATTGATTCCACAAGGTGCTGATAGGTAGTCTGAGGTATCTGGTACCAAGCGCTTACCAACTGGTCCTGCAATTCCCTCACATTGCGAGGGGATAGCGTAGCCACGAATTTGGTTTTCCAAGTAGGGCCACAAATGCTCTATTGGATTACGGTCAAGTGAATTTAGGGGCCAAGACAAGACTTGAAAGTCACTGGAATGTTCCTCGAACCAATCCATGACGATCCGACCCTTATGACATGGTGCATTATCCTGTTGGTAAACACCATCCCCCTCAGGAAAAACTGTTGCCATGAATGGGTGAACCTGGTCTGCAACCATGTCCAAGTAGTTTACAGACGTCAGGAATTGCTCTATGAGGATTATGGGTCCTAATGTGCCCCATGAAAACATTGCCCAAACTATACTGCCCCCGCCACCGAAGGGTGGTCATAATCTAATGGCTTTTTGGTGTATGGATTATATATAATCCATTTTGTAGCTTTTTAAATAAAACAGCATAAAGCATAAATATTATATTTAATATTACTGCTGGTTTTTTTTTCTTAAAAAAAGAATTTTTGGAAATCCTTAATAATTAAAAAATTGATAATAATAATTAAAATAAAAAAGTGTGGAAAATTATAAAGGTGGACAAGTGCCTCTATATCTCTGGGCGTAGGACTTAGCCGTATAATCAATTGAAAGATTTTGAAAGGATAATTATTTAGTTACAATTTAATTATAATAATTTAATTTTTCAAATAAATTACTTTTTTTACAACTATCGTTAAACAGCCGATCGATTTTTTTTTCAGTTTACGACCACCAGTGCTCAACACCGTAGTCTTGCAATTTTGAAACCAGTGCAGAAGATAATGGAGCATCTGGATAAAATATTGAGAGAAATCTGGTGGAAAAATCTTTTTGATGGAGTTCACCCGTATTTGAGTTTCATGACGAAGAAAACCACGATTAACCTGGCGGCAAGGGGTCTCTTTCCCATGATCCGTGTACCACTGAGAATATTTTAAGTCAGTACTTTGGTCGGGTGTTGAATTCGTTTCGATCAACCTTCGCTGGAATTCGAACTCAGACCACCTCATTGGGAGCGAGCACTCTATACCCTGAGCTAAAACGGCTCACAAATAAAGATGGTCTTTGCAGCCTATCAAATCGAACTAATAATCTGGTGTTAAAATATTTCATTTCCCCGTGCTCTGTAAATATTTTTCTATGTAATCTCATATTTTCAAGTTTCCAAGTTTTTTTTATTTTCGGTAACAAAACAAAATGTAACGTATAATTTAAGACTCAAATATTGCTCTTACGCCTTTTTCATATGGAGACATACTAATTTTAAATTATTTATTTTGTAAATGTTCAAGAATAGATAGATATTTTTTGCAATTGAATTCTCTTACGCACAAATGAATTTTTTTTAAAAAAAGAGAAAAAACATTTTCTCTGTTAAAAAATATACTGGCACATAGATTTACATTTGCTTTAAAACCTTCAGTGCTCGAATTTAATTTTTTTATTAAAATATCATTTGTTTTCCATAAGTTTGTATGCAATCTTGATAGCTTAGAACCGATATAAAGTTGGATAACAAGCTTAAAGATGTCATTGATTTTACTATTTGCACTTTTTGAAAATTTACTATAAATAAAAAATAAACAAAATTAAAGTAATAAAATAAAAAAATTGGTACCAACGTCAGAAATATATATTAAAAACAAAATATTTAATAAAAGATAGGCGAATTAAAGGTTACATTGTAAATGTACGTATCTTTTACTTTTACAGTTACCTACAAAATAAAAAGAAAGGATGAATAATAAAGGTAATGGCAATAATTCAGCAATTTAGTTGCTCTCAGACCAAGAATTATTTTAAGATAAAGAAGAAATTGCCCATAAAATTACTTTCTTATGCCATTTAGATGCCCAAAGGCACTTTTCGCACATCGCTTCGTAATTGCTAGCTACTGTAATATCAGCGATTATTTTTTTTCCTCGCTGTTTTTTTATTTTTTATTTTTTTTATCTACCTGCTTTAGACATTATCTGCTTCATACATAGCTGTTATCATAATAGGTTTAAAATGAAAATACACTTTTCTTATAATACTTTCAGAATTATTAAGAAAACCGTTCTATTTTTTCAAATCGTTTCTGCATTTAACTAATTACATTTATCGTAGATCCATTATAAGTTGCTTTTACATTTTTTTAAAAAATTATTTATTTTTGTATTACTTTAAAAAAATTTTCTTCCCATAATATGATCGAAGAAAGTAATTTGTTGGGTGTTTATATTTTTACACATAACTTATTGTATTTCTAAAAAAGCAAAACAAATAAATAATAATAAATAAAAAAAATAAATAAATAAATAAATTCCCGTAATATGATTGAAGAAAGTAATTTGTTGGGTGTTTATTTTTTTACACATAACTTATTGTATTTCTAAAAAGGCAAAAAAAAAAAAAAAAAAAAAAAAAAAAAAAAAAAAAAAAAGGATGACTTTAAACAGTCTTAAAATAGTTATAATATTTTTTTTTTCTTGTTTAATTTTTGAAGGTAATGTGGCAATGTTTAAAATGAAGATCTAAGTTCGTGTATTCAAATAAAAATATTAAACAATAAACATTACTGTGGATCCCTGTTTTCTGCTCTCTTAGGGAAACAAAAATTTTCTTAAGAGTAATGGTTAAAAATAATAATTAATAAGTCATATAATTTTTAACAATGTAAAGCATGTCTTTATAGCGTGTGTAAATGAATAACACTATTAGAAGTTAGTCTTCCCAAAATTGTAATATTATACATGTTACTTCTCTATAATGCAAAGTAAATATTTTGGCGAAATCGGATGTTATTAATCTATAATAATAAAGTGAAGAGTATATTTGCTCTCTTATAACTGCCTATCATTCATAACAGCGCTTTGAAATTTGGACAATGGTATAAGGGTCTATTTTAATATATAATCCTACATTTCATTCAAAAATCGTAAATCAGATCATCCAGGGGAGACATTTAAAAAAATAGAATAAAACTGGTGGTTTTTGTTGTAACTCGTTATTTTGTTATTTTTCTGCAAACGGATATTGTTTCACAGATATTTTGAAAATATTATTTGTGATACACGTTTGCTTTTTAACTCTTCAAAAAGGAGTTCATGGCCCATTTTTAGACCTTTAATGTTTTTTTATTGGTTATGTCAGATAAACTCAATGACTAATTATGTCATTTGTAGCATTTCTTTAAAAAAAATCTAAGACCGAGTGTATTTTTCTTAATTTTAAAAAAGAGTTCTAATATAGAAAAAAAAAATTATGTTCTAAATAGAAAAAATTATAGAAATAGTAGTGCATTGTTTAAAGAAAAAGTTAAAAAATCGCCATATTATTATTGACGCAAATGAATCTTGGTAAAATTTGGTCAAAAGTGTACTAATTTTATTTTAAGACGGTTATTTAATAGCCGACCCAATTTTCGGGCTTACGACTACTAATAATCTACTCCGTAGCTTTGTAATTTTGTACCCGATTCAGAAGACAAGATAACTCCTGGATCATTTATTGGGAGATTTTTGCCTTCGTGGAGGACTTTTGGATGGTACTAACCCATATTTGCATTACATGGTGAGCAAAACCACGAAAACCTTCTACAGTTAGCCTAACGGCAAGGGGACTGTAATCCATAATCCGTCTACCATTGAGGATATTTTGCGTCAACACTGTGGTCGGTGCAAATCGGATGCGGAATTCATATCGACCAGACATCGCTGGGATTGGAACCCGGTTCACCTCATTAGATAGTTAACGCTCTATCCCCTGAGTCACGATGGATCAAGGTGTACTAATTAGAACGATAAAAAGAAGCTATGAACGAAAGAGCAAAATTATTGGAGTAATATTAAAAATTCCTTTAATTGAATCTTAGTAAATCGCCATTTTACTAATACCATTGAGGCTAAATTAATTTTGACAATACTAAAATTATAAACTATGACCTAGAAAGGAAAATGAATGTCGACATGGTACCAATTCGCTTAGAAGAAAAGCAAAAAATTGCCATCCAATTATAGAAGCTAATGATGCTTAATAAATTTTGTTAAAATGTACTAAGTGAAATTTTAAAAAAAATATCTACTAGAGAGAAAAATTAATGGAGAGATGTAATTAATTCGTTTAGGGGAAACATAAAAAAATTCTATTCTATTATTGATACCAATAGTTCTTAAATTAATTTTTTTTTTAAATTGGAACATCTGATATTAAGACAATTGGTGAAAATTTAATCAATTGCAAATACACTAATATAATTAAAATTAATATCTGCCAAACCAATTAGCACTGCTTAAATATTGTTCAATTTTAATAAAAAAACTGTGGGAAAGAGGTTATTGGGGAAATCGCAAGGTATAAGCACCAGAAAATATCACGAATTGTGATAAATTTTGTTAATCGCAAGTTAATCACAATCAAGTAACAGCATCACGCCAAAAGATACCGAGTACAATTAGTCTTTTTGTACGAAGTGATGAAATACTAAAATGTTTTTTGCATAATCTAATAAGGTAAAACTACCGGCAAGGAATAAACACAATAATAAATATAAATACAAATTGGAATTATTTAGTTTCAAATTTAATTATTTTGATTTAAGTTTAATTATTTAAAAAAATTGGGTTTGTATAAGTTTTTAAGTCTAGTGTTCAGTTTGTGCAGTGCTGATTTATTGATAGTTCACTCCGTATTCAGCTAGATTCATTAATATAAAATGTAAAATAAGTATACACTAAGCTAATTGTAATGTAAAATTAGTATTTTGGATAGATGAGAAAACCCATATAATTATTTTTTTAGATATTAGGTTGTAACACGGTGATAGAAGATTGTTTACATATAAGAGGACTTACTTTATCGCAAATAAAAAATCTTAAGAGAACAAATCATCCCAACATAAAAGTTAAAAAATAAATAAATTTTATATTAAATTAAAAAATAGCATTAGATTAGGTACAGACGACACCTCAATGTTCGAAGTATTGCGTGGAACAAATGTCAGATGATTTTACTTATTTCGCATAAATTTTGGCTGTGACTTGTTTCAGAATTGTTTTTATGATACAATACTTACTTAATTATAATTCTTTCTTATACCGCTATTTCCGACTTGGTATAAAAAAAAAAGAAAGTTCGGATAAACACTCGTGCTTTTGGAAAAGTAGATGGAAGCGTACTTTTATCTGCAAGAACAAACTTTTACCAATAAAAATTTGATGTACAGTGGACAAAAAGCAGACCACCATGACTAACTTTTGATCCAATGTTCAGTCTTAACGTTCTAGGACTCAAACCTAATGCCTCGAAGAGGTGACTTCAACTAAGGTAATTCATGAGTACCGACGATATTTTAAATTACGAAGTCAGACACAAAAACGTATTTTCTTTGAATAAACATACTTTATTTGCAACGGATTTGGATTTCTGACCCCCAAAATATAGGAGATAGCAATATCTGGGAAATATGATATCTGGGAAATATGATTCTAATGGTTTGAACAGGAGAGCACAACAAAACTTCGACCCCTTAATGTTCATTTTAATTTCTGCGTATTTCGCTATATCTTGAGAACTTAGTAAGCGAATTGAAAAAAAGTTTATACACAATAAAAATATTTGTTTATCTAAACACGATTCCGTTCAAAAAAGAACTTTTAGTAAATATTTTTTTTATTTATTTATTAGTATTTGAAAAAAATTTAAATTATAAATAACAAACAAATATCTATATATATGAGGAATATACAATATATAAAATTCTTTCCATTATTTCAAAGAATATAATTTTACGCAACAAAATACGAAATTTGAACAAAATCAGTTGATTAATTTCTGAGAAATCAAATTTTAAATATCTGATTTTTTTTTTTTTTTTTTTTTTTCATTTCAAATTTTCGGTAACTTTTAAACTTAGTTCGCTCAAATGTTCATTTTTCCATGTAAAAAAAAATTCTTTAAAATTAATAGATTTATTATATTAAAATTAATATATTTATTATATTTAATATGGATATTAAATGAAAAATTTCAAATTTTTTTCAACTACTATTAAATAAAATAATAAATATTTATTAAAAGTTATTGTTGGCATGGAATTTTTTTTGAAAAAAGAATTTCATAATTGTGTGCAAAATTTTTTCAGTTCGTTTAAAAAGTTATCGAGATATGGCGAATTACGTAAAAAATAAAATTAACATTAAAGGGTCCAAACTGTGGAGAGTTTTACTGACTAAACTATTGGGACCATATTTCCCTGATTGCGGCTACCCCTTTAATTAGGGGGTCAGAAATCTGAATCCAAAGAGGAAAAGACATGTTTATTCAGAGAAAGTACGATTTTGTGTTTTATTTCTGAATTTAAGCTATATCTGCAATTATTAATTAGCATTTTTAAGGTTCCCTTCTTGAGTCATTAAGATTTTGTCCAAGAATGCGAAGATCTGATAATTATTTCAAAAGTTATTCATGGTGGTCCCTTTTTTGTGGCGCACTGTACACGGTGGTTTCTCATTATTGCAATAGAGATTAATATTATATTTGCTTTGATGAAAAAATGTGAAGTGTTTTCGAAAAGTAAAGATACAATATTGCGTACTTATTTGAAATTATTTTACTTGATTAAATGAACACTACGAATTACTTACATGTCTTATTTTTTGACCTAGCTGTTGCCATTGTGAAAGCATTCGCTAAATGTGGGTACAGGCTTGAGCATTGTCATAGAACTTTATCACCTGTTGTCGGAACCACATTTCAACTTCATTTATGATTCCCTCATCGTGAAAATGTGGCCCAGCTAAAAGTTTTCAAGATAAAAGAATAAGTTAAAGTCTCTGAAGCAAGGTCTAGGCTTTATGGTGGATGATCTAAAATTTTCCATTTGAAACTTTTGAGTAGTCCTTTGGTTTGAAGCGCCGTGTGAGCACGAGCGTTATCACGCAGCAAACAAATTGTGCCTGTCAGTAAGTCTCTGCAATTGCATTGAATTGTAGGCCTTTTAAAACCTTCTTCATGAACTTTTGCTAACGTAACTTTTTGCATTAAGAAAACGTATTACGGAACGCACTTTGCATCTGCAAGATTCTGAATTGACGCAGACGTTCTAAAGACGTACTGCTCAAACAAGGCTCACCATAAAAATATGAATGATCTCAAGGGAAAGTGAAGTGTTCAAGGTTACAGTCTACGTTGCCAACGGAGTCACAGAAACTTTCATTATTATCGGTGAAATATCTTTACTTTCCGAAAATGCCTCGTATGTAAAGGTCTACATCTACATAGAAACGAAAAGAAAGATTTAAAGTCAAACATGTAACATTTATTGATTCCATGAATGGTGAGCTGAGAAGCAAGGTCACAAGTTGCCTCAACTGAGTATTTATGCATTCGCTAAACATTTCCACAAATCACACTAAACTTTTCCATAATTTTCCAATTACTTCGTCATGAAAGACTTTCAGAAACAACTTTATATATAAGTTTCTTTGAATCATACGTTTAATTTCATTTCATACAAAATTAAATAAACCTATTCAATATCCATTAGGAAATTTTCAATATTTTTTTATTTATTGTATTTAAAAAAATTGAACTATTCTCATATTTTCTTTAAATACAATATTAAAATTGTTTTTAAATCAGAAGAAATAAATGCTAGATCAATTGCATTAGATACATTATGAGCATTTCTTGTGCTTTTACAATGTATGTACTTCTGTAATTTGTATTTTCTGGGAAAAAATGGAAAATTAAACTATAAAAGAGCTCATTTTTAATCAAAAATCCAAATCAATCATTTTTTATTTTTAAAAACACAGCTGTATGTTAATCAACTACTCTTTAAAATACAAATGATCCATCTACATCAGTATTAAAGATTATTTTAATTTATAGTTTGAAGTTCAAAAAAATATTTATGAATTTTGAATTTAATTTAAAGTATTCAATATTTTTAATTGGATAAAGTAAATAATTATCCCCTTACCTCTAATAAGTATTATGAAAATTAAATAATATAAAATAATGAAAATATGTTATCATATTAAACTTACAAGGACATATATAGCAATTTTATTTTTAAAGAATAATTGAATTTTTGTTTTCAACTTCTCTGGAAAACCCCTTCGGTGCGATGTGATTGTCGTCTCTTTCACTGTAGTAAGCACTTTTTTTTAATACAAATATTGAATTCTTTAAAAGAAAACTTATATTTCTTAGTTTAAAAAGTATAAAAGTATAAAAAGGATTTCGGCAAATGTAAAAACAATTTCTATGTAAGTCTCAAAATGCTGGATAAGAGAAATATAGTTCTTGATCGAAAAATAAATTGAATTGAAAGTAAATGATGAATCAGGAAATTAGAAGTGAATCTTTTTCAAATTTGAGTCCAAAGAATTTCTTAGCTTTTTACACCCCAGGGATTGTGTTTTCAAGTATAACCGTTAACAGGAAATCATTAATTTTTTACTGTTTCGATTGTAAATATTTAATGTTTTAAGCCTTTGAAATTGATTAAAACTTATTAAATTGAGTAAAATTCTTAATTTATTTATTAAAACTTAATAAGATGTAAAATAGTTCTAGATGTTTCTAGAAAATAAAATAACATAAAACTGAGTTTAAAATATTTTATTTTTTTAAAAAATAATCAGCTGAGAATGTCTTAAACTTATCAAACGTTTCTAAATTTTAAATTTAGAAATAACTTTTAACTAACTAATTAGAACATAACTTTTCTTAAAAAGATATATTCTTATGTAACATTAAAATGCTTTTAGGCGCATACGCATAATGTTTGAAATTTCTAAATATTAAGAATGAACATCTGGTTTGCATTTGATATATTATGCTTACTTTGAAATATTTTTATTTTGACTGGGAAGTGTGTTTCTACTGATGGAAGGTCCCTCATTTATTAAAAATAAACTACATTGCACAGTGACCTCCACTAATAAAACAACTGGGTTATGAAATCAGTCTCTTTTTGAAATTTAATCTACAAAAAAGGAATGGTTTAAATATCAAAACACGTTAAAAGCAGCTTTTTATAAAATTATGATCATCGTTATGTTTTATTTCTTTTTTTTGCAGAGTGTATATTTAAATTCATTTAAAACTGTAATTTTTCTTTCCATTTTCTCAAGTTTAAAACGCATAAAAATTTCAATTTAAAATTTTAGTTTGCCCCTAACGACCTTTTTTTTATATATAAAATTTGTTTTTTGAGATAATGTTTTTTTTTTATTATTCTCTACCTTTTTTTTTAAATTTTACTTTTAACCGCAATTCTGAAATCGTGTAAAGGCTTAATAACTACTTACTAAAAGACATTGGCATTTGTAACTCAATAGTCTTCCTTATAATACTTCAAACAACTTCCACACAATGATATATTATTCTAATATGATTTACTTTAGTCATATTGATTCGGTTGGCCGAATGGGAAGTAAGAGGTTATCAATGATAGTATGAATATGCCACCTGAGTAGAGGATATGTCTATATGCATTATAAGCAACCATCGATTGTTTGAATGGTTTAGAATTTCAGCTGAATAATCATTGAAAGCTCTCTCAAAAATCACTGATAAATTATATTTATAAGTACAAGAGTAAATAATTTTAAGTATTAAATATTTTCAGAAATGTTGAACTTAATATAATTAAACTGAGGGTCTTAATTATAACTATTATTATTTAACTTTTATAAAGAATGTCGATTCTGCATTACTGATTCTTTTTTTTTTCAAACTCCCTATTCCTATTTCCGTATTATTAATATAATTATTTTATATATAAAAATTTTAAAACAAAAAATACGTATATACATTAAGAAATATTCGTCGTCCACTTGATGTGATAGGTAAATATTTTGTCAAATAGGACTTGCTATTATGATCGATTCGCTTTAATTTAATTTCTGAATGAATTGCATTTTTTCTGATCGAGTCTTTGTGGTTTGAAATAAATTTTTAGAATATTTTGCCACAGTTGGTGGAGCGTCGTAAATAATCAACGCTATTTCGGACTTTTTAGGATGTTGTACCATTTTACCTTCAATATAAATTCTGGTAGTGTAATTTGTTGATTACTATCTTCATTTGCTCCTCAATCTAGTGTAGAGTTGTGTGCATACGCTCTCACAATAGTCTTCGGAAAAATCATTAAAGATAAAACACAAACTATTGCTAATAGTCTATTAATTTAGCTCAAATGTGTTGTTAATAATAAATTCAAACAAACTTCCTGAATGCCTCCTTCGAATATGTGCGGAAGTTCTATCTATTAGATTAAAAAAGAAACTTTTATTACCTTGAAGAGGAAAAAAACAGTGTTTTGCTCAAGCATGTACCTAATAGCGTTTAGTTTCATTAATTTTTGATACTGATCTTACTTATTTCTGAATATATATGACTATAATCCCAAAGTGGAATGTTTGTAAGACCTAGCTGAACTCCAAAGTCGAGCATCACTGGCAACGATTTGCAAGCCGGAGGTCGATCCTTTTGATTAACCAGCAAAGGGACCAAGGGTGTGTGGCAATCAGACCTCTTTAAATTGTACTACCATTAAGTACTCAGCCTTGTGCCAACGTCGTAAAGCAACCAAAGTGCGCTAGCTGTCCATTATTCATGGATCAAAATTGTGATCGAATGCTTTCGCATCATTTTCATGGCTGTTTTCCCGACCGTCGCCAATAGCCCATTGTGCACTTCTAGTGCGAAATAAAATAAAGTAACACTAAGATCGTTCATATCTCCGTACCAGTTAACAAGCGATGCATGGTAAAGGATACCAAAATTTTAAATAAACATAATAAAAGATCGTGATTTAAAATAAATTGTTATAATAGTATTTTAACTGTTCAGTGAGGCAGATTAGATTTGTATTTTACTCATTTGCTGAAATAGTGGCATAACTCAAAAAACACGCGTTTGGGACTAAGAACAGGTGTAAATATGAAAATACACATTCTTTCAGCAGCAATACTTGCACATTTCATAATTCAACTTCAAGTTAATATTCGTTTTAAGCAAGCGAAAGCATTTCTTATGCACTTCGATCAGCAATGAAAATCCCCACTTATCTCAAAACTTGATTTTTTTGAGTTGTGCTGCTATTGCAGCCCATAAGCAATATAGAAGTATATACGTTACTATTTAAAGTCACTTTGCAAAAAAAAGAAGAAAAAAAAAATTTGAATCTTTTAGATTCTTTGGAACCGAAATAAAAATGTATTGCTGATATGAAAGATATCAGTTCGATTATGCATTTTATATCACAATCTTCCTAAATTTATTTTTCCATACAAAATATAAAAAAAATAAAATAAGAGATTCTTTAGTAATGATATATATATAGGACAAAAGTTAAATCAATATATCTTATCTTTTAAACACATTTTTATGTAAAATTTAGCCGTATCTTCCTTCATACAGCCCGACAGTTCTAAGGAAATATTAATTTTAACTCTAATGTCAACACTGCAAAAATTTTTGGTAAATAACGATTAAAAAACAATTTATTTCATTGTTATTTTACCACACTTGAGAAAATCAGACAAAGAATCATAGAAAACATGGTATTCAAACTGTAAACAGCCACGCTTTAAATTTTTTTTTCACTGTTTTTACTCAAAACGTTGAAACAACCAGAACTTTATCCGTGCTATCAAGACCACACACAATAGAGAGTTTGAGTGCACGTTCTTAAAAAGCTGGAAGCTAAGCCACGAGATAATAATGGCGAATTCATATTTGAATTTTCTATAATAGGATGCCTAACGCAACAGCGGAAGCCTAATAATCAAATAGCAATAAGTGTGTGGAAAACATCCCATAGAACCACTTAGTTCCTTTCAGTTGAGAATATATTTTAGATGAAAAGAATAAACTTTTAATCGGATCCCGGATGAACAGGGGTTAAAATCCCAGCATTGCCACATTATTTTACGCTTTCTGTCAACACATTTGGAATTTCCAGTATTTTGCACTTTTCAGTTGGTGACCTTAGGCTATATGAAACCCAAATTCCCGATTAGATGTCAGTACCCAAGAGCTGTCTGACATATAAAGGTATAGTTTTTCCATCTCTCACGATTTATACTAGATAAATTAGTTAAGCCATATTACACGGCTTATTTGACAAAACACTACTCAGCAACTCCAATGTCTACCCCCTAACGAAAAGCCTAACCCAATGTAACCCCAATGTCCAGTTAAATTTTTTTTACTGGTTATGTAACGGGTAGAGGTAAATAAATGCTTCTAACCATAAACTTAACAATTATAGGATGGACAGACAGCTGGTAATTTTACGATAAATTTAGTCTAAAAACTCAAGCATTGAACCCTTATAATTTTTAAGGAAATGAGCACGAACCTTTTTAGCAAGTACCTATAGCCTATACAATGTAAATGTATTCAGAGAAATTTAGCCAATCAAATATAAACCAGTTTATAAAAATTCGAAATAAGGGCTGTTCAAAAAATCTGATTGGTTTATAAAATTATGTAAATAAGAATATGTATATAAAAATATATTTATAAAAATACTTTTTTGAGCCTACTGTGATAAATGTAATTATAAATGGAAAAAAATAAGCAAGATTAAAATATTTGTTTTAACTAAATTGTTTTTATTTCTACTCTCAAAACTCAACAGCTAAAACTTGCTGTGATAAATGTATTTTAAACGAAGAAAATATGACTATAATAAAAATATTTATTTTGAATAAATTGTTTTTATATTTCCTTTCAAAACTCATTTTTTTTTCACATTTTCAAAACCTACTTCAACCATTTAATTGAACTCTTATAAATCGTTCTTATCACAGAAAAATAATTATCAAAATGTTTTTAAAAGTAAATTTTAAAAAACTTTTTTATTCCTTTTTTTCTAACTCAATAACTTTTTCTCATGTTTTATTAACTTCAACTCGAAAGTTTTAAAACTTCTCATCGAGCATTTTTTTTTCATAATCAACGAGAAAGATATCGTAATCCTACTGTAAACTTTGGAACAATTTTTAACGCGATAAAAGGTGAATTCCCGGCCTTCAACTTATGCTTAAAGGCTCATTAAGGAGGATTTTAAACTGAAATAACTTTTTAACGAAATGAAAAATGGGCCTCTTGAAAGAATAAAAAATGCTTTTTGAAATTTTGAATATTCGCTAAGAACAAAAAAAAGTCGTGTTGATTCAGCGAAAGATAAACCGGATTTTTATTCGTTTATTGCTCACGTGATAGCTCGAAAGTTAAAACTCCAAGTAATAAGGAAATAATCAGACTTTGAGTCACATTAGATAAGCTCTTTTTAAATTTTAGTATTTGTACTTTGCATGTTTTATTGTATTTGTTAACAATGTAAAGAATATAACGTATAAGCAATATAAACATAAATCAAAATCTTTAAAAGTTTAATTACATTTATTTATGAATTATTTATGTTTCTTTTGAAGTTTTTATTTTAATAATAGTGTGTTTAAATTAAATGTTAAAAATGCAGCTATTTTAATTAGTTCTTGGAACTTTTGAAATAATAAAAAAAGTACTTTCAAATTTTAAATGTTAGGCAAGAACAAAAAATTCGTGTTGATTCAGCGAAAGATAACATGATTTTTATTCTTTCATTGTTCACGTGATAGCTCGAAAGTTAAAACTACAAATAATAGGGAAGTAATCAGACTTTGAGTCACATTAGGTTGGCTCTTCTTAAATTTTAGTATTTGTACCTTGAACTCTTTATAGTATTTAATAATTTAAATAATAAAATTTATCAGCAATAGAGACAAAAATAAAAATCTGTTGACGCTGAAGTACATTTATTTATGAAGAAATTATCTATTGAAGCTTTTCTATTGAATTGTATTAAAGCTTTTCCATTGAAATTTATTAATGGTATTATTTTAATAATAGTTTGGGTTTAAGTTATATGGTTAAAAAATCAGGTATGTTAATTAGTTTTTTTTTTTTTTTTTTTTTTGCCGACCGGACTGTGTAGGGGGCAGGGAACTTTCCTTGCATCAGAAAGGTTCTGGGTTCGAATCCCGGGCAAGGCATGGATGTTTCTTTCTTTTTATCTGTGTTCTGTGTCCTTTTTCCTTTGTGTGTGAATGTGACCCGCCCTATAAACGGTTTGTGGTAGTGTGACGTGAGCGACGCTGCTCCACCGCCGTGGCTTCGCCACTGATGCCGACTGGGTAACGAAAAGAGAGTTAGCAGTTCTGACACTTTCTGTGGCCAATGGACAATAGTTCCAAGTGCCCGCCATTAAAAAAAAATAATAATAATATTTTTTTTAGTTGGAAAAAGTAGGTATAGCATGTCCCCTAAATATAGATAATGTAGTATATTTAATACATGTTTGAAATATTTACAAATATTTCAAAGTTAATATCTAAAGTTTCAGACGATGTACCATTTTAATTAATTCCTAATTTCTAACAAATTCATACAAATTACTAATTTCTAACTTAAATTCTATACAAAATTATTTCTTAATTCAAAAATGCATATATATATATTCTAAAAAAAAACTAATTATTTTGAGCTTAGGCCTTCAAAGACAAGAAAAACGTCATGTTTCTAAATTTAAAAGTCCTCAATAAAACTTTATAAAATTTGAAAGAAACAAGATATCCATTTATCCAAGTAAAAGGTGAGGATGACAACGAAAAAAAAATCAATGATTAGAGATAAATAGTATTTTTCCAAGATACTATGATGTTAAGATAGTATCTTTTGAAATAATTTTTACAAGCCCCTTTTAATTTTTTTTTCCAAATAATTTTTACAAGTTATAGCATCTCCAAAAACAAACCTCCCTTAAAAATTCTAAAATATGCTACGCAAGTTAGTATTAGCAAGATTTATATGCTCGAACAACTATTTAAGAGCTCCTTAAAAATATATATAAATGTTACTATTCATTTAATGAAACCGGGACCAGTGGTGTGATTTTCTAATCCAGGTGCTTGGAGGTCTAGGCTGTTGAATGGCTTGAGTTTTGGACTTCTGTCCTCCGCTAGACTATCTAATATCCATTTAACGAAACTTATTATTGCATTGTCGTCCTTACTTAACAAAAGGTCAATAGAATTTGGATTATATTTCGTATAGTACTAGGTAAGAACAAACTTTAAATAAAAAAAAAAAATTGTTTTTAAGTGATTGAATTTATTTGATTTTATTTAAGAGTGAAAGTAATATTTAATTTCGAATAATCGAAAAGATACCACTCCCGTTTTTAATTTTATATTTATTATTTTTTTATGCAGATCAGAGTTAGATATATTTGTAAAGAATAAAAAATAGCTATTTTATACATAACTGTTTTATGAGGTTTTATTTATAATCAAACTGTGAGAGCGAACTTAATCACTATTTTAGAGTATTTCATATGAAATGTTTACCTGCCTAGCCAAGATGGTTGGGTAACAAGGTTTTCAAGTCTTGCGATGTTGAAAACATTGTTTTAACAGCCCCATCTTTTGACGAAATTGGCAACTATTTTTTTTTAACTTGGAGAGTATAAGAGCACCAATCAGTTAACCTCAGAATTGTCATTATTGTGGCACCCATATCTACACTCACCGTTTTGCTTAGTTCTGAACTTAAAGATATTTTACTACACTGTTTTTATTCATTTGACATTTGTCCTATGTTAAATGTCAAAACAACGATCGAACTTAGTAAGAACAATATTGCTAATGTTCAGTTATGAACATTTGTATCATCTTTATGAGTGATTATATTTGTATCATCCATAGAGTGCGTAATTAAATGACTTCAATAAAATTCAGATTTACATGCTTAATCAGAAGATAAAATTTTAATCACTATTTAACCCTTCCTACTTGTGCCAGACTGAACGGCTTTGTAAGTAAATGTAAGTCATCATCATAGTTGGCCAGACAGCCCACTGTGAGCCAATGCCTTCCTCTGAAAATTTCTCCATGACGATTTCCGATTTATCTTTGATCTGCAATTTTTTTTATTAATTGTGAGAAAATCAGACTCCACTGAGTCAGCCCATCTCAATCGTGGCCTTTCCCGCTTTCTTTTCCCAGTGGGTCGAGAAAGCAGTATCTTTTTTATTGTGTTGTCGTCACACATTCGAATCACGTGGGCGATCCAATTCATTCTATTTATGTTTATGTATTTATTAATAACAGGTTGTTCATAAATCTTGTAGAGTTCAAAGTTAAATCTCCTTCTCCAGTTATTGTTTTCATTTACACCACCAAGTATACCCCGCAAAATCTTTCTCTCAAATATTGCGATACAATTTTCCTCCAGTTTTGTCATTGTCCGAGCTTCAGATGCGTATGCAGATTATCTAAAATTGTATAAAAATACTGCATATAAACAGCAGCAAATAACTCAAATATCCAAAACGAGAGTAACATTTATAGTTTTTATTTATTTATTCAGAAGATAATCGTGATTATATCTTTTATAAGGTATTTTAAGGGATTTAAATTTATTTAAAGTTTCGATACATAGTGAAATGATTTTCAAAAGTGAATGAAAACATCAATAATTAAGTGCCTCGTTACTTTTAAATGCTTTTTTAATATTTTACTCAACTTAAGAGACATAAAACAGAAATCAATAATGATGTTAAATTATACTTTTCGCTTTATATTTGTGCCATTTTAGATTTGACGAAAGACCCAATAACTACTGAACTGAAACGAATTTCCTCAAGTAAGTTTTTTAAGATTTAAATTTTTGCTTCTAACGCACTACTGAACTGCTATTTCTTTTATGTGCTTTATCACCATCTAGATTTTTTTAGTAAACACCGGACTTTGACTCCATATTAATTGGCTAAACTAGTCTCTATGGATTTCAATGAAAAGTTTCATGTAATAAGTTGTAATAAATGTACATTGAAAAAGTAGAAAGAAAACATTTTGAAAAAATATATACTTGTTAACGAAATTCTTCAAAGTAGTGACAAGAATCAATCATTAACTGCACTGTAAAAAAAGTACTGTTACCTAGTACTTGCACGTCTCCTAAGGTTAAGGGGTTGCAGATCAGTCTCGAAAAGCACTATATCCCTGGGACAAATGTTTCTAAGACCAGTGATGATCCGAGCAGTGCTGAGCTGCACCTTTTCAAGTTTCTGAAGATTTGGAGCAGAGGCACAACAGTAAATTCGAATGCCATACTCCAGGATGGGTCTGATGAGTGAAATATACGTGTTTCTAAGAGTGCTAGAAACACGTATGCACACGTATGAAACACGACAAGTGCTTGAAACGCATCCGCACCCCAATCACGCCCTGAGATATACCTTAAGATGTTGAGTCTTTTTCTTGCCTTCAGTACAAGATGATCAATATGTTTGTTACCCAGTATTTCAGGGTCCAACACGAAACCCAAATATTTTGGATGTTTATCCACTGCCAGTGGTTGATCATTCAATGAGAGATTAGGATGGAAATTATATAGCCTTCTATACTATGCCAGCATTGTAGTCAGTGTGATTCGAGAACAGAATTCGCATGACTATTCAACTCCGAGAGTTGAGCCCGGGTTATCTTGTTAGAAGGCGCGATCTCTCTGTTTCCTGAGCTACGATAGCTCTAGTGTTTGGTTATGAAGAAAAGATTTTAACTCTATTTATCTTAAAAAGTCTCACTAATTGAAATGATATTTAAGTGTTAAACCGTTTTAAAATATATTGGTCCACTCTTATAAAATATACGGCAATTTAAATTACCGAAAAATTATATCTAAAGACAGATAATAATCAGGTAGCGTATCAGTTAGACAATGAAGTCAAAGTACAATCTTTAGTACGATGTTGAAAACCATAAAATATTTTTTTAAAAGTAAAAGCAAGCATAGAAAATAATTCTAAATCCTAAATAAAAAACACCGGAAACATTGGAGTGTGGGTAACGATTAAAAACAGAAAAAAAAATCTGCATTTATCTTTATATAGTTTTTATCTGTGACATGTTATTTTTCTGTAGAATTTGAGGCTATTATTTATAGTGTGGGCAACCGAGTTAAACAGGTTTTCTCGGTAATATAAAGTATTTTTTTAAATTAATGTATGGCATAATTCAACTTGCAATGCCGCTCTCTAACTAACCAATCAAATCGAAACATTTATTCCAGGTTAGAAAATAATATTTGATAATTAAATAATATATCTTTTACATTTATTTGTTATTAGAAAAATCATGTTCTTTAACTACTGGTGATCTCTAAGAAATAACATTCTAGAAAGTCACAACCACGTCACAATAAATGCATAAATGTAGTGTTAAATAGGAATTCAACATTTAGTGTAATAACTGTTGCTAATAATATTATCACACTTTTGCACAAGAACTCACAAATCTTTTCTCACATATTTCAAAGACATTCTAGTTTCAGTTTGTAAACAAAACAACATGGAAAGCAGTGTCTGAAGAAAGCAAATCTTTCGGGATGCATTCATCTCTTATTGGACAATGGAACGGCAGCGGAGCCAATCAGATGAAGGAATGAGACTCTTGGAATTCCGCTTAAGATGAGGCGATTAAGTGTAAGGCTGATAAGCCGAAGACAAAATAGAAAAACTTTTCGTTTTTGTTGGCATCAGTCTGATTTTCATCCTTGCCGCGAGCTTTGAAACAAGAAAAGAGTTGGTGGTTAGTTTTCGTGAGGCGAGGGGGCTTCGGCCCCTTAGCAAAAAAAAAAGTGTGAGAGTGTGCAGCTCCAAGATTAGGGAGTAAATTCTTCAATGAGTGAGAAGAATCTCTTCTCATCTCAAAATCTTTTTCTAAATTTTTTGCTGTTTTAGCAATAATATATTTCATTGCCAGTATGGATATACGATGGCAAATTATTTCCGTGTTTTGAAATCATAAAATTGATGTAAAATTTCAGTACTTAAAGTACTTGTCGATTATAGCCAAGAAAATAAAAATGTTTTTGTAAGTATATTCTGATTCTATTCTCCTTGATGTTTCTGTTCTGATTAGTTATTTGATTTGATCTTATTCTAAAAATCTTTTTTTTATTCTAGAGAATTGAGCGTTTCACATGTTTTGTACTAACCCTATGATCTTAATTTATTTCGCAGCACGTGTTACCATCACTATAAATGATTTTATAGCATAAAATTTAAGAGTAGTTTTTGATTGCAGCTTTATTCTCATTATACAGTTTCTATGCTTAGGTTTTAAATTTATCTTTTATTCTCAATTTTATACACGTGCTGATTACTGATTAATTTTTCGGCCAGTCAGTCTTGATCTTAAATTGTAATATTTAAATTTAATCATTAAGTATTATATATAAATGGATAAATAAATATAGATAATATTTAATTATGCAATGCTTTAATAAAACAACCACCACGTGTTATATGTTCACCGTGTGATATATGAACACCGTTAATATGTGGCGCCGTTTATGGTCAGAACCTGGTATTAGTTTAATTTTTTTTTCAATTCTCTAGATATTTGGCTCTAAATTTAAACGTAATCAATGTGTTAAAATAATTTTATTCTATATATTATTACTCTAGTGATGATTACACTAGGATATTTTAATGATTTATTTTCTCACTCTCTCTCAGATGAATATTTTGCATATTACATCATTGATAAATTTACTGTGAATTTATACTTTATTTCCCTGTAATGAATATTGTTTTTAATATTTGAAAATATAATTTAACTTGGACATATGTTTTGATATTTCTAAATATCAGTATTATGACAAAGTATTTCATGTGATACCTATTAATCTGTATATATATATTTTTTGAGTGATAACATTCTTGTTTGCAAAATTTAGAATGAAATTAATAATTCATTAAATAGAAAACTGAAAATTTTTGGGAATATAGTAAACAGTGGTGTATTTTATGTGTATATTTGAAATGATGATTATGATATATATATATATATTTCAGTGTAACAGTAGAATTCTCAAAAATTGATGCTATTTATTAATTGTTGATATATTTTTTCATTGATATTTTAATGGTAGCTATTACTTCTGTAAATATTTCTGTGATTTAAATCTAAATTGAAACATTATGGCTAAATCTTCACATTCTTTAGCGAGTTCGCTACAAGCTTTCAATGGCAGCAAAGATGCAGATTTAAATTTTTTTCTGAATAATTTAGAGCAAATCGCTCAGTTAGAAAAATGGGACAACAAAAAAAAAAGTCTGATATTAAAGTTAGATCTTGCAGGAGAAGCATTGAAAGTAGTTAGTGAGGCCAAAACAAATGTTGACATGGAATACGAATGCATAGTTAAATTATTAAAAGATAAATTTTCCAGGAAATTAAGTTATGCAGAGTTACAAAGTAAATTTAACTCATTGATTCAAAAACCAAATCAAAGCATAAGAAATTTAATTGAAGAGGTAGAAAAGGCTACTAATGAGTATCTAGAAATCAATGGAGATAGTAATGAGCAAACTTTAAGTCTAGCTAGGAAAATGAAATCACAAAAGCTGCTTGACAGCATGCGTCCGGATATTAGAATCGAGGTTATGAAAAGGGGAGCCTCAAATTTCAATGAAATAGGCAAAATTGCTATAGATATTGAAAATGCGATTTCAATGAATGAAGCCCATCTGAATAATGTAACAAAATCATCAGAAATTGAAATTTTATTAAGAAGCCAGATAGAAAGCAACAAAAAAATTGAGGAATTGACTCAAAAAATAAATGATTTAACTAAAATTAAATCGGTCAACAACATCTCACAATCGAACAAATTTAATCAACCAAAGATAACTTGTCATATATGTAGTAGAAATCATATCACCACAGAATGTTGGTATTATCCTAAAAACTCCAATGTAAACAACAAATTTAAGCCTTATGAAAGAAGCCGCAGCTCTTTCAGAAGAGGATTCAATAGAAATTTTAGGAATAGGGGTAACAACAGTACGGACAGAAGACAAAATAATTTAAACTAGTTAATGGTTCTTGTGACAAGTGGAAAAATACAAAGCTTACAAGAACCAGTAGAAATTCAAATGATCAAAAATTAATTGGTAACTTAAGGTTAAAAAAGAGAAATATTGGCAAAAAAGATAGATTTCCGAATGATAAGAACAAAATATATAAAACTAAAATATATGTCAATAGTAATCTTAAAGATAAAAATTTTAATTCAGATTATGATAAGGTTAAGGAATATAATTCAAAAATTTCTAATAACAATAAGAATAGTAATCGGGTAACTGAAGAGGATATAACTAAAAAAAATAGTAAAATAAAAGATACAAATGAAGAAGTAGAAAAAGTAAATAAACATGTAATGACCTGTAATAACAGTAACGATTCAGAATCTCTACCTATTATTTTGTTAAGATTTGGTAACTTAACCATTCCGGCTTTACTAGATACTGGTGCAAATCTTAGTTTAATTGATCCTATCACTCTTAATGAAATTAAAGAAAACACTAAAATAAGTTATTTATCTAGATCTGTAAGAATTCATACTATCGACAACAATACTGTTCCTTATATGTCTGCAATTTCTTCTAAATTCAAAATTGACACTAAATGGTTTCAAGGGATATTTTTTGTAACTAAGAATTCTTGGGCTTATAAATATAAAATAATTTTAGGGTATGATTTCATTCAACAGAATAAAATTGTTTTAGATATACCCAACAAAAAACTTATAGTGAACCATGATTCTTTTGATTTTCTCGAAGATACTCCTCGTATTGTAAATAATGTTTTAAGTGATGTAAAGATTGTAAATAATTTTGCTTTTGCACCAAAAAAGATTGTGATAGAACCCCATTCTCAATTTTTAATTCAATTATGTATGTCTAAAGATATGAAAGATAGTAATCAAATGCTTTTTTCTCCAACCAAGAACAAACTAAATTATACTATCTATGAATCTGTTAATGAATTTAAGGATCAAAAATTTAGTACTTTAATTGAAAATAACACAGATAATAAGATTGTGATTAATAAAGGTACAAAATTAGGAAATGTTATTGGTATTAAAGATGATGATATAATTAAACCTAAAGAAAATACTAATTACCAAATTAACAATTTAAATCTAAATGAAATTCATCAACTGAGAAAAAAAGAACTTAATGCCTCTGATTTTGATTTGAGTCATTTAAATAAGGTAGATGCAGATAAGATACTTCAAGTTTTGTTAAACAATTATCAAGTTTTCTCTCAATCTTATACAACTTTAGGATCTACGGATGCAGTAATACCTGAATTTAACTTATTGCATAATTTTTCTATACAAACAAAACCATATCCGATTCCTAATATTGCAAAAAATTTTGCCAAAAAAGAGATTAATGATCTATTAAGTGCAGGAATTATTGAACCATCTTCTTCCAATTATTGTTTTCCTGTGATTTTTGTCAAGAAAAAGCCTTATGTAAATGATCCTAACTTACAAAAATTCAGGATGGTAATAGATTATAGATTACTTAACTCAGTTACTGAGACTTTTAAAATTTGTCTTCCAAAAATCAATGATATCTTACATAACATTTCTGGAAAATTATTATATAGTGTATTAGATCTCAAGAGTGCATTTTTCCAGATAAAATTAAAAGAACAGGATAAATCCAAATTAGCATTTTGTTGTGAGATAGGCAACTTTCAACCTACTCGCCTTCCTTTTGGTTCTCGCAACAGTACATCTTTTTTCCATAATTTAATTTCTAAATGTTTAGACGATATTAAGGGACCTAATTTGCAATATTTCCTTGACGACATTGTTCTTGCTGCAAATTCTATGGAAGAAATGTCACAGTTACTTGTTAAGGTTTTTGACAGATTAAAGAAATTTAATTTAACTCTTGATCCAGCTAAAATACAAATTTGCAAGTCTGAAATTAAATATTTAGGTTTTGATGTTAATTCAAATGGTTTTTCACCTGCATCTGAAAATGTAAATAAGATTTTAAAATTTCCTATTCCAAAAGATGTGAAACAAGTTCAAACTTTTTTAGGTATGATTGGTTATTTCAGACATTTAATTTATAACTTCGCAGAGATTGTTAAACCTATTGTAAATTTAACGAAAAAGAATGTTACTTTTAATTGGAATAAAGACTGTCAGGATGCTTTTAAAAATATATCTGAACAATTATTGCTTAAACCTACTTTAAAGAATATAAATGATGAAGAAAAATTTTACTTGGTAACTGATGCTTCTAGCAATGCTCTGTGTGGAATTCTAATGCAAAAAAATAATGACAATTTTGACCCAATAGAGTTTTATTCTAGGCAGTTAACCCATTCTGAATCTAAATACCCATCTATCAGGAGGGAACTCTTAGCCATTGTAGATTCTATTAAGTATTTTGATAAGTTTCTTTATGGCAAAAATTTTGTTATTTTTACTGATGCTAAAGCTCTAACTTTTCATATAAATTTACAAAAACAACCTGAAATAGTAAGTCGATGGTTAATGTATATGCAGGAATTTAGTTACACAATTCAACATATTCCTGGTTTTAAAAATCCTGCTGATTATCTATCTAGAGTAACTAATGATAATGCTGTAGTAAATAATGCAAACATTTTTGAAGTTAATGATAATCTTAAAATAGAGAATATAAAAAATTCTCAACAAAATTGTAAACAAACTCAGGAAATCTTTAAAAAACTAAATGATAACGACAAACTAACTTCTAAGAAATTTTTTTTAAATAATGATGGTATTTTGATGATGAAGGTGAGACCACCTAAACACCCTTATAAGACTTTGAATAGAATTTTTATACCCATCTCATTAAGAGGGGAAATTTTAAAGGCAGCTCATGCAGCACATTTTGGTGTATTTAAAACTTATAATTTATTAAAAAAAAATTATGCTTGGTATGGAATGTTAGCAGATACTAAAAATTTTGTAGAATCTTGTGATGCATGTTTGGCAAATAAGCCTAAGGCTAAATTAACTGAGACAAAATTAATTGAAAAAGGTGATTTAAGTGTAGGACAAATTTTATCAATAGATATTGTAGGGAAATTACCCAGATCAATTGATAATAAATTCTTTATTTTAACCATAATTGACAACTACTCACGTTATTTAGAGGCAATACCCTTAACTAACATTAAATCTTCTACAATTATCAATAACTTAAATGAATATTTTTCCAAATTTGGTTTGCCTCAATCCATTATTTCTGATAATGGTACTAACTTTACTTCGGAGGAGTTTGAAAATTTTATTAGGGCACTGAGTATTGAACATCGTAAAACCTCATTTTACTATTCTATGGCTAATGGACTAATAGAAAGGTCACATAGAGTTCTCAAAGAATCTTTAGCATCTATGTGTAACAACAGCTGGGATTGGACTAAGAAATTACTTTTTTTTAAACTTCATTATAATGCTTCTATTCATGCAGTGACTGGATATACACCAGCTGAATTATTTTTTGGCAGAAATTTAACTATACCTTTAAATATACATGCTTCGGCTAGGAAAGGAGAGACACCAACTAATTTTCTCAAGAATTTAAAAGAACATATTGCAGAGACGAGAGATATAGTTTCGAAAAATGAGAGTAAATACTTTGAGCAGCACAGTAAACAAATAAAAGGGAGAGCAATCCCAAATTTTGAAAATAATGATTTGATATATTTAAAAATTAATACTGATGTAAATACCTTTCAACCTAAATATGAAGGACCATTTAAGGTCACTAAAAAATTCAGAGGAAATAATTACCTCATTCACATTAAAGATGATAAAAGAGATATTTATAAAAAATATCATGTAAGTAAACTTTTCAAAAAAAGGTTGCTAAAAGAAAAATTGAGTATTGACATGTCTAATATAAATGATCTTGATGGGAGTTTTGAATATTAAGCTGAGATAGTGTAAATTATTTATCACGTATTGTATAAGGTATAGATATTGACAATTTTGGCTTGAAATTTATTTAATGTAAAAATTTAGTTAGCAATATTTTTTTTTCATGGTTAGATTTTTGAATTGCATCTTTCTCCTTCGAGCTCAAAATTTTATATTTGATGATAAATGGCTGGCCCAATCATCATTAAATATGGAAACATCCCATTCAAAAATTAAGCTAGATTTTTTTTCTTGGTTTTCTCTTTCTGATAACCATTTTATTTTTTTAGCTACTAAGGAATTTTAACAATCCTTGTGATGCAAATTTTTGGTTATATTGTCATTTCAATCACTTTTATTTTAGATAGTGATAATGAATAGAAAGATTTGATATGGTAATAAGAATAATAAATGTGAATGAAAATAATAAGTATGAGAAAAATTGATAATATAAAGGTATGAGAATTTGAAATAACAACAATGTAAAAAACAAACATAATATTGAAGGTATTATCACAAATTGAAAGTACGAGAAACAAAGTATATTAGAAATGGTTTTTATACAAACCAAATCTTTGAGTGAGCTATGTGGATCAAATGTGTATATATAATTTTTTTTGCTCCACATCATTAAATATTTGTATGACTTGGGAGAGAGAGAGTGAGCAAAAATTCTCAAGGAAAATGAACAGAAATACTATATTGTTATGATTATGATATATGTTATAATTGAATTATTTCCAGTAGTATTACATTCTTGGCACAAAAATTTTTTTTTTACATTTTTTTTTCTCAAAAAGAGGTGATAATGTTAAATAGGAATTTAACATTTAGTGTAATAACTGTTGCTAATAATATTATCACACTTTTGCACAAGAACTCACAAATCTTTTCTCACATATTTCAAAGACATTCTAGTTTCAGTTTGTAAACAAAACAACGAAAGCAAATCTTTCGGGATGCATTCATCTCTTATTGGACAATGGAACGGCAGCGGAGCCAATCAGATGAAGGAATGAGACTCTTGGAATTCCGCTTAAGATGAGGCGATTAAGTGTAAGGCTGATAAGCCGAAGATAAAATAGAAAAACTTTTCGTTTTTGTTGGCATCAGTCTGATTTTCATCCTTGCCGCGAGCTTTGAAACAAGAAAAGAGTTGGTGGTTAGTTTTCGTGAGGCGAGGGGGCTTCGGCCCCTTAGCAAAAAAAAAAGTGTGAGAGTGTGCAGCTCCAAGATTAGGGAGTAAATTCTTCAATGAGTGAGAAGAATCTCTTCTCATCTCAAAATCTTTTTCTAAATTTTTTGCTGTTTTAGCAATAATATATTTCATTGCCAGTATGGATATACGATGGCAAATTATTTTCGTGTTTTGAAATCATAAAATTGATGTAAAATTTCAGTACTTAAAGTACTTGTCGATTATAGCCAAGAAAATAAAAATGTTTTTGTAAGTATATTCTGATTCTATTCTCCTTGATGTTTCTGTTCTGATTAGTTATTTGATTTGATCTTATTCTAAAAATCTTTTTTTTATTCTAGAGAATTGAGCGTTTCACATGTTTTGTACTAACCCTATGATCTTAATTTATTTCGCAGCACGTGTTACCATCACTATAAATGATTTTATAGCATAAAATTTAAGAGTAGTTTTTGATTGCAGCTTTATTCTCATTATACAGTTTCTATGCTTAGGTTTTAAATTTATCTTTTATTCTCAATTTTATACACGTGCTGATTACTGATTAATTTTTCGGCCAGTCAGTCTTGATCTTAAATTTTAATATTTAAATTTAATCATTAAGTATTATATATAAATGGATAAATAAATATAGATAATATTTAATTATGCAATGCTTTAATAAAACAACCACCACGTGTTATATGTTCACCGTGTGATATATGAACACCGTTAATATGTAGGATGCAGTTGAATCACTTATCCATCTTAAACGTCCTTTTGACATTAAACTTCCCAATGCACATACTTTCAGATTGTAGCTTCAACTATATCTCAATAAAGTTTCAAATAGATGTTTAGTATCACATATAATAACCTACATTATCATCATAAATAATTATAAATTAATGATTTGGGAAATCATACCTGGCGTAAATTATTTATGTTTGATGGTAACTCTTTACTTAATGTACAACTGGATACGCAATCAATTGATCATTATTCATTAGTAATGCTGGAATTTAATTTAAATCGAGTATTATTTATAATATTCATGTAGTTTTGAAATTTAAATTAATGATTGAAGAATATGTAAGTATGCTTGATAATTTCGGTGAATAGAACTCAAATAGATAATTTATCCTGAAAAGTGAGTTTCACATTATGATTACTAATTATGTATGCTTTTCATTAAAATTGAACAATATCTTCTATCGAAGTAAGTGCTATCAAAAGATATAGAAAGTCTCCATGTTAATTAATTACAAGATCTATTACTTACATTAGGTAATTTATAATTTTAATTAATAATCTGAAATTTCGCTAGTAATTTAAAATAAGTTTGTGTTTATCAATACATGTGCTGTGTTTGAATTTTAAAGTTTGAATTAAATACATTTATTTTACATTAATAAGTTTAACTTGCAATCTCGTTAATTTTTCTCGCAAAATTACATGTTATTGATGACTTTTGTTTTCCCTATTCCGTGTTAGCAAGTTAAATGCACCTTTTAAATTGCTGAAGTTAAATATTTACTACCTCTTGCATCTCTAATGATCCAATTCAATAAGGTCTACATAATATGCAACTTGTTTATGGTCTACTTAGATCAAAAGTTATTTTGTTTCAAAAAAGTTATCCTAATATTGTTTGGCTTGTTAACCAGTTTATTTCTTTTATATCTTTAACAAAAGCAACATGAAAATATTGACAAGTTTTGTCGCAGAACTTACCCGTTTATATTTTTAAAATATCATATTTTATAAACATAAAGAACAGTTCAAGACTTTGAGAATTTTTAGTCATCATAATTTATTTCTAAAGCTTCCGGATAGAGTATGAATAAATTTTATTTTGGCGAAGGTTGATACAATACAAAATGTATGTAGACCATTAAATAGCTCTAATATATATGCGTAATCGTGTTTGATAATCACCCGGTTTGAACGGTATGAAAAAATGATTACAGAATCTCTCAAAAAATATATTAATACAACGTTGCATGCCTTGTCAATAATTTTTCACTAATAACCATGTCTCTAAAAGTGATATTGTAATGGAAATGAAATAGTTTAGGGATTTTGAATCAATTGGCCCTTCTTGTTCAGGAGAGCTGACTAAAGGTCATACAACTCGAGAGTTGCAACAGAAAGCCTAAGACACGTTCTGTAGACTTGTGGTTTGGAGATTTTGCTGGCCAATTCATTTCCCGAATATCTTTTATTATCAAGAAATCAATGATAAAATTAGTTCTATTTAGCTGTACATTGTTGTTCGTTGAAATTATATTCGATAAATAAAAATGCTCACTACATACCCTTAAGTACTACTCAAATTAAATTTATTTTTATTTATGCCTCAGAAATAGGCGTGTTATAAATATTTATACATTAAATGTTTTAAAAATATTTAAAAATTTAACATCAGATATAAAAAAAATTAAAATAAGGATTTAAAAAACAAGAAATAAGAAACCCAAAAAGAGTTTTTTTTTAAGAACTATAGTAATTAATTACTCTGACTAAATTTTAAAGTTTTCTTTTACCAGAATTAACTTGATAGTACTATTATTGCATTTAAATATTTCAAAACAATAAAAATATAAAATTCTGATATCTCTCTTTAAAAATCATCATACAAGTGATTTTATTTATTCTTTTGGAAAAGAAATCGTTAACAAAATAAAATAAAAAGTATCAATTGTAATTTTATTTACTTTGTAATTTTGATGCATTTTTAGTAGAACGGATTCAGACCAGCAGAGCCGAATAAACTTAAAGTTGTTTTAAATTTTTAATATTTTAATTCTTTTTTTCTTTTACTTTGTCTTTTTATGAGCAGAGTTTGTGTTGGATATTCTTGCAAAACTTGAAAATAAAATTTAAAGTAGTTGTTCGTTGGTAACTTTGTAGTTTAGTTTAAATGCTACACAGAGGAAAAAAAATGGTGGAATTACCATTCTGTATAAAAATGACATTTCTAGTAATAAAAAAAAATCTGGTGTTTAAAATCGAAATAGAAGTTATTTAAACCATTTGGTAATTTTTCCATTTATTTGGTAACAGTTTATAAAAATTCTTGTTTCCAAAATTATAGTTCTTATTACCACACATTCAGTTAAGAATAAAAGAAAATAAAACTGAATTTAATTGGATAAAGGGATTTCATGCTATGCTCTAGAGTTTCATTTAAAAATTACTAAATTTTATTACATATTATAAAACCATATTTTATTGTCAATTATACCAAAATCATTAATAAAGCGATTTTAAAAATATATGACCGATCTTTGAGGTTTGCTTTTAAAACCAGAAATTTTAGTTAATTTTCCATATTCCGGTTATTTTAGTAATAATTTTTATTTCGGTGTAATGAAATATCCACATACAAAACCCGTTTTTATTTTTGAAAGAAACATAAATTGATTAAAATTTTAACTTGTAATGTAGATGATATTAGTTTAGGTAATTTTCTGAAAGGGTAAAAACTATGATCGGTTGAAATGATACTAAAAATGTACAAATTAATAAGAAAATTAATTTTATTTTCAAGGAAGATAATTATTATCATAACACTTCCTCTCCCCAAATATTAAAACAGTAGCCAAAATAGATGTTATTGCATTAGGGTTAGCTTGTAGAAATAAAAGCTTCTTATATATGCTTATATCTTATATATAGCAACAAAAGTATATATGTGTTATGATGTGAACCAATTAATATTTTCATAGCAATACGAAGGAATATTTTTTTCAGATATAAAACGATTATGTTTAACGATTATGTTTATGTTATGTATAATTAAACGATAAAATTTTCTTCTCTCCCTATTAGCAGTTATTTCAATAAAAAAATTTATTTTGAAGATATTATTTAAAAATTTTTAATTTTTATAATAAATGTTACTCCAGTTTTCATTGCTCTTATGCTTAATTTTAAATTATTTAGTAAAATTTTTCTGTTGTCTGATAATTTTTGTATACGCATTTTTAATAATAAAAGTAAATTTAAACTTTAAACCGAAAACAAATAGAAAAAAATACAAGCACTGGAATACAACTACTATAATTTTATGTTTACATTTTCTTACACTTCCATTTTCCGTTGATTCAATTTTGTAAAGTACAAAATATATTGAATATTTTAATTAACTGCGCGTAGCGAACTAAACATCTTCTCTTCAAAGAAATAAATTCAATTTATTACTGCTTGAAAGAACAATAGTTTAAATATTTATTTATTGAAAAAATATATTCGTTTTAATCATTGTTATGTGAACATTCTGAGAAACAAAAACAAAAAAAAAAAAATAAATAAATAAAATAAAAATGAAAAATTTAAATGCAAACTATTATCATCTTGCTTTTAAGCTTCTTTTTAAGTTCAAACGCAATTAAGAAAGATTCAGAGTGTGTTTTCAAATGAATAATTATTTGTTAGTTGCTCCATGCATTTTATTTATTTAAATAATAAAGACTATAATATTATAATTGAAATTTATAGTCAAATGGATTTTGTATATGCAAAATCTTCCGAATTCGTTTTATTTCCGCATAGAAAGTTTCGCTTTCAAAAGTTTCTGAGACATTTTGTTGTTATCTTTGCTTTCACATTATTTGTCATGTGCCTTTTCTGAAAAAAAATATAAGCTCAGTATGGTGTGAAAGGATTACTCCAGAATTAATAGTTTCAGATAAGAAAAGAGGAAACAACATAAATTTACGGTTGAGAAAGTGTTAGCAAATAAGTATTTACTTATGGTGCGGTATGGTATAGTTTAAATTCGAAGATATGTATGTATTATTATATCCGTCATTAAACAGCCGACCAAATTTTGGGTTTACGACGACTAATGCTCAACTCCGTAGCCTTGTAATTTTGAACCAATCCAGAAGACAAGGAAACTGCTGACTCAGTACCCCCAGAAGATATGATTTTTTATGGGAACATGGTTGACTTTGCGACTCAACAGATTTAACGTGCATCAGTTACAATTTACTACACGGGGAGTCTTCAGCAGGCGGGGATCGAATCCAAGAAACTTTTGGACATGCGTCCAGTACCCTACCAAACAAGTATGTATGATTTTAATTTTATTTTATAACCGTCGTTGAACAGTCGACCCAAGTTTTGGGTTTACGACTGCTATTTTTTCACTCCGTAGCCTTGTAATTTTGAACCCAATCCAGAAGACAAGGGAACTCCTAGATCATGTATTGGGATAAATTTTTCCTTCCTGGAGGATTTTTTGATAGAACTAACCAGCATTTGCGTTATATGGAGAGGAACACCACGAGAACCTCTCATGATTAGCCTCACGGCAAGGAGACTCTAACCCATGATCCGTCTATCACTGAGGATATTTTACGTCAACACAGTGGTCCGTGCAAGCCGGATGCGGAATTCGTATCGACCAGCCATCGCCCGGAATGAACACCGGTTCATCTCATTGAAAGGCGAACGCTCTATCCCCTGAGTCATCGCGGCTCATGTTTATATGATTCGAAAAAAAAAATAATGAGTGATATTTAGCAAAATCCATCTAATGACAGCACTCTCAACACCTTCCCATCAGCTTCATCTCTTGAGAATCGTCCTGCATCAGGAAAATAAGTGAGTGATATGGTATTTGTTTACACTAAAGACATCCTTCAAAAAAAAGATTTTTTTTTCTTGTGTATTTTTATATTTCTTAACCGATGCAAATTTCTTCAGATACTTGAAATGTTCCATAATTTTTAAATATTCTATACAAAAGTTGCTTTATATATCCTAAAGTGTAAAGGACAGGACTTAATTTTTGTTTTTCGGTCATTAGCAACAAAATTTGCTTGTGCTCAAATGTTGGATGTAGAAACAGGATTCATGCTAGCATTTTTAAAAAATGGTTTCGGAAAGCATTTTGTGATACAGAAAATGCAACATTATCATCACTGTTGGACATATTTCAATAAAACGATTAATGAATGGTTAATATTTATTTTCGCATGAAAATTTTAAAAATTGTAGCTTTTTATTATAAATATACCATATACGTATAATACATATATATATATCCGCATAGAAAACCCGTTTTTGTTGAAAAATAAACAAATCGATAAAAATTAAACTAGTGATGTAGATTTTATTAGTCTTATTCCATTTTCAGAAATGGTAAAAACTATGATCTGTTAAAAATTTATTCCATGTAAGGTAGAAATTAATAAGAAAATGTATTTGCTTTGCAGAGAAGATAGTTATTATCATAACACCCCCCTCCTAGATATCGAAACAGAAGCCAAAAGAGATGTTATTGTATTAGGGTTAACTTATAAGAATAAAAGCTTCTTCAGCGATGCTGAATCAGCAAAAGTATGTATGTATTATGATGTACATCATTTAATGTTTTTATAGCAATACGGTAGAATTTTTCAGATAAACTACGATTATTTAATTACGATTTTTTTCTCCCTATTAGCAATTATTTCAATAAATGTTTTTCTTAATTGTTAATATTTTTAACAAAAGCTTCAATCTTCGTTGTTATACATTTTATTTTAAAAAAATATTTAAATATTTATAATTAAAGTTACTCTAGTTTTCATTGCTGCTTTGTTTAGTTTTGTAATAAAAAAAAATTGAATTTTTCAGTTGTTTGATGTATACAAGTGTTTATGACTAAAAGTAAATTTAAATTTTAAAACGAAAGCAGCAAGAAAAATAAAATACAAGCACTAGGGAAACAACTACCGTCATTTTATGTTCAAATTTTCATATACTCTTGTTTATTCATCGATTTAATTTTACAAAGTACAAAACATGTGGTTTGTTTGCTGCTACATGCATTTATTTGAATAATAAAGACTATAATATTAGAATTGAAATTCATCATCGAAAGTATTTAGTCTACGCAAAAGCTTCCCAATCTATTTTTTTCCTGTATAGAAAGTTTCGCTTTTTAAAAGTTTCTGAGATTTCTGCTGTTATCTTTACTTTCAAATCGTTTGATATGAGATTGTATCGTATTCGCATCTTATCGGGGATATCGTATCACTTTCCTTCATGTATTCTGAAGATCTATATAAGCTCAGTATTGTGTGAAAGGATTATTTGAGGATAATCAGCCCAGACAAGAAAAAAGAAAACTGCATAATTATACGGTAGAAAAAGTGATAGGAAATAAGTAATCTGTATTTTGTGGCTGTAATTGAAAAATCAGATCATATGGTTAATTTGATACTATGTCATTTATATAAAAGATATGTCTTACAATCATCAATTATTTTTGTCTTAATTCAATTATTATATTAAAAACTGATGATGGAAAAGTTGGCATTCTTTAGAATATCAAATCAATTACACTGTAAAAAATTAATAGTACTTTTTAAGTACTTTTTGCCGATAAATTTGCGGTAAAATAAACTGGAACCTTGGTTGACAAACCCGTAAAAACCATTTTTACTGTAATTTTTTTTTCTCTTATTGAATAGTAATATTTATTTAATTACAATTATGCAGTGATTTTATAATGAATACTACAGTGAAAATTACGGTATATTATTGTTCTGTAAAAGTTCACAGTAAAAATGGATTTTATTTACATTAATTTGGTCCGTAATGTTTCACAGTTTGAATGAGAGTAATAATTATTTTTAATGGTTTTCTATACTCAATGTACAAGAAAAAAGTGATATTTTGCTTATTAGTAAATATCGATACTCTGTTAGAAATTTTGAAATGTGTGAACCTTAATGCGGCACCAATTCGAACCATTTTATGAAGTAAAGTAATGTTTCTTTTATAGTATTTCCGCACTTGAATACACAGATATTGATTATATTATAGTATTTTTTTAAACAGAAAAGGACTTAATACAATATCTTATAATACAATAAGTGAGTACAACAAGTGATGATAGTTACAATAAGTGTGTACGTTGTTATGTTGCAACTTACTGATAGCGCAGTCATGTAATAGAAAACTGTTATAAGTGACAAAAATATTACTAATATTTATAAATTTAGAATTTTTGAATGCTGAACTATATACTTTCTTTTATCAATTATCTAAAACTTGATTATGGCATTCATACACTGAGAAAAAGATGGATTGGATAGAATGGATTGTTCTACTACAGCATATTTGAATTTTTATTACCAAAATCATATTTTTCTTCTCTACTAGAAATGCTTATACGGTAAGTACGGTAATTTTTTCATTATTTCTTTCTTTCATGCATTATTTGCAAAGAAAGAATAGTTATCAAGACAATTTTTTAGAAATTTATCTGGAATCACATATGATGTTATTTAATTTCACGGCAGAGTGTGATTCCTCAGGCTTTTTTTTATAAAAATGTGAGATTTTGAACACATTAATCTTGAACATATTAATATTACCCATTATTAATTTTGCTATAAAATTTGAAAAATAGAATTCCATCACACCTTGATTATTATTGAAAATGAATTATTTTGATTACCTTTTCGATTTATATTGTACTCCAGGTATCCTTTAAATCATTTATTTGTCGCTCATTCATTTAGTTGAGCAAAATATCTTCCAATTGTACATGAATTTGATGTGACTATAAAATTTGTAGAAAAAATCGGGTGTTTACTAATAGAGCATGACAATTATCTACAAAAATTATTAATTTAAGACACAAGGTTTTTTTCTAATTTGAATCAATGTATTTTTTTAAAAATTTAAATAAGAAACAACCTTTTAAAACTTTAGTTAGTTTAATATATAAATTTAAAAGAAAGAAAATCAAATATAAATGCCTGCATCTTATTTAAGTAAACTCTTAGAAGTATCAATTTCATAGGAGGTTCTAAAATTTGACTTTCGAATGTTGCATGATAAAACAATAGACTCCATTGCTCTGAAACTGAATTAAGTTTCTAAACTGCAGGGAACTATTATCACATTTCAATTACTATCTCTCTTAAATTCCTGGAGGAGGTAGATAGGCGCCAAGATATTTACTGTAACATTGCATGCGAAAGTAATTATGCAAATGTGTACCTTCAGAGACTGAACCTTTCAGGGAGAAAAATAAATTATATCTTACATTTTAATCAATTATTGACGAAATTTAATTGTGATGTAAATGTGGAAAAAATTTCTCAGCACACTAGAGTTCCCTGCTAAAATTTTCAAATTCTTTTTTGTTTTACAATTGTAGGAGAATTCTTATCATTTTATAATTCAGAATCTAAATATCTCTAAAGATATATCGGTACTATTTAATTTATGGATGAAAATTTCCCTTACATCGAAAGTAAAATGCAGTACAATTTCTTTGCACACAAATATAAACAATAGCAGGAACTTTGAATTTTTCCCATTGAAGGACAATTTTGCTATTTTATAATTCAAAATGTGAATAAACTGATGGAAAAAAATCCCTACACCAAGAGATAACTATAGAGTTATGGAATTTCAGCATTGCCTTTGTCGGAGAAACATATTTAATTGATTAAAGTTTCAAGATCACAGGTTAATGCAATTAAGAGAAAATCTATTCCAAATGTGCAATACTGGTACATTAATAGTAAGTGTAACCACCCAAATTTCGAATATCAGCATGCAAACGCGCATGCATTATACAGATCAGGACAGGATCATATAGCTGTCTTTTGTGATTTTGTGAGATGGAATTCTAAGTCATCTGCACTTGGTCATTTAATACGGGGATAGTTAATGTTCTTTGAAGTTGTCGTCCCATACGTGCTAGATTGCTGAAAGATGTTGATCTAGCAAGCCAAGGTAACATGTCGATATTCTGTTGAGCATATTTGGTTACTACAGAAGTATGAGAGCGAGCGTTATCCTGCTGAAAAATATCCCCTTGAATGCTACTCATGAATAGCAACAAAACAGGTTGAAACACCAAGTTGACGATCAAATGTGCAATCAAGACGCTTGGAATAGCCACGTGAGTGCTTCTGCTGTAATAGAAAATTTCTCACCAGACTATAACTCCAGGTGTAGGTCCAGTGCCCTCTGGCTTCCTTCAAGCCAATATACGACGTTACAAGCACCAGAGCAGAACCGACTTTCATCTCCACTTTGTCATCCTGTGAGTTCAAAATCGACACCACTCCCTGCCCCAAGCTTACCAAATTTAGTTTATCTAACACAACTTCTTGTAAGGATTTTTTTTTCCATCAGTGCATATCTAATGATGTAAAGACATATCCATACTAAATATTTAATTGATAGATAGAGGTAAGAATTATTTTCTAATGAAAATATTATCTGCATTCTATAAACAAATATACTTCAAAGCGAAAATTTCCAAGTTTTTTTTTTTTTTTTTTTTTAAATCGTTAAAGGAAAAATCCTTCCCATGTAATGAATCAATGTCTAAATATTCCTAAAGTTATAATGATATAATATGTTATAAATATTTGATTGCTAGACAGCATGAAAAATAATTTCAATTAATAAATTTTCATCTACAAAGTCAAAAGTAATTCTTCAATTAACACATATGTTGTTATTTTGAATTTTTTTTTTCATAATGAAATACTTTTAAAGTGCAAGGAATTTTTGGTACTTAAAAGAAATTCATTATCTAAATAAATGAATAAAGTTAATTAATTCGTTAATTTATTAAGAACAAACCGGTTAATATTGATTATTTATTTTTAATTTTAATTACAGACTTTTTTTTTAATTCTCTTCATTTCCAAATTTTTAATGAGAAGTTGCACTTTTAACATGAATATGGTTCAAATATCGCAGTGATATTTCGACTTTATTTTAATGATTTTAATTACGGTTATCTTTGAAACTTCTGAAAAACATCCTTGTTGAAACTATTAAAACTAAGTTATACTTTTGTTTGGATTAGTTTTTTCTCTAAATAACAGACGTGTTGAAATTTTAGATTCAAAAATATGATTAATCGCTATTAACCTCAAAACTGTTAAGCTACCATTTGATTTGATCCCCATGATTCTTATTATTAAGAAACCTTAAAACAACTATAGAGGCAGCAAAAATTTACCTCAACCAAGTAATTTAAGTTACAGGAATTTTTAGTACCAATGCTAAGCCATGATATTGGGCTGATTATCTAATAACATTGAAGAAAGTTAGCTCAATATTATGAATGAGTATTTAAATTATGATTCAAATTTTAATCAATCTGAAAAAAAAAGTGAAGTGAATATGCTTAACCACGTGATTTAAAACATATTTATTTGGATGCTTGTAAACGACATCATGCGAGAGTGTCGAAACTGATTGTCTTCTGAGTTGACAAATGCTACGATAGACCTATGATATGGTCACTTGCAGGTATCCAATTTCACTTACGTTTTTTCTCCAGTTCATTATCCAAGATTTTCATATCAAAGATCAAAGAGTGAGTGATTAGTGAGGTCTGGCATATGTTTGACAACAAGGAAATTGCATCAATTGTCTAATTTTAATCTCCAAACGTCATGTTAGATGTTACAAGTTCAAATAAATGATTTACAAAGCTTCAAAAATATGTACAATTAAACTTCATTTAATGCAAAAAAATAAATAAATTCTAAAAAAAATGTCAGTTTAAAATATCAAAGTTTTAGTTTAAATGTATCAAAATATATATTTTAATAAAATAAGTTAAATATTGAGTTAAACTATTTTTCTTAAAAATGTTATTCCATACTTTGTTTTAAGAACGTAATAAAATTCCATAAACAATATTGCGGTACGAAGATAACTCTGATTTCTGAAAATTTCACCTTGGTTTGAGAATACCAGAATCTTTGAATACAATCGAATATTCCTTTCGTTCGGGTCAAAAGCCTTAAAATCAGATTACAATGCAAAACCACATTCAAAAGTATTTTAAAGAGTAAACATATTAAGGTTAAAAAAGAAAGCTTATCTTTATACAACTTTACAATGATATCTAGACTTCATATTCTTTATCAAAGTATTCTCTGTTCTCAAACAAGCCTTCTGGGTATTTGAAGATAAACACAGATTTCGAGTAGAAGCCTCTTCTCTTCCTAAGACAAATAAAACTCACTTTTCTTATATCATGAAACTTCATCATCCGAAAAATCTTCAAAATCCTATATTTTATTTGGACTTATTTCCTATTATGTTGCTTGGGGAACATACATTTTTTTTTTACAGATTTTTATGAAGAAAGCTAATGCACATATATTAGAGAATTTTAACAATGTAATATATATTTGATTCATTAATTCTGAAAAATATTTTTAGAAAAACTCGAATGATAAGTAGATTATTATATACAAGCATTATTTCTTTTCTTAAATTTAAAATTTTCATTTAAATTTGTTTACAATATTCTTTAAAACTGACGCTTTTGTGAACAAACTGTGATGATTTTCGGAAAATTTCGCAACCCGTCCAATGCAACTTTAGATGTGTTGGTACACGGAGAAAAACATTCTAGTAAAGTTACTGTACTGTATGGTAATGACATTTCTGGTAAAAAAAAACATTTATTCTGATTAATTTTGGTTAATATAATCAAAATAAACGGTATTTAAACCATTTATTTGGTAATTTTTTCGTTCAGATGGTAACGGTTTACCAGAAATTATTGTTTTCAAAATTATAGTTTTTATTGTCATATATTTAGTAGGAAATACATACTGAAAAGTAAATTTAACTAAATAAATGGTTTACTAAATTATATCACATTTAACACGCATTTAAAAAAAGAAACAGCAGAAACCTATACTTTTTATTTGTCTTTTCGTAGACTTTGTAAAAACATCGCTCGAATGAAGGAAATTATATATTTTTCTTGGTATTATTACACCGAAAATATCCCGTAGATATTAAATTTAGACAAATTGATAAAACTCATTTTCTATTTTAAATAATTCTTATTTTTGCATGAGAAAAAACATTTATGTGGAAATGTTGATTGTTGATGAAATATGGACATTTGTAAGATTCAAGCAGAAAAAAGTGGTTGTAATATTGTTTTTATTTTTTAATCTTATAGAAAAAGAAACTACAATGTTATTAAAATTACTTAAACATTTAAACGTTTCGAATAAAAAATCATTAAATAATGTTCTGAAAGGAATGAAGTTCTTTAAAATCATTTGGCATATTTTAAATTTGAAACTGAATTCGCTCACTGCACAAATATAACAAGCATTTTTCTTTTCAAAATTAAATTGCATTTAAAAAAAAAAAAGAATTTTTTCGGCATAAAAAAATTTAATAATTGAAATAAGAAAAATTTAAAAAAAAAACTGCTTTGAGTATTGAGTATTAGAAAACACAAATTGGAAAACACCATACTTTTGTTTAGATATTAAAAATAAAAATAAAAATTTAACAAATCTTTTTTGCCACTGGTATTCTTGTAATTTAAATTATTGATTGTTTTTCCATCATATAATTTCAATGATTCATTTTCTATTTCTTTTTTCATAATAATTTTAATAACTGGAAAAAAAACGTCTTGATTTTTCGATATAAAAATCCTTTTACTTTAATTTAAAAATTAAATTTAAAAAATCAATTTAATTAAAAATGTCTTTAAAAAGCTAATAATCTATATAAAACACTATAATTACACAGATAAGAAATTTCAGAAAATGAAATAGTGAAAAATTATTGAACTACGACACTAACGAAATATTACCGATTTGTTTTATTCTATTCAAATTTTGAACTTCGGCAAAGTACATGATTGGTTCTTATTCTTGTAACCACTTAATTTATTCTCCATCCTAAGCGAATAAGAATCTATTCAGCCATTCTAGATATAACGTATTAAAACCACTTACGCAAGCCATAGCTTTGATCAGAATTGAGCTATAATTCACAACTTCCTACTCGTAACCGTAAACATTGCTTTATCCGACTTAGCCGGCAGTGATACTCAAAGCACTTAAGAAACTTTGACCCAAACCTTTATCAAGAGTTACTATAAAACGATAAGATGGAGACATTAACATGACTCAATGAAAACGGTTTAAAGTCCATAGTTACGATGATTTAATAGGGTAATATTTGAATTTCATTTCATAACTTCAAACAGTGATGGAAAATGTGGAGTGAGTTTAATTATTTTATCGTTTCAAGTTCGGTGCAGCTCTTATATCGTGATATTATGAACCATAGTTCCTTACTTCCTATCTTTTAAAATTATACTATGAAGACGGTGGTTAAGGGAGTGGAGATTTCGCTTTACATTGATGTGGCACAGGTTTAAATCTCAGCGATGGCTAGTGGGTACAAGTTCTGTACCCGGCTCATTGACATGAAAGAATCTCAGTGATTGACGGAACCTCAGAGGTTGAATGAACCTCAGAGCTGTCTTGCTATCAGAATGACCATGAGGTGCTTCTGTGACTCACCGTGTAACACAAATGCGGATTAGTTCCATCAAAAAGTACTCCACGAAGACTAGTTTTTGCCAATGTTTGATCTAGGAATTCCGCTGTCTTCTTGATTGGGTTTATAATTACATAGCCATGGAGTTGAATATTAATAGTTGTAAAAGAATCGGCTGTTCAACACAGTTTATAAAATAAAGTAAAAGTGATGCAATAAGCCGGAAAATAGCATAAGTTATCATATCTTAAAGCGGACACAAAACGTTTAAAACAAAAAAAAGTGCAATATTTATTTGATCATTTTCAAATTTTAACAGAATATTGGTAGCACAATGGAAGTTTGTGCCCAAAGTTTAAAAAAATAATAATAATAATTAGTTCTAAAGTTATAGCAAAAAGTATAGATTTTAATTGTTGGTAAGTAAAAAGTACCTTGCAAACGAATTTTAATTACATTTTTACCCAAATCCATTGGATATATACCGTATATAAATATAACGTAACTAATCATTAAATTTTTATTTGTCACCAAATTTTTCTTGAAAAAACAAGCTCCAATTATGTTTGTTAATTTATTAAAAAAATTTTTATTAATATATTGAGTTTATCATATGCATTTAGAATTAAACAAGAAACATAAACGGTGTATTTGAAAAAGTTTTACAATGAAAAAAACAAAAACTGGTGAGCGAATAACTTTTTTAATTTGCGAAAACATTGAAAAATTCCATTAAGAGAAAAAGTAACTTTATTAACGAGAACGTCCTATTGATATATGAGCATTTACAAATTCATAAACCCATAATTCGGTAAGAAAAACTCTGAAGAATTAATGCTGATGAAAGACTTAATGTTAAATTTTTCTGCTTATTACTTAGTAAAGTGTAAATTTTTGTAAGATCTCAAAAATCAAATAATGGATTTTTGAAATATTTTTCTTACATTCAAGTTAACAATTGTGTTTGGTGTTTTGGTTAAATTTACGGATTTCAAGATTCTACGTTGAAATTAATTCTATCCAAGAGTATTAATTTCTAACAATTTAAACAACATCTAAATTAAGGGTTTTCAACTTATATAAAACCGGGACCACAATTAAAAACACCAATTAAATGGCGGGCCGAAATTTCATCCAAATTCTATATATGACACTTTTATGTTTCAAGGAACTTTAAATATCTTAGTCAGATTTTTATCAAATTGTACAAAACAAAAGTATTGAATTACAAATTAAAATAAGAAGTAAATTTTTAAAAATATTTAATTGTATATTTTAAAATGCTGGCTACAATAACTTTAATGTGCACCTATTTATTAAACAATTAATGTGCAACAGATATCAAATTGTTAAGATATAAAACTTTAAAGTATTTAAAACACATATAGATTTTTTACGAAAATTGTCCGGAAAAAAATGACAACTTATATAGTTTAGTTCGCGGGCTAGAAAAAAAGGCTTCAAGTGTTGGATGCTGCCCGTGGGCCGTCAGTTGGTAACCGCTGATCTAAATAGTAAAATTGAGAATACCTGCCAAAATTATTTCATTTAAATCATGTAAGTTTGACTTTTTTGACCATATTTATGTTCTTTATAGCAGCATCTAGGAATTCACGTTATAATAAATTGCAAATTGAGTTGATCAAAAGAACATATTATGTTACAAATACTACATACATATCACATGGACTAATTATCAAACATTTTGAGTTATGAATTCATGAGGAACCATAAGTGAACCGTTTAACTGCAAAATTATTCTTTTATTAAAGGTTTATATTTAAAACCTAGTCTTGTTTACTAATAACGTTATATATAGACTGGGTGAATATATTATCCTCTTAACATGGAGACTAAGGTAAGAGGTTACAACAGTAAGGACCAATCATATACTGCGCTTAAGTTAAAAAGAAAAAAAAATTGAAACCCAGTTTTAATTACTAATGTTTATTTATCTTGTTGATCTTGTTTACAAATGATTGGATTTGGATAAAAAAACTTAAAATATATTCTGCTTTAATTAATTAGTATAACTGATGTCACCCCCTTCAGCCATTGAGTTAAAATCCTGAAACGTAAAGATCTGATCATTCGATAAAAAGTTATCCAGGGTGGTCAGTCAGCACTGTACTACATGCCATAAAGCTCTAAATAGAAAATAAATAAATATAAATACAATTTCACAATCAATACTAAAAATCACAATCAATAAAAAAAGCAAAAATATTATTAAATAAATATAATTTAAAACAAATGCTCAAATAAGTACCTTTTTTAAATCCTTAATATTTAATATCAATTACATTGTATTGTGCCCTTAGTATATCATTATAATATCATTTCCTCTTATAAAACGCATCAAACATCTTTCTCCGGTTTTGTTTAATTCGAAATATGGATTTGGCATGCATTGAAGATTCACGAATAATAACTCTGAATTCCACAATCATTCCAAAGCAGCTCAGAAATATTTCGGTTTGAATTACTTACAATATCTCAAATGAACAGTGAGAGAACTATGATGAAGCTCTACTGAAATTTAAGCATCAAATAATTCATATAGAATATTCCCTGAATTTGAAATGAATGAATAGCTATAGGTAGAATTTCAACACATTTCAAAAAGCTCTTGCAAAGTCCGAGTGCATTGCTTCATGCTATTGAGTGTCTGGATCTAGGTTTTCAAAGGATTCAAGACTTTGATATACATTGACGATGCAACTGTTTTGTTTGTGGATTGTTAAAATAAGGAACATATTTATACTTTTATGTTAGATTAAAATGATGGATAAATTGACTCTTGACTTATAATCCCCTTCCTGATTTTTAAATTGCTTGCTTTTTAAAAGATTAAATCTAAAACTCTGAATATTAATTGATATAAAATATTTTACTTGTTTAAAGCTCATATGGTAACTAAGGTAGTAAATTATGAAATATATAGTTAAACAAATAGTTGAATTTCTTAAGGTTGTGGTTTATTCCATTAAAAAAAATCATGCAATGAAAAGAATTCTAGATCAAAATACGGTAAATGGGCGCCGGTATTTTGTACCGTAATAGTATTAAAATACCATAATAATAATTCACCATAACGATATTTTAAGCTGTGAACCTATTGCTTGGGAGCGATGCCACCTTGTATTGTTTTTAGGATTTGCACCTCTTTGCAATCTTAAACATTCAGCTGTTCTTTTTATTGATCACTATCGTAAAATTCTTTATCACGGAAAACTGTTACAATACAAAATAATCTTTCAAACAGTAATTTTTGCAGTAAAAATTACGTTAAAATCACTGAATCACTCTAATTAAATAAATATTACTGCAAAAATTGCAGTATAATATTTTATGGTAAAATTGATTCTACGGATGTGCCACCCAAAGTGCCGGTAATTTATACCGGAATTTGATTCGGAATTTTTTACAGTGTGTACTGAAGAATTTATAGAAAACTGGTCAACTTTTATGTCCTTGTAGTTTTGAGTCTAACTCAAAAAACTTAAATACCATCACAAATAAGAGCTTTCTTTTAAGAAAATTAGAGTTAACGGTAAAAATGTTTACGTGGCACGTGATTTTCTTTCTCTAACGGATATCCGTGATAAGCAATACGCTATTATAATATTTCTCATGGAGTTCACTGACCATCAATGATACTCATTAGGCGTATATAACACAACAAATCCAAAAATAAAGTAAATAAATTAGGCTTATACTAATTGATCATAATGTTGGTTTTTTCTTTTTTTCAACCTCGAAACTTTATGTCATGTTATGTCAATTACATCTCGATCATTAATATATATTAAAAAAAAATCTACAAGGTTTTTTTCAAGGATCTTTTATTTCATCTGAATTTATAAATTAACGTTTGGTAAACTGGATAATTATTGGGTGTACAAATTAGTTCTGTCCGTTTTTTTGTAATCAAAAATGCATTTATTTCAGAACAAAATAAATGAACAGATTATTCAAACCATTGTCCATCACTGGCTACTACTTTTTCCCACCTCTCAGGCAATTTTCGAATTGCATCTCGAAAAAAATGTCTTGTCTTTTAAGGCGATCTAAGCTAGAAGCCAATTTTCGATTTCTGCGAAAGAAGTGAACTGTTGACCTGCCAAATCGTGCTGCATCTGTTGGAATAATCAGTAAAAAGAAGGAGCAATGTCCAGCGAATGCAGCGGGTGCGGTAAAATAAACGCACTTCAGCGTTTCAAAATAATTTTTTACGACTTTTGCGACATCACGCTGACCGTTATTAGGCAGAAAAATAACTTTGCCATGAAATTTACTCGTATTCTGGCCGTTTTTCACGTAATGCGCAGCTCAAACGAATCAATTGCAGCCTATGCCGATCGCCCGTAATGGAATCACCAGGTTGTAGCAGCTTATAGTATACAAAACTATTCACCATTTTTCATTCACCTTTCACCATTCTTGAAACGTCGAAACCATTCTCTACATGATTTATCAGTTGGAGCATTGTCACCATAAACTTCTACAAGAATTCGATGCTCTTCAGCTGCACTTTTCTTCGAATTAAAGCAAAAACATAAAACCTCCCGCAAATGATGCTTCGTTACCACAAAACTTGACATACTCAACTAAGTAAAAACCAGGGTTTTTGTATGAAACTCAAATCGATATAAAGGGAATATTATTGACAGATGTTCAACCTCTCTGAAACCATCGAAACAAGCTGTCACTATGAAACATTCATAACAGTAGAGCCATCTTTTTAAAAACGGACCGAACTAATTTGTACTCCCATTAGATTTACAAATACTGTAAAGTCTCCAGAGGTTCCTCCAGGAGTCCCAACCAGAATTTTATCGCCCTACACAGGCATATTTAATGAAGTAACTTTTTTCATTGCATATAGGTACATATTATACTGAGAATTCAATATCATGATCGAGGGTTAAAGTCCCAGCGCTGAAATAGCGATATATCCTCCAATGAATGAAGAGTTTCTAGTGTCCTGCGCTTCCCAATTTTAGACCCTGGACTATTATAATATGATACTCTCATTCACGAATTGATGGCAGCGTCATAAACTATCTACAATGTTCAGTTAAATTTTTTTTTACGGTTTTGAGACTAGTCTAGTTGTTTTTTAACCATACTACTCATTAAGAGTTTTAAATCGTAAAGTTCTTTACCACAAACTGTATGGTTAATTGGGTAGAGAGGCTACCCAATTAACCTTACAGTTTATTTTATCATAATTTTAGAACTATTAAATTACTAACTATTATTTTACCATAATTTTAGACTGAAAATTCTAACAGCATAGAATTAATTAATGGCTTCTGAGCAAAACCTCTTTAGTTATATACGCACTGATTCTCTTAAAAGATTGTTATTTTGTCAATTTCATATAATTTTTTTGTAGAATAGCTATAGTTTAGTACGTAAAAATGTTTTTAATTTACCTCAACGCAATAAATGGTGGCAATCATATACCAAATCTTTTTACAGAGAATAAAAAAAATGTATTGTTCAATCATTGGGGATGCAGGCAGCACATCATTATCTTACTAGAACCTTTTTTTTTATCAAACATTAAAATTAAATAAAAATTGGCAAATGAAAGAAAAAATAAACAATCGCAACACATTTCTCTTTTAATAAATTGTTCACTAAATAATTTCTAAAATTACTGATCTCAATAAATAAATTAATAACATTTTTTTCATCTGATTTTTTAATTGTGTTTTATGCTTTTTTATTTTAATTTTATTTTTCAATATATCCTGTCAGTTATAAACTATATGTAACAAAAACAATAGTAAATCTATAAACGATTCTAAATCCAAAAAATATTTAATTGTTCCTGCATATATGCAAAATCATATAGAAATGATTTAATTGTCAAATTTTTCACCATAATGAATCTAAGTATTTATATTAAAGATATTATTTAAATTGTAGTTAATTATATACATATATATATAAAGTTTCATATTCTATAAAAAGCGTATTTTTATTTTACAGTCCCCTTTATCATAAAGCTCTTTATCGGAGCTTTCACAGTTACTTAAAATTATAAATTGTCTAAACAATTTGAAATCTCAAAATAAATTGTATTTGTATCACTGAAAAAAATAGCAATCACTTAGTTTTATTATAATTTAAGAGAAAAAAAATAGTTGCAATAAATCAATTATTTTTTTATGTCATGCAATAAACGAAGCTAATTTGAGCAAATTTTAAGAAAATGAATGTTTTCTGTAAAGCAACCTAACCTTAAAACCAGGGAAATTAGGTTATTTCTCATTTAGAAGACCTAAGAAAATTTATGGTGCTTTCTTAAAGCCAAAAGCTAATTACATGCAATTAAGATTTAATTACCCGTTTTGTGATAAAGATACCTTTCTCCTTTTACTGTCCTCTTTCACTCCATAACTTGTAATTAATTGACTCGACTATTAAACAGTTTTTGTTTCGCCTCAATCATGGAGCTCATTAGTGGGGAAACAAAACTAAATATTTGGTTTTATTAATATTAAAAAAAAGAAAGGGATAAATCTTTCGCAATGAACAGGAATTGCCATTTTGATAACTGTTTAACCTAAACATTTTTTTTCTATTAAAATTAAAACTCTTTTTTTTTTTAAAGTAGTAGTATTACACTGTAAACTTTAATTCCTTTTCTTAGTTAAACATATATTTTAAACTAACTTAAAAACATTAATGTTTATTATTTTTTTAAATTTATTATTTAATGTTTATTATTTTTTTTCCACCTTAAGGCCACAAACAAAATACACTTGTTTATGAATATTGCATTTAATTCCAGACAAATGGGGTTAAATTTCCATTAAAAATATTTTAAAAGCAACAGTGCATAGATTAAATGTTATAGCAAATTAGCTAATATTTGATGCAGCGTTTCTCAACCTTTCAGTATTCGCGGCCCAGTTTTCAATCATAATTTTCATCGCGTCCTCCACTTACAGTAAAATGTATACAACGATAATGTATATTGAGTATTTTGAATTCTGTCTTTAAATTATTTTTAACTGACTGCCAAAACAAAAGTAAAGTAAAAACACGCAGCAATTGAGATTGTAGAAGCTATGTTTGGGCTTAATTTTTCAAAACAATTAGGGGAGTGTCGGGTACCCCCGCCCTCTGTCAATTTCATATGTACAGAATATTTTTTCAAGTCAATGGGCCATCGGACATTAATTGCTATATTAAAAAAAGAGTATTTTCAAAGTTTCAAGTATTTATGCAGCTGGTAACATGGTAAACAATAGTTTTGAAACTATGTTGAACACAGTATTCACATTTTTTAAATTTCTATTTTTTTAAGTTAAACTATTCTTTTTTTGGTTTATTCTTATTGCATCATTTAATTAGATGATAAAACAATAGAAACATACAAAAATATTGATTATTATTCAATTTTATACAGAAATGTAAGCAATACTCCTTAAGGGGGCGGGGCTACCCGACTCTCCCCTACAGTCCATACCTCTTTCAAATGATACTGTTGCTCATCGAATTGGTGATACAGCTGAAAATATTGTGTCAGATTTTCTCGATGTTTCGTGACAAAATGTTTTCAATACAATTTGATGAAGCAACAGATATTAATAAAGATGCTCATTTAATTGCCTATGTTTGATTTTGTGATAATATGTCAGTAGTAGAACTACTTTTCTGCAAATCAATAGAACTCAAAACAACAGTGCATACAACATAGAATGCATACAACATAGAATGCAAAAATTGCATCGGAATATGCACCGATGGTGCTCGTTCAATATCCGGAAGGTTCGAAAATATATAAGCGAAAGAAATGCGTCCTGGTTTAAATATTGTGTTAACTACGATTGTAACCGTTGCAAATTGTATAAAAATGAGAACCTTTGAAATCTTTTCCGCTCTTTGTAATGAGAGTACATTCAGAGTCACTATTTAAATGCGAGGCAAGCTGTTTTTCGCGTGATAAATTTTTGCAACGTGTTTATGAATTAGGAGAAGAAATCGTCATTTTCTTAGAAGAAGATAACAGACCGGAAACCGAGAATTTTCCCTATTGTTTACTTGTGATGAAATTGAGCTACTTGGTCGTCATATTCGAGAAATTAAATAACTTGAATCTTCAACTCCAAGGAGAAAATACACATATGTTGGATACGAGTGATGAAGTTAATGCTTTTTGTAGAAAATTGGAATTGTGGTGCAGAAATTTAAAGCAAAAAAACTTAATTTTTGCAAATGTGGATAATTGTACTAAAACTTATAAGGCTGAAGAAGAATACTTAAAAGTTGTTTTTGTAGCCATTGAAAATCATTTAGCCATGCTGGCAAAGAATTTTAAAAAGTATTTCCCTGCCGACGACAAACTGATAACAAGATACGAGCGAAACCAAAATACAATTTAGTAATAAATCACTATTTGAATTTTGGGCAGGAGGATGATTTTTCTGCACTGAAAACAAAGGCATTTCGCATTCTATTAAAATTTTCAATATCCTACCTTTGTGAAACTGGATTTTCTGCTGCGGCTTCTTTGAAGACGAAATATAGATCACGGCTAAATATAGAAACAGAACTGAGAGTGGCTATTTCTAATATTAAGCCTCACCTCAAAAAACATTGCTCTGCAAGACAGGCCCAAGGAAGTCGCTAAAAATTATATATTTTTTGTTAAAATTTGGTATGTTTTGATTAAGTAAGGTGGGTAAGCCCAGTACCCAGTTCTCCTAACGTACCCAGTACCCAGTTCTCCTAACGCAGCCCACCCCCCAAAGTAAAATTAAATTTATTTTTAACCATAAGATCTCCTTGCTGCATAGTAAATATTGTATCTGAGGTGCACGAGGCTGAATTGGAAGATATTTCCTTGAATGTCCTCCATTGTATGAAGTGATTTAATTTTTTGCAGTTGTCGTTCTAATTTCAGGGTGAGAAGATATTGCAATTTATATGTGTTTAAATTCTCAGAACTTTGAGTTATGATATGTTTTCTGAAAGTTTATTTCTTTTTCTTTAACCACATTACTTTAATTCGAATTAATCTATCAGATTAATAGTTTTAAGTCGTGCAAATGGTGAGAGAGACACCGGTGCCACCTTGGGGACACGTGGGCCACCTTCGGAAACAAACGTGAAATCTATGAAAGAGTCAATTATAAATCATTACATGGCATATTATTTCACAAAAAGGAATGATTGAATTGAATGCCAATTGATTTATTTCATTTTAAGCAAATGTGGAACTTTGGTATTTTTTAAATTTTTATAATATTTTGACGTTCTACCGATTTTCGTTTTAGTAGAGTTTGCGATATTTTGTTTCAAGTTTTTTGTTTCGTTTGCATTTTAAAGTAATTTTTCAGGTATTTTTTTATTTTTGTGGTAGTTATGAGTGTCTTTGTGGTCGATTCTGGTATTTTCTTGTAAATTTGGGTATTTTTATACTAGTTATGAGTTAGGTTAGTTAACTCTAGTATGGTTATTTAACTCTTACTTGTTAGTTAATCCTTTTGAAAAAATTAACTCAGCAATTCTTGATTAATTCTATTAGTTAACTCAAAAGAATCGCAAGCGACGTCACACAAGAACTATCAATGTAAAATCAATAAACAAATTATACACTCTAAAAAAAAAAATCTTTTTTAAAGTCGGGAAACTTGTTCCTACCAGCAAGACATTTAAAATGTCTTTTTAAAAGACGTTTGCCAGTGCAAGTGTTTTTTTAAAGATAAATTGAGTTAGTGAAAAAGTGACTTCAATATATGGCTCACCTTTGGAACCTGTGGGAAACCTTAGGCGCAGAAGCTACAATTTTGAAATTGTACTATTAAATAAGTGAAATTTTATTTTACAATTAAAAGTACACGTGGTATATATTAGAGATAGGTGTAAGATGTTACAGAAAAAAAAATCAGCCACACACACTTCATCAGAAAATTAGGAAAAATCCTCAAAGCCAAGCCACCCTATGTATATGTGCGCCTTCCTTTCATCCAGCTAATAAATTTTTTTAATTAATATTTTCTGTTGAATATTCTCGCGCCACCCCTCTAGAGTGCTCGCGCCTCCCTAGGGGGGCGCGCCCCACAGGTTGAGAATTGCTGATTTGATGTAAAGTAATATGGCGAGTCTGTCACTTTTTCCCCACTTTTTTTCCTGATTTTTTTTTCTGTTAAATCTTTTCTTAATTTCGACTATGAATTTTTAAACTATTAAGAAGAAAAAAAAAGAATATTTAAAAATAAAGAGAAAAGGAATGAAGAAAACAAGAAGAAAAAAAGAAAAAGAATTTCATCACTTTAAAAACGTAATAAGAGAAAAATCACAGGAAATCCGGCAATGCGAGTTTAAAAGTATTAAATATAAATTATCACTATTCATATATATATATATATATATATATATATATATATATATATATATATATATATATATATATATATATATATATATATGTAATAACCTAAAATCAAGAAATTCAAACTTAAAAATTATACAACAGTGGGTGGGATGGATGTAAAAAAATGCATGTTTTGTTTTGTTTAAAATGTAAGTAGGTCTAAAAGATGAATTAAAATCTAAATTCTGAATTTTGACCTCATCAATTTAAAATTAAGAATTAATTGCTTTTCTCAAAGGAGAAAGAATTTAGTTTAATGATAGTCGCTAACATATAAGATAATTTTCGCGCAAAATTAATTAAAATGTATAATAAGTTAAGTCACTTGCGTTTCGAAATGTGTTTGTAATACTTCAAAGTTTCTTTAATATCATGACTATAATATTTGGATAAATGCGAAAAGACATTTTATAAATGGGAGTTTATGGTTTTTTTTATAGTTATTTCAAAAAGTTAACCTTTTCAATAATGACATTCCTGTTAAAAAATAAATAAAATAAAAATAAAAATTAAAAACTAATCCTGGTATTAAAACCTAAAATATAAGGTGCTTGAACCTTTAATTTGGTAATTGTTCTGTTATATGGTAACAAGTCTGCAAGATATTCTGGTTTCCAAAATTATAGTTTTTATCACTGTACATTTTAAAATACACAAATATATACTAAAAATCAACCGCAAATACAAAACTAAAAAGTAAATTGTACCGAATTAATAGATTTATGCTATGCTTTAAATTATCACGTTAAAATTACCTAATTTTACCACATTTATAAAATTTTATCACTTATTATAATATTATAATTTTTTGTTAATTTTACCAAAAGCGCTTCGGTAAAAATAACCCCTAGAGCCAGAAACACGGTAAATTGCAGCATATTCAGGTAGTTTTGACCATACTTATTTTTTCTCGAATTAAGATTATCCATCTTTATATTATTTACCAGAATTTATATAAATCGCTTCTAATTTTATTTTTTTGTAAATTGTTATTATATTATTATTAATTTCATCGATCAAAATAACACTTAACTAAACAAAAGATTATCGTCTCGTTACATTGTAACTCATTACATATCTACGTGTGTTAAATTGAAATTATTGTAACAGAAGACTCAGAATCACTAGACATCGCATTTTTAAAGAGTATAATCAATTAAAATTTGTTTAATCAATTATATATACCTTTAACGAATTTCTAAAAAAAAAGCATTAAGAAGAACGTGACCAAGATAATTGAATGCGTAATCGCTATTTTACCCTAAGATTTTTTTCCTTCCTTCCTGTGAAGGACACATCTCACACAGGAAATTGATGGGTACAAAGAAAGCCTTTAAGAAAGTAAAAGAAGGATCCTACCCAAATCTTTAGTTACACAAAGAAACGCTTAGCTTTTCACTTTAGCACCTTATTCTTTTAAGAGAACGTCTTATCAATGTTAGACAAAGAAAATCTTTTACGTACATTTTTTACAGAAATTTCTTGTTTTAAACTAAATTAACTACGGCTAAAAGATAGGTATTTTTCCTAATTACCATTTACAAAGCTTTCTGCTATAATAATTTTTTTAAAAAATTTTTTGAGAAGTTCTCTTAAAAACTATATTTTTTAAAAATTTCTGGGTATGTTTTAAAACAAAGCCAGATACATTAACACTTTTTGAAAATACTCGTAAATATAACAATTCCAATCATATTCTTATGTATAACATGCCAGGTATTATAGTGTCTGAAATTAACTATCTTGTTTAAATCTTTCACAATAAAATAATCATAACTTGATAAAATTTTCCGTTAATAAAGTATAATATCACTTAGGATCTTAAAGTTGCGAAATAATCAACGATTCTAACCGGAGTTGTGATAAACTAGGCACTTTCTTACTATGTCTTTGAATATTAAAGAATATTGATTACATTTACAAAAATTTTGGGAATAACAAAAATTGTCTTTTTTATCAAATTATGATATGAAAAAAAAAAACTTTCTAAACGTATCTATATGCACGTAGGATGGTTAAATATTAATAGTAGCATGTATATAGTAGCATTATTGAGAAAAGTAAAACAAAAATTTTATAAAGTGGTTTAGTTGTAGTTAATTTCATAGACTCAGGATTTAAATCATCACCAGATACATCATTGTAATAGACGCACCATTTAAAGCAGAACAATGAGAGCCGATAGATATCTTAAAGAACTGCGAAAATTTATAATTCAAATATAATCTAAAGAAAAACAAAAATCTTGCAGACATTTTTAACCTATGCATGTGATGTTTTAACTATAACTTGTGCCGATGAGGTTAAATTAGTTTTCGTTAAGAGGAAGAGCTTGAAAATTATATTTAATGGTTTACAGAAATGATGTATAATTCAGATGATCAAATTTAGATTTACTTTTCCAATGAAGAATCATTTATGATTAATTTCATTAAATTATCAAAAAAATGCATTGGACTGCAAAATTATCTATATCGAAACAACAAGCAGTCAAGTAAAAGGCAGACCAAGTATGAGATGACCAGATAGGGCTTCGAAATATATATACTTGTACTGCGAATACTTGAAGGTAAAAGATAATTCTCGAAATGACTCGTGGTTCAGAATTCTTTTTGAAATGTACTCAGGAAAAAATCTCGATCAGATAACGGTATAAGGTATCGGGACTAATGCATCATGAGTAAATTTCCATTTTTCCGTAAAATTCATTTCTACTAAAAAATATTATACTGTAATTTTTGCAATTATATTTGTTTAGTTAGAGTGATTCAGTGATTTTCCGATAATTATCACTGAGAAAACTACGGTAGCTTAACTTGTTCCGTACCCTATTCTGGTAAAAAATTGATTCTACTGCGAGAAATAACGCACCCAGAGTGCCAGTACTCTTTACCGTAATTTGATCCGGAATTGCAGTTGACAAATACGACGCATAAATGAATTTATAGCTTTAATTTCGATGAAGAAAAGTAATTTTCTAAATATTATGTAAATATAAAGTTCTACAATTATTGTATAATATAAAAAAAATTATATCAAATGCTCCATTGCAAACATGCAAATAACTGTTCGTCCTTTTTTATACCTACGGTAGAATATTCTCAATTTAAAGTTTTTTAAAAATTTTACTGGTTATTTTAATTTCTAAAAACTCCTTTCAAGAGTATTTAAAAAATAAGAAAAATATAACGCAGCTACGAAGAATTTCAATATTATCTATTCAAAGCTTTAGTTAGGCAAGAACGTTTATGAATATTTTTAAATTTTGCAAAATCATAAGATTTATCTAGTGTAGGTGTTAAAAGTGAAGAAAAAAAGGACTTTTTTATACATCCATTCAACTTTTCCTATTATAAGAAATCCAAGGTTTCAGCTTACTTTCCAAAGACTAATACACTAGTTCACTGAAATGAAATTGCACGGAAACTCATTTCACAGTGCTATAGAATTCTTATTCCTTCCTATAGTAAAAATAAGTGCAAAGCAATTTAAGTTAATGTTTAAGTTTCTGTACGATTTTAGAAGAGTGCATTTTAAGGTGGGAACTTTTCTGTGTAAAACGAATTTAAAATGAAACACTTTGAAATTTTTGTACTTTTTATGTACTTTAAGCATTCTTAACTAAAACATGACCTACAGTTATCAAAATCATTAAAATAGTATGTTAAGACCATAAATATATGTTATAGACATTTACATGCACATTGCAAGGCGAATCAGTTCTGTTTTTTTTATATATATTATTTTTTTATTATTATATTATTATTTTTTTATATATACATTTTTTATATGTTTAATCTTTTGTTTTATTTTTATGTTTTTTAAATTTTTTTTATTTTATCTGCTTTTTTTAAAGAATAATATTAGATCAGAAATAGGTGATAGTTTGTGATTACTTTGTGTTTAAAGTCGATTCGTTGTTTTATAATATTAGAGTAGATCTGCGGTTTTATAATCTTATGTTCTTAATCTTATGTTCTTAATCTTTACACTGATTTCTACATGCTTGTATGATGGTAAAGGAATTTTACTCATACCAAGAAGATTTCGGGTTTGAATCCCTCTTTTCTATAATTTATATGTCTGTTATGGCTATTCTTCGTGTGTTGCTTGGGTGACATTGATCCACCTATATGGTGCCCACGATAAAGTGATTATTAGTCACTTTAGCAAAAGTTTTTGCTCGAAGCATATATACTGGGAAACTGTTTCGTCTAATGCGAAGAAAGTTTCTTGAAATTTCTTGTTTTTCACTTCTTACAATACTTAGAAGGCTGTAGCGTTAATATCATTGTACCTCGGAAGTGATTTTAAAGTCGCATAAAATATTTCATACATATGTCTGAGCATTGTATGAGCCAAAATAAAATCAACCACGGCCCATTTTTGATATTAATCTAGTTACTTTTTTCTTATTATTTGTTGTGAAAATTGAATATTGTATTAGTTTAATGTGACAAATTCTATGGATGAATAAATGGATTTTAAAGTGAACATACTTCGTAAAATTATCTGTCATGTGTGTGTGGCTGAAGACGCATTCTTGGTCATAGATTGCGCCACTGTAAAACAAGAAATGCTCCCTTTGCCTTAAATTTGCTTTGTTTCTTCAAACAGGCTTGCTGATATTGGTAAGTAGCATTAAAAACAGCAACTAGTTACAACGATATTTCACGCAAAAGTTTCCTACTTTTTTTTACTGTGCTACGGTCTTTACAATATCTAATATATAAAATTCTCTTACGTGGCTCCCAAATTTTGGCCCAAACTTCTTTTCCGCCGGTGGCAACGTTTACTTTGTTTTGTTTACGTTTTGAAAATACCAAAGCATACTGCCCTTTAATGATGTGTTTCTGATCTAATATATATAATTCTCTTACGTGGCTCCCAAATTTTGGCTGAAGTACTTTGTACCACTAAATAAGATTCGTTTCCCAACACTTAAATATTTACTTTAATTTCTTTATTTATAGAGAAAACAGTCGGCAAAGAATTCTGTTAGGTTTAAAAACATTTCGCTAAAAAAAGAACGAATTCTAAAAGATCAAAATTATGATACCTGAGTGCTTGACGTAACAAATCCTTCAATTCTATAAGTGTTGTATCGCAAAAAGCCCAAATTAGCAATTGTGTTTTTAAAGAAATTCTCTCTCTCTCTCTCTCTACTATTCAGACTACTATTTCATATTGTTTTACAACACATGGCTTTAACACTCTGATGGGAAAGACTTTAAAACAAAACTTACAACAGTTACTTTTCTCAACAACTGAAATTTAGAATAGTGTGATTAAGAAAAATATGTGAACTGTTTGCAATTTGAAATAAATATTGAAATGTACAGGTTTAGAATTTTCTACAGTGAAAAGTTTTCGGAACTTCAGTATTCAAAGAAGTATACAAAAGCTAGACGTTAAGAACGTATCCAATGAGCGAGCTAAGCGAGCATTGAAGCGAGCTAAGCGAGAAATGAACTGCGAAAGCAGTTCCGGGGGTTGGCGAGCGCCAGCGAGCAGGGGGCGAAGCCTCCTAGTATTATTAAATTATACTATTATTATTCTAATTAAATAATAATAGTATAATTTAATAAAAATAATAATAGTAGTAAATAAATAATGAATTAATTCTTTTTTATTTGCAGGATTTAAATTAGACACATTTTGTTTTAAAGAAAATGAAAAAAATCAAACCTGGATATTAAACTTAAGAATAAATAACTATTACTCTTCAAAAAAGAAAGGGAAAATCTTGCAATTAAAATTTGACCAATTTTTGACTAGTATTAAGAAATTATCTGTGTAACACTTAATTTTGTTTTCTCGTCAAAGATTTTGAGATCTCCTCTCTACACGGAGAAAAAATTCTGAAAAAATTACCGTATGGTATAGTACCGACATTTCAAGATTTTTTTAAAAAAAAACAATCCTAATTCTGGTAAACAAAAAAACACCATATGCAATATTTAAATCATTCATTTGGTAAATTTATCATTCAAATGATAGCGGTTTACTTAAAATTCTGATTTTCACCATGGCGTTAGAAATTTTACACAATTAGCAAAAAAATACAAAACTGAAAGTTAACTTAACCGAATTAATTGGTATTTATGCCATGCTGTAAGGTGTCATGATCAATGATTTTTATGTCGTGCTCTAAGTTATGATAAAATTACCAAATTTACCACGTTTTCCTGAATTTTATCATTCATTTTGAAATTATATTTTATTTTGACTCTTACCAAACTCATGACCAAACTACTTCGGTAAAAATAATCGAGCTTCCTGGTGTTCCCATAAAGCCATTAACAAGGTTTTTACCATGTCCTGTTAATTTCAATCATACCTTTTTTCTCACTAAGTTTATTCCTATCATTTCGTTTTTCAATCCATAAAATGGAGTATGATTGAAGTCATAGTTCACTCCAACTGTTGCCATAGTTTAAAGATGTAATATTCCAAAGGTGTAAAGTAAATAATTCAAACGAAAACGTGTTGCTTGGCAACTAATTGAATGCTGGGGCAATCATGTAAGCAGTATGAACTTTAAATCTAATATACCCAGTCGGTTTATCTCAGGCTTAATTTAGCAATTTCATTTTAGGTGAAATATTCACTTCCTAATACATACTAGAGAGAATTAGTATCTCCGAGTGCTAGTGTTAGTGCAAATTATACTGATAAATGGAGAGGGATTTCCTCGAGATCGTTAATAAATCTGGCGAAAAATAGTATATTTTCTGTTTTCTATTTTGTTATTGGTGGTAAATAGTATAATGTAGTATCACGTATTTTATTTATAACTGCAATGATTCAAACATTAGAGTTTAATTATTTTAAACTAAGGTTTATACAGATTGAAAATAGTTGATCGTCATTGAGCGTTTCGTGAAAAACTGCTTTTATAACTGAAATTTATAGTACATCATGATTTAATGCAAACAGAAACCATGACTTAATTAGAAAATAGGCCACTAAGAACATGTAAATTTAATACTAAATATTAGTCATACTGCCAGTCACCAAAAAGCAAAAATTAGCTGTCAAGTAAAAATTTTATGAATTCAATGTCAAAAAATATTGCCTTTTTCTCATGATCGTAGAAATATTTTTACAAACATTTGAAACACCTTGTTCAACATTTTTCATAAATTAAAATTAAATTAAAATGAATTTAATCTTGGCTATCAAAGTATATATATATATATATATATATATATATATATATATATATATAATTAGCATTTTGACGTATTTAATCTTGAAGTTTAAAGTTTCAAAAAAGTAAATAAATAAATAAAAACTAAAATGTCACAACGAATCAATAATTTAAAAAAAATATGAAGAAAAGATCTATTTGTTGGCTAATTATGCTTATAGATGTCTAAATAGTTTTGTTTTCAGAAAATTCTGCTAAACTTGATGGTTGTTTTACTACCACTATGTAAAATTTTATTCAATGATCGTACAAGTTGGAAGTATGCACATTCAAACAGAACAGTCAGATAACCATAAGATAGTGTTTAAACTGTTAACTTTAAGAAAAACTGTTTATTAACTGTTTTCACTAAATATGGTTAAACAGCCAGTATATTATCGCATCAACTAGGACTACCTAATTAAGCCACTTAGTATCCTTACAAATTGGCGCATATAGCAGAGAGGGCTAATCTGTGAATCTCATGTTCGAGTCCCAACGTTGACACCACAATATTACCTCCTTTTTCTTCAACACTGAATAGTTTCCAGTGTACTGCTCCTCATTCTAAAACTTTTTGTTGTGATCTAATTAAATGTTTTTGACATTTTTTAATATCTAATTAATAAATGGTGAGCATTTGAAAGGCTGTGTATTCAAGTGTCTATTTTAAACAATGTATGTCATTTGGGACAACGTATATTACCTGCCCAATTCGCCACCGCTATTATTTCTCATTCAATATTTGTTTCACGATAAGTAGACTTCTACATTTACAATAATATTTATTGTTCTATTTCCCTAATTTTATAAATTATATCTACTACTTCACTAATAAATTTGTTTAAATCAAATATTGTAGAATAATAAAGTTTTAAGTGTTTTTTTTTTTTTTTTTTTAAATATTCTAGACGACCATGGGTGAAAGCCCTTATATAACAAGACGGAAAAGAGAAAAACCTGGTACATAAGACATTTCATTCCAGCATTTTTTTCGTAAAAAATAAAATATCTGTAACTATCAAGATTTCTTTTAAAATTTTAGCATATATATAAAACTGCTTCTTTTCGAATATAAAGTCAATATTGTTGAATAATTTAAAAAAAGAATAAGTAAACTCCTCCCTAAAACTAGCTATAACTGAAAAGGTTTCTCTATCAGCCTTTCCCATTTTCTGTCTCGCTTTCACCCCTGTAGACGACTTAGAATGACATATTTTAAAGAAATGACGTAAATTAGATGTTTTGTGCATACAGTTATTTTTGTTTTATGCAATGTGAGGTTTCCACTCTTTCCTTGCTTTGTCCACCAGCTATCACGAGTATTGTATAATCATTTTGTTTCTTGACGATAAACTTGTTATCACGCTAAAATAAAAAATTATCCAATTCAAAAATCCAGTAAATTCACATTGTATTTAACCCAGATTTGTTACTTAAAAATTATTTTCCGATTCTCTTCGGATTAAGTTTAAATCTGATAATTCTGCTAATTTATCATTGCATTTCATCATATATGTTTGAAATTTCTATTTTTGTAACACATGTTTTGTATAGGAATAATAATCGATAAACACTTTTTAGATTGGATTACTCATAGTATCAAAGTAAAATCTGAGCATTTTAACCATTCATAATCTTGATACAAATTTCTCAGTACGAACAATATAAGTGAATAAAGCCCAAAAATAGACTTAATATAGTTTCGGTTCTATAAAAAAATTACCTTCTTCATTGTCTAAACATCAAATCGTAGTGGAGAAGAAAACAAGTGCGTTCAAGGTGGCTTAACTAATAGGGACAAATGAACAAGATAATAGAAGGAGAGAGATAAGAAGCAAGTGAGAAGGGATTTGGCTGGAATCAAGATAAAATTCAAATAGATTTCCAAATTTTGGAAAATAGTGTGATACTAGAAATATTATTAACTAAAATATAATTTTAAAAAAAAAATGGTATGATTCCTAGAAATAAAGTTCGGTAGATGAAGATGTGTTTAATAATTTCACCAGACGAAAACTTGTGATTAGAATTTCAATTATGCAGGACGAAGGAAGATCTATTAATAGCTTGGTTGCAAACGTATCATATATTAAGTCGAAGTTTAAGAGTACGTTCAGTTTCTCAAATATACGCTAGATGATCCGTGGTGTCTCAGAAGATAGAGCACTCGCCACCCAATGAGGTGATTCAGGTTCAAATCCAAGCGATGGCTGGTCAATATGAAATTAGAACCCGGCTCGCACTGACCACAGTGTTGAAGTAAATATCCTCAGTGGTATAATTATCATGTGTTAAAGTCCCCCTCACAGTCAAATTAACCGTGGGAGATTTTCGTTGTTTTTCTCTCCATGTTATGCAAATGTGAGTTTGTTCTATCAAAAGTACTCCATTACTTCTTTCAATTCTTGAACCAGAAGTTCCCTTGTCTTCTGGATTGGGATCAAAATTACATGGCTTTTGGAGTTATAGCATCGGTTGTTGTTAACTCACAATTGGGTAGGATGTTCAAAGCCGGTAGCAAAACAAAATAAAATATACTCAATATCACATTGATATGAAATTTGATAAATAATCCCAGTATCATCAAAAAGAGTCTTTAAGTTTGATGAAATTCAGTTTATTTACAAAGGAGAAAACTTCAAATTCAACTTTATTCAAAGTGATTATTATAAGGTAAAACAATCAAATTGTTAAAGTTGAATTAGAGAGTTCAGTGGATCTTGAGATTAATTTTCTATAGATAGAATTGGTTGGGTTGGTTGGTTCTAATGCCACTTGCCGCACGGGCAAGCCTGCTGGGTGAAACCGAGCAAATTTAATGCAGAGTGTGCGATTCTTGTTTTTCAGTGGCGCCATCTATGGCGCCTTATGGCCAAGAATTGGACTACTGCCATATCATACGTCACACCTGTTTATAAGGTGGACCCATTCATACATCCATTCATTCATCCACAGATCGTAATTTTGACCTGGATTAGAGAACAATCGGTCTCTAATCCAGTACCCTCAGAGGTATTGATTTGTTATGGGGATGTTATTGACAGTCACCAACATCCCCGTGCATCAGTTACCAACTGCACGGGGAGTCTTCTGCCGGCGGGGTTCGAACCTACGAATTCTCGGACATGGACCCATCGCTCTACCGACCAGACTATCCCCGCCTATCGATGGAATCAGTAATATTAAAATAAAAACCACTGTCTAACTAAAGGAAATCTTTATTGATGAGATAACTATTAGAGCAAATTTTCAAACAAGTACGCGTAAGACATTTGAGGTTGTAACAGAGTTGGAATGAAATCAGACTGCTTCTCTATCAAGATACGGTACTTCGGCCTGCAAAGAGGGCTGTCTATCATGTTGGCTATACTTATGGTCCCAACGCCATTATTCTCTTTCAGAATATTTCACAAGTATGCATTGAACTTTTACGATAGGGCTTCAAGAATGGTTGTACTCGTCAATGCCAATACTAGAAGTGTCACTTTCCTTTGTGCTTTTTGTCACCTTTGCACTCGGTGATATCAAATTTTGAATTTAGTCTATCTTGTAAACCTAATCTATAATGTGTTTCAATGGAATATATGCTACCCAGTAGTACACAATATATATTGTACTACAAGTGTAAAAATTCAACCATGAATTAATTCATACAATTGGACTTCAGAAGTCAGCAGCGTCACCAAAGGTTGGCTTATTTAACATTTAACACTAGATTGCCCGAGGAAGTCATTTTGACTGCTTTTTAATTTCAACTAGAAAAACATTGATGTATATAATGACGCAATTTCTTAGGATTTGGTGACTTTTATAATTATTTTTATTGTTGATATTTACTAATAACTTTTTAAATTACTGAAAATAATATCAAAAATATTAAGAATTTATTTAAAAAAAATTTTAAAAGGTTATGTTTCCTTATCAGGATGAGTAAAATTCCTTGATGTATTAATGATATTTCGTTTATTATAAACCTTTAATATCCCGGAGGAAATTGTGACACACCATTTTATTGCTAGCAAGTAAAATTACGAATTATTCAATACTTTTTATTCTGCTGCACTTTGTGCATTCATAAGATTTTTTTTCAAGTACAGTTTATTATTTTTCATATACACATCTATCTTTCCATTTTGTTACGAAAAACATATTAATAAAAATTGTTTATTTAAATTTTTAACAATTAGAAAATTTTATAATCAAAGTGGTATTTTTATTGCCTTTTAAGAAAAAGAACTGTTAAGAAGTTCAAGAAGGAAAAAACGGTTTATGTCTATGAAAGCTGAATCAGATAAGAAAAATGAACATGAGAACGGATACTATTTTTTTTTCTACTGTACGTTTCATCTTCACTGTGTAATAACTCTCGAGTGGTATTGATTTTTCATGTTATATATTTGCTAAAACTTAGTAATTTTCAAAATGCAGCAGACAGCAATCTCATAATTTTATTTAAAAAAATTATCGTAAAAAGTTCTTGATCCTTGATGTTCAATCATGAACGAGAAGTAACCAAGGGGATTGATGAGCGAAACTAACAAAGATCGGAGCCTCTTAGTCAATTAAAATAATCAAGTTTGATTTAAATAAAAACTTTTTAATTAAAACAAATTGAAATGAATATGAATACACAACCGTGGTTATGTTCAAACGAAATTTATTTCAAATCAAAAGAATAAGGAATAAAAATAGCTAAAATATCTTATAAGAAATTCAGACATTGGAATAAAATTTAAAAGATAACCAATATTTAAGTTTATTGTTTGCAGAACTATCATAAAATTTGTGAGAAGGGAAATAATATGAAATAGAATTGTTTATTCATTATTCGATAATACTATTAAAAAAACTTCCTGAGTACTGCATACTAACAAATCACATTCTATAAAAATTTAAATTTAATTGTTTTAGCTTTTCAATTTTAAAGGATTTTTTTCGGCTAAATATTTTCCCAAAATCTTAACGTCACTGGTTTAAAAATCAATTATTTATAGTTAAGCAGCTATAGATATAAATTATTTTCATCCCGAAATTTAAGACATTTTGTTTTACCATGTAGAGTTAGCCCATCTGATAAACCTAGAATAAAAACTTTTCTCAGTTTCGAAGCAGCCTCCGGTTAAGCCCATTGATTTTCGATACCCCAGAATAGGTTTTTGTTCCTTCTACTCTGTGAGTTTTTAAATTTATTCATTTATATATGCATTAGTTTTTTTTTTATTTTTTATTAGAATGCTCATTTATAATTTTAAAAAGTTAAAAATATTAAAGTTGCGCATTATATGGTTAGGAAATCTCAGTAATAAATAAAATTGTTTGTTTGAGGAAAATAAAATAGATTTTATATTATAGTCTCGTATATTCCAATTTTTTTACTGCTTTCAGATAATGAATCATATATTTTTATTGTGGTTTGTTTTTTAATTAATATGCGTTAATTATATCAGTATTTTTGAAACACTTTCTACGTAGCGTAAAGAAAAATCTTTCAAGTTTTTTTCTTCATTCGTTTATTATTGTAGTTAGAGAATTTACTTGTTGAAAGAAAAACTTTCTTGTTATGTACTTTCAGAAAAATCGGATCTATGTTGAAGCAAATGTCAATGTTCTGACCTTAATATCATTTAAATTTGGTGCAAAAACTGTAAGGTATTAAGTTGACTCTAGATAAGCCACTTTTTATTTCAAACGAGAAATTTTTGAGTCATTTTTTTTCCGCATTCTTGTTTCTAGATAGATATCGTACAGACTTCCAGAGGTTTTGCTAGAGTTGCGAAATACATGGAAAAATATTGCATTGCTATAATTTGCTTAAAGAAAATTTAATCTTAGTGATTTTCATAAATCTTTCTCTTGATGCTCCACTAATAAACTGGAAACTGTGGTATCATTACATTCTCTTTAACTTATAATTTTTGTAAGATAAATAGATTTTATATTACAATAATTAATACTTTTGTATAATTTTATTACCATCTATCTTATTTAAATGAGCATATTAGGTTGATTTCTTTTCATATAATTCATTTTATGTATACGTTAACATAAACTGATAACTTTATATATATATATATATATATATATATATATATATATATATATATTTTAAATAAGTCACCCTATGTATGATGAAAATGTGTATACTATTAAATTATGTAAGGATGTATGAATGGAGGATAAAGTTTATAAACGACTTTCTATCTGTATAAATGATAGGATGGAAATGATTTTTTATTTTTTGATTTTTTTTTTTTAATTGAATTCGTTAAACATAATAAATTTTCTCCATTTTTGGGTGCTAATAAATTAATTTCCTAATTTTGTTAATTCTTCTCATAGATGGCAGCACTAATTTTTTTTACTTACTTAAAATATTTTTCTACTTCGATCAAATATATATATTTTTTTATTCGATTCAAGCTATAAGCACAACTTTAAATATTTTACCTCTTCGCCAATTTTACTAACTGTTTAATTATCATACCTTTAAACCTAACCTTTAAACCGTTAAGTTTGCTACATGCCGGTAAGTTAGATTACTTTTTACATTTTTCATAATTTTTCAACAATATGTTTTTTGCGATATCGACACATATAAAGAACAATTTTTATCTTAGCATAATTATTCTTTATTCAGAAATATCGCAATTATAGCCATTATAGATGTGTCTAGACAACGACAATTGCTTTTCCCATTCCTGTTTCTCTGCATTTTAGTTTTTATTTTATTCATGTTTTTCTTATTAATTTGTGTTTATATATATATATATATATATATATATATATATATATATATATATATATATATATATATATATATATATATATGTATATATATATATATATATATATATATATACATTAAATAGTTCATTTAATACAAAAGATTTTTTACATTGCTACAAATGTGGCTCGTAGTATACATTTTCCTGCAGAAAAGTTATTGAAAAAGATTCGTAGATAAAATTTTTCAAAAAGTTATATAAGCCTCAACGCTTATCGATAACATTTATTTCCAATATCTTTCACTTTTCTACATTACAATAAATACAGATATTATCCTTCTTTCTTATTTCAACAAAGTACTCAAATTTATAGCAGTTATTTTATGTGACTATATATACCTAAGACTCATTTCGTAAAATCAGATGTTCAAAGAAAGAAGAGAAGAAAAATTGACGTAGAGGTAATGATAGAAAAGAAAATGAAAGGATTTTTTTAGATTGCTGCGTAAGATTGAAATCACATCGTATCTGGAATTCTTGGTTTAGATATTTCTTCATCATGATGAAAATTTTATTTCCAATTTTCAAAACTCTAAAAAACAGTTTTTATAGTAAATTATTAATTTTTATTTTATTTTTATATCTATTGTATTATACAATATTTTTGTTTTGTTTTAGTTTTATATTAATAATGTGCTTGCGCCTGCAAATAAAATCTAATTTTATATTTTTAGTTTTTATAAACATAGTATTTGAAATTTTTTCAGAGTGTAAAATTTATGTTTTTTTTTTTTTGTTTTTTTTTAATTCCTTCTATTAGTTCACACTCACCATATATCTTGTTCAAATTTTCATTCGGTAATAAAATACTTTCTACTCATCCACTCAAGTTCAAATGCATTTTTTAAACTTGTAGTGGATGACACTTGATGTTAATACAGTTTTTTTTTTCAAATATTAATTCCTAATTAAATAGGGATGAGTGAAAAACGAAATGATTTTTTCTGATTGTTTAGGCGTTAGTCATTGTTTTACATTTTTCCATACGCGCAATTCAGTTTTTCACATATTTAAAAAATAACATCAGTGATAATCTTTAACTTGTAGCTCTATTTTAACAAAAAAAATCGTTTATTGCGCACATTTAAACATTTAATTATTTTATATTCACTGTGCCAGATAAATTCGATAAAGAACATTACGTGATAGCGCGTGTGGTCCACGACACCAAATTTATACTTTTATACATTTCATAACACATGCCTTTCTTTTTTCAATTTCCACTATTAGTTCACACTCTACATATTTATATATATTGTTCAATTTTTCAATGGTTAATAAAGTACTTTTCATTCATACATTCAAGTTCAAATATATTTTTTTAAAACTTGTAGTGGATTACACTTTTTAAATATTAATTTATTAATTAAATTTAATTAATTAATTTTAGTTTTATAAGTGAGAAAAAATTTTAATTATTTAATACAAAGTAGCTAAAATACGTTTTTTCTTGTTGACTTAAAGTAGAAATTGATTTAAATATACTAGGGGGCTCAGCCCCCTGTTCGCTACCGCTCACCAGCCCCGATGATTTGATATAATTGCTTTTTCTTGGCAGAAAACAGTTTCTCTACTAAAGTTAAAATTATTCACATAACATATATGTACTAAAAGTAATTCTGTATGCTTACGCTTGCTCCTCTAATTTCCACGTTCAAATATTACTATCAATTTGTATTATAAACATTCAGATCTCTTGGTGAACATCAGTGATTTTTCAAAGTAATCATTTTTTAAAATAAGATTTATATTCTTATAACATTATATAACAAATTTGATGAGTTCACAACCATAATTTAAAGTTTTCGCTAATAATAGCAGCACTGGAAAATAATTTTAAATTAGGGATACAAAAGTATTTAAAGAAAAACAATTCGCGATCGCAACGGTCGATACGCCCTCTAGCGAGAGCCTGTAACCATTAGTTCCCTCATAACCTTCGGCAATGACGGACGCCATTTTCTTAGAAGCAAAATTTCCCTAAGGAAAAATTAGAAGAACTTGGAAAAAACTAACCAGAACATGCCAAACATTGAAGCAGAACATGCCAAGCATTTGAAGAACAATTTAATAATTTTTACCTTTCTATTACCAACAACATAAAAAGATTTCATGATCACTTGCTGTTACAGATGTGTGTATTGCGGTAAAATAATTTTTCTGTCTTCAATTCATTACAAGTTAAAATGAAGTCAACATTGCTTTCGTCATTCCAATGAATAAATGTGTTCCAATGAATTCCATACAGAACTGTAATAGTTATAGAATATTCTTCTCCTTCATAGAACAGTATATATTTCTGTATCTACATAATTCAGAAAACAACAATAAAGAATAATCCAAATTACTTGAAAAAGTATCTTTTGTGCTGATTATAAATAAATTTTTTATCGTTTTCTTGGTAAGTGTTTTATAGTTTTGAAAGAATTTCAACTAGAATTCAGCTATTCTGTTTTTAAGCTAACATATTAAAATTCATATCGAGATCTTACAATTATAAAATTTTGATGTGTGGTATGGTATGTTACCTAAAAGTAATGAAGGGATAAACTATGTGTATATTATTTGAGAATAAAGTTTTCAAACAAAGAACATATCATTTTGGAATTCTCCGGACTTATAAATCAGGTAAGTGTTATGATTTTTATAATAAAAAATTTGCTTGTAAATAATATTTTTTTTTTACTTGATGATAGTTCTCTACAGAATGGTTTTTTTACGTCTGATTAAATACTATAAGAATTAAAAAAAAGAAACAATACGAAAGTTTTTATTGAAAAATGAGGAATTTTTAAAATCGTTTTTATCCTAAGAATTCTTTATTTTACGTTTTTTAGTTCATAATTTTTTGATAAAATTGTTGTCAAAATACCTTTTTTGAAAAATTAAATGGTATTAAATTATGTGTTTATGTATACTCCTTGCATATTCTAATATTTGAAGTAATATGATTCAGAAAAGTATGGAAGAAAAATTCGGTACTTACGTATTAACCACATCTACAGATTTGGCAGATTTTTAAGTGCCCCAATCTACACTTAAACTTTTTGGAAAAAATCTTAAAATGAAACACTTTGTTTAAAATCAAAGTAGTCAATCAGATTTCGGTGGAAAATGGGCCGATATAGAGTTTATCATGGATTCAAAACAAACTTTTCTCTCACCTGATTCTATAGCCATTATGAACTCTAATAAATTAAATTCAAAATGAAATAACATTTCCAAAACGGACGTTTACTAAGATAAAGTTTCATGTTATGGACATTGGTACATTTTCGTTATATTTCACTCCATAAAATATTTCGCTTCTAAAAAAATAAAATTGCATCTTGTTTTGTTTTTGGCAAGTCCCAAAGACGCATTTTCGTAACACTAAAAAGTGGCGAAAAAAAAAAGAATGGTTCTTTTTTTTTTTTTTTTTTTTTTTTTGTTGTTGTTTCGTAAGCATTCTTTATTTTACGTTAAAATTTAAATGGGCCTTTCATGTTATACCATTAAATTTAGTAAAACTATTTCTCAGGCATTAGGTTTGAACTCTTATAAGAATATACCTATTTTTTTCTCTTTAGTTACAAATATTTTTCCGATGTGTTCTGGATGTTCCTTCTCTAAAAAAAAAAAGGGATACCATTTTGTTTTCGTTTGCATAAGAAAGAAAACTAACATTTTTCTTTTTTAAATTTAATTAGCCACAATAAAGATGGAACGTTACAACTCTACATGCTACATTAAAGACGTATCCAGTGTAACTGAATCACTGTTCATATGGAAATCGCAGGGATTCGGCACATACAACAACGCCCCCTATAGTTCGTTGCGATCGCGAATACCTTTACGACTTTTGTAAATTTTATGCTGATGACAACCAAAACAATTAGAAATGAATGGGGAAAAACTGGATCCTACCTCGCGATTTTTAAGTCAAAAGAAATGCACGGACAACAATGGAAAACTCTGACATCATTATTAGACATACTCAAAATAAAATAAAAATCCTTTTCACACACATGCGTTCTCAATCTTAATTGTCTGTTTTGTGCGTTACTAACCACAAATGTTCTGTGATTGGCTATGTATTATCATTTCACTCTCTTCTTATATTATATAAAGATATTTTTTTTTTTATATTACTTGTTATTTGCTAGTTTAAGTAAAACGTATGATGCCTTCGAACTGTGCTAGTATATTTAAAGAAAAAAAATAGTAATAAAAAATTTTCAGTAAGTTTTATGTACTCATTTAACCGTTTAATTATTCTTTAGAAAAAAAATGACGAAAAGTATCAGAATTATCAGAAAGTAGCAACTTATTTAAATCTCAATTAATATAAAATAGGTTTGTGGTAACATACGGTATTTATGTTTGTTAAAGTTTTGCACAATATAAAAAACTCATTAAAATGATAATTAGTGTTATGTAATAAACAAGAACTTAACAAGATGTATAATTCAAATCTACCTAAAACTAGGATAGCAATTTTCCAGAGTAACTTTTTCTGAATTTTTGTAGAGTTTTTGGTGTTAGGACTAGTTAAAACGTTGAAAATACAAAAATGCAATTTTGAAATCATAACTCTTATGCTTTTTTTAAGTTTTCTGTCATATTTTTCATTTTTATTTTTTTGAAAAAAAGAAACTCCTTTTTACTATGGTTGTGTCGATATAGAAAACTATACATATATTATCCCAACAGTTATGACATAATAACATTAAACATATTACAATCATTAGTAACTTGACAGAAAATGCCTTAGGTCAAGTATAATGATTTAGAACTAGCTATTCTTTATACAATTTAAATTTCAACGTATAACAGGGTGCTTTATTTGCGTTAAACTAAAAACACTAATATAAAAATAAATTGGCTACACATTACAAGTTTTTGGTATAAATATTAACTCAAATTTAAAAATTTTACATTAACTTTTATATTATTTATTAATAATATTTATTTATAATATTTATTTTGAACATTCACTTATTTGAAAAGTATTCCGGCCACTCCATGTTTTTTTTTTTTTTTTTCAGAATAGCTTCTTTTTATTCAAGCTGAAGGATTTCAAAGAGAAATGAAATGCCATTTGTATGATTTGTCAGGAAAAAACTGATACCCAATGTTACATATCAAAATACTTACTTTTTGATAAGGATTCAAAATATATAGACACACATCAAAATATCTGATTACCGAAAATATCTTGGGAATCGAAGAGTGGATACAAGAATGCATATGGAAGTGAAATATTTTTTCAGTTTATTTCAAGCCTGTTTTTTTACAATATATTTATAAAAAAAAATATATCCTCTTAATTTTTTTACATAAATACTCATAGCTTTTCTTCGTAGAATTTTTTTTTGGTTGATGTTATTATTTTTTAATTTAAAAAGAAAAATCTCGATGTTAAGTTATACAATCAAAAATATGTATTAATATATAATCACTTACTGCAAAATAGGTTTTATTTTTAAAATATTTCTGAGCTATAATAAAAAAAATAGGTTTAAAGTTAATTAATTTTGTATTGATGCATTTATATTGCTTGAATGCATCAAGAGTTATGCATTCACTATGTATTTTATGTTTGAAAAATAATACTCTTCATTATACACTCAAAAAAACATGAATGCGAAACATTTCTTCAAATTGTAGTGCAATGCCAAATCTCCGTTTAAATTAATTTATTTGCACTTGAAAACTGTTATTGTCATTATGGTAAAATATATGAGAGATAAAAAACCGTGATATATTTTGCAATGTTATATGCATATGATATGGGTCATTCACTGAAAAGAGATTTCATAAAAAATTTCAAAACTTTTTTGGCTAGTACATCTATACTATATGTAAAAAAAAATTACTATAAACCACACTGTACCTGATAATTTCTAAAAACAATAATCATTTTTAATATTTTGAAAAATGAGGGAATGACAGCGAGGAAAGAAAACGTAAATAAACCATTTATTTAAAAAGAATAAAAAAAAAAAAAACTTTAATTTTAGTTGTATTCTCAAACACTAAATTTGTATGGATACACATTTTTTTAATGTTACAAAATAATATATATATATATATATATATATATATATATATTGCTTTTATTAATTTTATATTAAATGCAATAAATATGCTTACAATGATCTAATGTTCAAGAGCCATGTTCTACTCTATAGAGGTTGTTCTCCAGCTGAAAAAAATCATTTTCTTAACTGTTATATAAACTCAATTTATCAGTATATGCCGTATATGCTGCCATCAACTGATTATATAAAGACATTTTTATTTTTTTATGCGGAAATGATGGCTATTTCCACACAGGAACCGAGTTAAAAGTATTTTAAAATCATATAACGTTGTATTAAACATATTATCATTATGATTAAGGCACTTAAAAACACTTTTAACTCAGCCTCTGGCAATAACTTTATTTTATTACATTGAATAAATTTTATTTACAAACAATTTTATTATGCATGAAAAAAAAACATTTTTTTTTTTATTTATTTACATGTGTAAATGAAATATAGCGAGGGAATATTTTGATTTTAAAAAATATCCTAAAAGTGTATCTGAATTCCAATAAGCAAATAATAATAGTTTATAAGATGAACAGTTTAGTCACCTTTCTGCTCTACTTATATACTATTATTATTTGCTTATAATACTATTATAAACTATTATACTATTAAAACTATTATAAACTAATAGCTTATAATACTATTATAAATTATTATTATAAACTATTATAAGTTGAACAGTTTAGTCATAGATAGTTTAGTCACCTTACTTGGTTTTTGAAATTTTTCTTTTGATTATTCCTTATAGAATATTCTTTAAGGGCACCTAGGACATGAAATTGCAACTTTTCTGAAAAAGATCAACATATTATTGCATGCATGGTGTATTTGTTATGTAAGATATAAATTCCTTGGTGTGTTATTTTATCTTTTTTGATCAAGAATCTAATCATTTTCTTTAATTCTGTTCAACGCATTTCATTAGTAGTGAATTAAGGGAATATATAAGTATTATATTATGCGAATTAAATTATGTATTATAACATACAAACAACTGTAATATGCATCCATATTTTGTAAGAAATTAAGATCAACACTATTTATAAATACACTGAATTGAGGCAATACCAGATTTCACGATTGAGAGACTGAAGTTTCCTACAATCAATAAAAGTGAGAAACAAGAAGTGAAATGATTTTAAGAAGCAAAACTTCTTTGAAATTCATAGAATTTCATTCCATTCACCAAACCGAAGTCACTTTTATTGAGTTTAAAATGAATAATTCATAATGCTACCAACGGACCATAAAATTGTTCACTTTTGTCTTCAGCATATTAGATATTTTCTTTTCAGAGTTGAGAAATCCAGTTTCAATGTTTTCTTCCCCAGTTCTCTTTTCCTGAACTAAACGCAAGAGTCTAAAATATTATCATCTACGTATAAAAAAAAAATCTTGGTGTCTTTTACATTTTGTGAAAATGTGAATATCAAAACGTGAGTATCGATCTGAGCTACTTAAAATAGAAACTTTTTTCTGGATATTTTTTTTTCTATTTCACCAAATGTTCCTATAGAATAACTTAGTAACTTAAAAACTTATGGGAAAACATGTAGTTTTGTTATATTCTTTTCTTCTCTCAATAGTTGTAAATATAGAAAAGTACTTATAATATTACTATAGATGCACATAACAAAATATGAGCATCAGTCTGAGATACTCATAGAGACTCTTTCCTGGACAATTTTTTCTATTTCACCAAATTTTCTTATTGACCAGGTTGGTAAGTTTAAAACGTATGGGAAATAATCTAGTTTTATTTTATTATTTTCATTTCAGATCTATAATTTCGAATATTGAAAATAGAAATGTTTAATTGTATATGTACGATTGTTTTATTTACATTTCTTTTTATTGTGTGTCTCCAAACAATTCCGAGATTTTTTAAAAGCAATGTAAAAATATAAAAAAGGAACAGAGATTTACAATTTTCTGCGTTCTGCTCAGTCAAGACCTTTGATAGTAAATATTAAGAACACCCACCATGATTTATAGATGCATTGGTACAGTGGCGCTTTTACCTGCATATTTATCTTTCTGGCATTCATCCTTTTTTCCCTGATTTTTTATTTTTTATTTTTTTATTTATTTAAAATTTTTTTTATTTGAGTTTATGAAAGCACGTTTCAATCGCGTAGTAGTTCACTGATTAAGAAATGGTATGGTCAAAACTGCTATAATATCGGAAATTTTACAACTATTATAGATTTATACACAAATGCCGAAGAGTTTTTTACCGTAGCGTATTTGTAGTGATTTAGATAAAAACAGCAAAAAAACATATTTTTATAATACGTGAAAAAAACTTGTTAAATAAATTAAAATTCTGAATTTTTATCATGATACTTTCAATTATTCGGTTCAATTTACTTTTTATTTTTGTATATTTTATTAAATGTGGTGTAATAAGAAGCACAATTTCCAGTAAATCGTTACCATATGAAAGAAAAAACTACTAAATGAAGGATGTATTTTGTTTTTTTATTATCAGATTTTTTATGGCTTTGGTTTTTATAATTTTCGAATTTATTTTTTACCAGACATGTCGCTACCATAACGTACTGTTATTTTACAAGAATTGTTTTTTCCATGTCACATTTTTAACAGATTAAACTCGTAATTTTAATTTCTTTTAAGGTAATTGGTAATTTTAATCCCTTCAATTTATCCTAATTCAAATTTATTAATTGCATTTTTTTTAATATTTAATAATGTAACTATTTTTGAGAATATTATTTAATAAAAAAATACAAATGTTTAATGAGATAGAGTTAGCAAACAAATTTAATCTTTCGAATATCTTTTGAATACTAAAAAAAAAACGGTTTTTTTCTGAGGCGAAATAAGCACACAGACCAGTGGTCAGGATATTTTTTAAGCAGATACTGAGAACGAAATTTACGTCAGAAGAACAAAAATATTATGTTTGATACATATATATTTACCAATTAACAAAGAGCATTTCCTAGTGTAACATAAAATTTCTCAATATTAGGCAAAACAAAATTATAGTAAATTATGAAACCAATAACAATATGTTTTTGATTTGATTGTAATGCATTTGTTTGTATTATATTTGCATGTTAAATAACATATCAAATTTTTACTTCTCTGAAAAATGCTGATGAAAAATTGTTCGACACAAGCGAAATAACATGAACAACAAATTATTTTTTTCTTATATGTTGTCGGATAGGAATTAAATTTTTTTTGAATTTTGCGCATTGTTAATTTTATTTAAAAAACTAATTTTGCATCCAGAGCTAAAGGAGATCGATTCAACTGTGATTTATCCATAAACATTATCACAGGAGGATATTATGATTATTAATAATTTCCCCGAAAAAAAATAATTCTTCATATGGTAAACTTTAATGTGCATTTACAATTCCTAATACTAAGTGTTAAACTCACGATCGTATTCAAAAGTAAAAAAAAAAAAAAAATACGAAAATTAAGCTATAGCCCAAGGGGGTTTTGAACCTATCACCTTTCGGACGAAAAAAAAACGCTTTCCTATTTTACAACCGGTTTGCCATTGTCAAAGCAATCATTATTTCAGCTATGCACCATAAAATATTTTTATTTTTATTTTTATGAATAGCATGATAATGAAAGTAACCTCAAATAAATAACGCATTAGAATTCAGTACCTAAAAAAAGGTTTGTTCGTTATCAATTGTTGTTAAATTTACGCTGATTCATACATAAAACTTATTTTCTGTTACCTCTAGTTTCATAATTTTTAAAAGAGAAGCTATGAAAAGGAAAAAAACTAAATTACTAAATAAAAGAGAAACGAAAAATAAGGAAAATATAGGAAAGAAGGAGAAATTTAATTACCATAGTTTCTGTTCATAGATATATCCGATGTTGACGTAATGCATAAGAACAAAAAAATACGTTGTATTTCGTGACTCATTGTTTTTTTAATCATTTGTTCACCTCTGATTATGCGACTATACGACAGCTGTACAATTTGAACAGAAAGACATCATAAAAACTAATTTTATTCTTTAACTTTTTATTACGAAAATCACTGTTTTCGAAATAGGAAAATTTAAACTGATTATATACAATGTTTCATTTAAATTATTATTTTTTCCTACATATTAGATAAAACACAGATAGTGATGACAGTGATGAACGTCGATCAGGTTGTTATATCAGGGGATTATGCAAAGCAGGTACATTATCTATAGATCCTTGACTTACGCTGTCGTAAAGTCACAGATATTCTGATTTTAGGTTGGCAACACTTACGTTATGATTAATGTATTGAATTAATTTTTTTCTTCAAAAATATGCAAATATACTCCCCAGCAAACACAACATTTAAGGCCTGATAACGGGCCCATATACAGTGACCGATAGCACTTTCATCGGCCCAACACAGTTGGCCGTATCGGCCGCGGCAAAAAAGTGTCCGGCCGGCCGGCAGCTGGAGCCGATACCGTCAATGATGTCGGGTCGATGTCGGCCATTTGACACATTTAAATCGGGCCATTCTTGTCAAGTGCATATCGGGATTGTATCGGCTGTTTTCAGTTGTCCAGAAACATTAAAATTTCCCCGATAGAGACCCAATATTAAAATGACGCCGAATTATAATGGATCAATATCGGCTGCTTTCAGCTTTCCGATAGTGACCCATCATAAAAAAGGATATTAATTTGTATTAAGCCAACAAGTAGCCAATAAATTTCCATAATGGACCAATATCGGCTGTTTTCAGTTCCGATAGTGACCCATCATAAAAAAGGATATTGATTTATAGTGAGCCAACAAGTAGCCAATAAATGTCCATTAATGGTTATATTTTCTTCTTTAACTTTTCTCAGTGTTAATACTTTTTACTTAGGACTCTCGTTTGTAGAAGCTATGTTATTCTGATAGCAACTTTTTCCCTCAGTGCCTGATAGAGCCAGTATATATGAAGGTGCATTTTTATTTAATTATAATTAAAACTTTTACTTTTTTAAAGTAGTTATATTTCTTTTCTGGGATACTTATAGGAAACATTTTAACCAAAACAAAGTGCTTTGAAAAAGGGTGGTATTGAATGTAACAACAAAAATTTCTTTAAAATGTAACTTAGTATCGAATTTTAGTAGAAATAAAAGTAAACTCTCCTTTTTTTATATTTATAAGCATACTAACCCTTTTGTGTTTTATGATGGAAGATTGTAATATAGTAAATTATAGTTTGATCGATTCATCTTACAAAAATATTATAAAAGAGTTGATTTTTTTATATTCTTTTTTGTAGTTTAATTTAGAACTTATATTTAATCTATTATTTTTTGTATCAACTATGTTTATAAAAAGTTGAGATATTAACTTTCCTAATCTTATTTAAAAACAATTTAAAAAAAATGTAAAATGAGAGTTATAAATTATCTTCTAAGTATTAAGTAAAATTCCTTTGTGTTATTGTAAAGTATATAGCTTAGTTATATCATTTATTTTTGTTTAATAATTAATATCAGTTTTAAAAAATTTAAATTGCTGTAAACAATTTTATTTTAGGTTTTGTTTCTCCTTAAGTAATTTTTAATTTTAAGTGGTGATCACATGTTAATTGTAAATACACATTATTTTCAATATAATTGCATGGTTAATGTAAGTATATTTATTTAATGTTAGTGTTTATAATTATCAATTAAATAAGAAGTAAACAAATCAAAGTTGAAGGAAATTTATTTCATGAATATATGAAGGATTTTACAGAGAAATGCTTTCAGAAATTTGTTTCATTCATGGTATTATAAATAATAAAAGTATAATACAGTTTATTTCAGAAAAAATTAATCAAATTTCCGAAATGTTCTCCAGGATTTTTCTTCTTTTATTTCTCCCACCTTCTCGATCTCCAGCATATCGAAGCCACCTTTTCACAGCATCTTCTACTGATGCCTGCGTGACGTTCTGGAATTTACTTCGCACTGCACCTATAAATCAATTTAAGTGTTTAATATGTTTTCCATATAAGATAAACAGTGAAAAAAAATTTAGAGAAATTATCATTTGCATTTTAAAATATCAATCAATACTTATTGTAATACTAATTATATTAATTACTATATATTATTAATTAATACTTATAACTCGATCCAACCTTAAACTACACTAAACTTATTTAAAAACTATTCCAAAAAAAACATTTAAAAAAAATTAATTTTTATAAAAATTTTGGTATGGTAATGGTACGGTTTTATATTATAGTATTATATACAAGTCATATTAGGTATAATTTAAAAAAGAACCAAGCTCAGAATATCGACGAAACCAATCGAATTTAATGTAAAAAATGAATTTAAAAATGCGATTTTAAGAGTTCCTTAGTTGAATATCCTTTTAACGAAATAGAAAAAAGGTAAATTATCTATAAACACAGGTAGGTATTAAAGGTATTAGTCAGCATTGCGAAAACTATTCAGAAACTGACCGAATTACTTCACCGACTATGACCAAATTAATAAAAATGAAAGAATAATTTTAAATTTATTTGACTTGATATTTTTTGTTGGATTTAATGGCAACTTTTCATTATTAGTATTTATTAGTTTACAGACTGACAGAATGACAGACAGAAAAACAGAATGTCCAGTTTAATTTAAAATAATGGTTAATGATAAACCAATCAGAAAATTATGTTACTATTCTATTACTCATTTTATGAAGTTAATCCATTTCTAATATCTAAATTTTTAATTCTATTATCTTAAATTCTAATTTTATTATCTTAAATAAAAGAATAAGTACTCGTGTGAAATTTCATCATTTATCCGAATGTATTATTAGTCATGGCTAGATCAAAATCACAATCTAAACTGTAACATTTAGAAGAGCTTTTTCTGGATCCTCAGATCAAAAAATCGCATGCAATAATACATGATGATGCTTCCCAAGATAGCTGTTTCAGATCCTCATAATTTCATAAAAAAGGAGAAGTTGATAAATTTCATATTTTTATAAAAATAATTAGTTATTTTACACTTAAAACTTGATTACAAATCAAATAAATTTTTATACAGAAATATTTTAAAAGAAACTATTACGAATTAGAAAATTATCCAGCTATTTTAAATAAAGCACTATAGAAGGAATTTTTAATAAATATGCTATTGAAGAATTTTCATTCTTTTTTACTCATAGTTATAGTTTTTACAGGACAGCAAAAGATGAGAACAAGTAAGTGTATAATAATTAAATAAAAGTTCTCAGTCAAACAAGTTAACCATAATTTTTTTATAAAAATTTTCAATAATTCTTTCCAAGTACTTCTCAGAAACTTAGCTTAAATATTCAAGCTTAAGCAAAATAAAAATTTTCTAGTTTACAAAACAAATAAATAAAAAATTAAAAAAAGATGGTTTGTGTTGTATTTAAGAGAAACAAGATGGGCATTTTAATTTATATAATGTAAATAATAATAAAGTTATGTTATGCAAATACAACACTGATACTAATTGCATACTTAATCAATTGCATACTGATGCAAACAATCTATTCAGCACGTATTGTGACTGACAAATGTTAGACAAAAGCATGAAGTTCTGATTATGTTTCTGATATTCCTTGCAAAAAGCTTTATGTTTTGAAGAGATATTTACTCTCAATAAATCCAAAATGGTAATCTTCAATATCACAAATTGATTTGAAATATAATGTATTCATTTGGAAAATTTTTATACTTTCACAAACATTTATCATCTTAATTATTTTTTTTAATTTGAAAGTATTTTTTATTTGGAAGAAAAAAAATGAATTTTTGAACACAAAGGGGAAAAATAAATTGAGTTTTTTTTTTCAGTACCTCTCCACGAGATGGCGCTGTCATAAACAACAAGATGTTTAAGAGTTAAAAATAACGCACACATATTAAAAAGTTATTATATTTTTCAAGCTTTAATTTTTTTTCTTCTTTTTTAAGTACAGTAAATAAGCCAAAGTTTAAATGCTTCACATTTGAGGAAAAATTTCAATTTATATTCACTGCCATATATTATTATTTGGGTTTCATAATGGACCTATAACTTAAAACAATAAGCTCTTAAAAAATATCAATTTGCTGAGATTTTTTTTCACTTAATTGAAAGTAATCAAAATTTAAGAATGATTCTTAAAATTGTTAAATTTTTATATGAACATACATAAAGATAATATACATTCGAGTAATATTTTAGAAATTATAAAACTAAATCACAAAAATTTTTCCTTTCACTAAACTTTCTACATATTGATATAACATTTACTTTGCAAATTATTTAATGGAAACCACCTTATTTAACAACAAAACTCCTAACAATGATATTTTATTCCCCAAATTAAGTGCTTAAGTCTAAAAATATTTCAATTTTTAATTCTAATTATAGAAAAATGTTAAGATAATAGTTAAGATAAAAGAAAATGTTTGCTGAGTTTATAAACTGAAGTTTATAACATAAAATGTACTGAATATTTATAATTTATAACATAAAATAATACCTGCAATTAATTGTATTATCCGTGGATATTCTTGGATCGATCTTTTCATTGATGTCCCGACCCAATTGAGGGTTTTAGCCAATTCATTTGAAAAAAGGTTAGTCAAAATCCTGCGGCAATTATCTGCTGCGTCTTTCCCTCCAATCGTTCCGAAATGTTTCAGCTGAAATTAACATTGCTGAACTTACTAATTATAATAGTAAACAAAACTTAATAAAATAAGTAATAAATACAACTTAGTAAATGAAACTTAATTTTAAAAAATAGATTATAGTGTCTGTGCATTTAATATAAAATAATTTCACTTAACAAAGAAAAATGTGAAACAGTTTTAGAATAACAGACCTCATTATTTGGAGTAAATATAGCTGCAAACAATTGTGATTTCATTGACTTATAAAAATAAGCAATAAATCTATTCACTTTCATCCCCCACCCCCAATAGTAGCTAAAAGAATTTTTAAATTTGTTATTTTTTAATTAAGATAATACAATCCTGACTCATTCTAATATTTTAAAAATTATAAATAAGTTCTTAAACTTTACACACTAAAAAATGACAGATTTTGTTTACAAAATTCTTCCTGTATTGACAATGCATATATTATTTTAATTAAAAACTTATTACAAATTTACGTAAATTTGACATTTCAAAATGAAAAGTTCATTTTAGTTTAAAAAAATTACTAAGACTGAAAAAGTTTCTAATTAGTAATTCTAGTTGATTTCTAATTCCAGTTGATTAATTTCTAATTGAAATAAGCAAAAATAAATGAATTAATTAATAAAAAAATTAGAATTTTAATGCTATAAACAAAAAATATATATCTAAAACAGAATTCGACATTAGTAAACAAACAACAATGAACTATTTCCCTTTATGAGGCAGAAGCTAAATTGCAAAATAATTTATTAAAAATAGAGCCAAAGCTAATTATTACAATTGAATATTTTTATTTCAAAACAAGCTATTATAGATATTTATATTCTAAAATTAAATAAAGAATTTTTATTTTATTGATATATTTTTAAAAAGGTAGCTAGTGATTAACTGGAAAGAAATTTCCAAATAGACTTCCAAACTTACGAAAGTTAAAAATCTTGAGTCGTTTTGATTGATAGTCAAAATTGATGACGATTGATAGTCAAAATTTACCATAATAAAAACAGATTTTAAAAGCGTAACTGGAAACAAAATAATCTCGTGTTTTCAGATAACGTCAGAAATTTTAGTTTAGTGACTTTCTTCTTATATGACTTAACGAATAGGGAATAAATAGTAAAAAAAAGTTCAATGTAGTAATTTTCTGCTTTAATGGATCTATAAGTGAGCTAACATCACTCATGTTGCTCTTAGAAAATTTGAAAAACAGATTGTCCACTTTAAAAAAAAACAATACCTAATGATAAACCAATCTGAAAATTCCATTCTTTAAATCTCTCAACAAATTTTAATTTTTGAACAACTTTTAAGATTGAAATTTAGAATATCTCCCCTAGCCGTGATCTGAACTTCAGGATATGGAATTTCAGAATATTCGTGTTGGCTAAAATGGTTTAGGACTTATAGGAGAAGCAAAGGCAAACTTTTCCGTTTAAGATATAGCTAATTTTAAATTTATTTATAATCATGTTAAGTTTTTACAATTTTTATGATTTAAGCTATTTTTATGATAAAGTTCTTGTCTATTACTTTATTTTAAGTTAGTTTTTTTTTAACGCGAAAAGCAAAATTATTTTAAAACTTCGATTTATTACATTTACCGCATATCAAGCATTTACATTTTTTTTCTTTATTTTTTTGTTACCTTTCGAAGACTAACTCAAAAGTTTGCTTTACTTATTACTAGATTACCAGGGAAGAAAAAAACATCAATCTAACCAGCACCAGAGGGGTCTTTGGTTTTTGAGTAGTTGCATCTGAGCTCATTATTTCCATCGGTAACGTAGGTAGCTCCTAAGTTTTTTGTGTGATAAAAGCAGATCAGACCTCTTTCACTCAAATATTTAAATGTTTTTATTTCCCTATCTCAAAATTAGATTTTCTGGAGATCTTTGGTTTCATAATGATGATCTAGCACAGCTAAATCATCTGGAATTAAGGCAACATCAGCAGTATATATTGATAGAGAAAAAAAAATCTTTTAAAATTATTTAAGAATAATACTATAAAATTATTTATTATGACAAGAAAAATCTCCATTTATTTTTGTTTTTAGTGATCGACAGTAATGTATTTTTTGTTTTACACGTTTTGCAAGTGCAGGAACTACACTTGTAAAAGAAATTATTTATTTTCTAGATTTGTATGAATACCACCTTATTTTAATTAATTTTTTAAGGAGTTATTGAGAAATAATTTAAAAAGACATTAACTTTTTTGTGATGGACTTAATTTTTAAATAATACATTCCTAATTAAGTTTAATGAATGAAATCTAGTGTACGAACATTTTGACAAATTCTATTACTGATTATTTTTCAAGAAAATCTGTTTCTAATGTCTAAACAGTGTCATTCTATTATAATAAATCAGAGAATAAGTACTCATACTAATATGTGTACCATTTAATCATTTAGTCGAATGTATTATTAATGATGGCTAGATCGAATTTCCTGATCTAAACTGTACTATTTAGAAGATCTTTCTTTAGAAAAAAATCACAAACAATAATAGATGATATAGTTAGTGCTAAGATTGTGATGCTTGCCCAACATAGGTAATTTAGACCCTCATAATTTTATGAGAAATGAAAAGTTGATTAGTTTCACATTTTCAAAATAACAAGTTATTTTTCAATTAAAACTTGTTTACAAATCCAATTAATTTTTAAAAAGAAATATTTGAAAAGAAACTATTACGAATTTGTAAATTATCCAGCTATTTAAAATAAAACACTTTAGAAGGAGTTTTTAATAAATAAACTATTGAAGCATTTTCATTCTTTTTTATTCATAGTTATAGTTTTTGCATGACAGCAAAAGATGAGGACCAGTGAGTGTATAATAATTGAATAAAAATTGTCGAAACAAGTCAACCATGAATGTTTATAAATATTGTCATTAATTCTTTCCAAGTACTACTCAGCAACCCAGTTTAAATATTCAAGCATAAGCAGAATATGAATGTTCTAGCTTGCAAAATAAATACATATAAAAAGATGGTTTGTGTTTTATTTACGAGAAACAAGAGGGACATTTTTATTTATTTAATATAAATAATAATAAAATTATGGTATCAAAAACAACACTGGTTATTACGGAAAATTCTCTAAACATTTACTAACTTCAAAACATTTATAAACTTATTATTTTTTTATTTGGAAAAAAAATTATAAAATTTTAAAGGGGAGAAAAAAGTAAGTTTTTTTCAATATCTGTCTACGAGATGGCGCTACCATAATCATTTTTTTTTTTTTTTTAAATTTTAATATGGTAAATGTTTTTGTGTTTAAATGTTTTAGATTTGAAGAAAAGCTTCAATTTCAATTTACATTCACTATCTTATCTTATTATTTGGGCTTTAGAATGAACATATAACTTAAACATTAAATAGTTAATAAACTTTTTCAAAAAAAAAAATGCATCTTTGCTGCGATTTTTATCACTTAAATAAAAATTATCACAGTTACAGAATAATTCTTAAAACTTTTCAATATTTATGAACATACATAATGGTAAAATGCATTCGAGTAATATTTTAGCAATTAAAAAACAGAAACAAAAGAACTTTTTTTTTTCACTAAACTTTCATTCCCCAAATTAAGCACTTGAAATTAAAAATATTACTCTTTTAATCTAATTATAGAAAAATGTTAAGATAATAGGCAATATATTTTAGAATGTTTGCTGAGCTTAACAACTTAAATTTATAACATAACACGAACTACATCTGTAAAATTCATAGCATAAAATATTACCCGCAATTACTTGTATGATCCTTGGATACTCCTGGATTATGGGAATGCCTTTCCCAATTCATTGTAAAAGTGGTTGCTCTCAAAATTCAGCGACAATTATCTGCTGAATCCCTTCCTCCAATCGTTCCGAAGTTTTTTAGCTGAAATTAACAATGTTGAACTTACTAATTTTAATAATAGTAAACTAAACTTACTAAAATAATAAAATTATTTCATTAAACAAAGAAAAACGTGAAACAGAGTTTTAGAGTAACAGTATAAAAAAAAAAAATTAAATCAATTCAAATTCTACCCCCCCCCCCCGGTAGTAGCTAAAATGATTTTTAAATTTGTTATTTTTTAATTAAGATAATACAATCCTGATGCATCATCTAAATGTTAGTCTAATATTTGAAAATAATGTGAATAAGTTCTTAACTCTGTTTACTTTACACACACAAAAAAAAAAGTTTTTGCTTAAGATATTTCTTCTGAATTGACAATACATATATTATTTTAATTTAAAACTCATTACAAATTTAAATAAATTTAACATTTCGAAATGAAATAAGTAAAAATAAATGAATTAATTAATAAAAATTTTTTGAATTTTATTGTTACGAACATTTTATTATATATATATATATATATATATATATATATATATATATATATATATATATATATATATATATATATATATATATATATATATATATATATATATTATATATATATATATATATATATATATATATATATATATATATATATATATATATATATTGACATATATTTTGACAATAAGGAATCCAAATATGTAAAAAAAAAATATATGTTTATTCAGAGAAAGTACGTTTTTGTGTCTGATTTCGTAACTTAATTAATAGTTAGCACTAACTAATTAGCATATTTGAGGTCACCTCCAGGAACCATTAAGATTGACACTTAGTTCGCGAAAATCCGATCATTAGAATGAAAATTATTCAGGGTGATATCTTTTTTTTTTTTTGCTGTCTGTACATCATTATTAATGTTAAAACTAATTTCGATAAATGAACAAATAATCAGATTGATTAAATTTTAACAAAACCATTTTAAATAGGAAAAAATGAATTTCGGCACTTAATATACAAATTTTCTTTAAAAAAATTTAAATTCATGAAATTATTTTAATAAATCATTTCAAACATGAAGAATTAAATTTATGCTTCAAATTAAGCATTTTCATTTTAAAAACAGTTGTTTATGATAGCTACAATCATCAATATTATCTTAATACCGTAAAAAATAGTGAATGTTAAATTAATTTTAAACAAATTTAAGACATTGTATTTTAGTATTGTTTATTTTTATATACATAGTGCATTATAAACAATTACAAACATTTCAGTCTTATGGCTTTGCGGCAATAACAATCCAATCTTCTTTCAATAATAATGTAACTGTTTTGCTCCGAAAGGGAAAAAGCTTTAGTTTTAATTACCAAATTTAATGTTTCCAGCTTTAAAATGGCTGACCAATATAATTTTTGAGAAGTAAGGTAAGCAAATTGATCAAATAAATGGATGACAAGTCTTAATTCAAAATGCAAGGCTTTTTTTTTTTAGTTACAAATTTAAATGACAATCATTTTGTCTTAAAAAAAGGCAATGTTTTGGAAATGATTGATGTAATTAATTGAAATTCCTTTTAATTAAATGACAGTATATCTTATAACATTAAAATATACAATATTTCTCAATTAGAATTATTTAAACTCATAGTATATTTTAAAACATTCTAGCATTGTAGTGCAGTTTATACATGAGCATGCAAAACAATTATAACGGTTTTAAGTAAAATAAATAATTTTAAAAATGTTTGTCTTAATTAACATTCATTTCAGAAATTTCTAAAAACTTTTAATTCAGAAGCATTTGAAATTACTTACCCGAAATAAACGTTCTTCCTTGACGAGAATTTTTCCAGACTGAAAACCGCCAGTTCATAAATGGACCACACATTTGAATGTCTTCCGATTGGGTATATCTTTAAAACCCCGTTTAGGAGGAGGGGTCTCCTTCTAAGGGTTTTTTCTTTTTTGAACACTATTTTACATTCTTTCCAACATTAAACTCGTAATTTAAAATTTTTTAAATATTTTCCTTTTTGATATGTAATTAATAAATTCATTAGAATAAATTCGTAAGTTCGCCACCAAATTGTTAGAGGAAAATTTTGCTATCCGCTTTCGAGAAATATCACTAGCCTTTTCTCACTTTTATTAAATACCTAAAATATTTATCTTTTCGCAATGAAAGGTATATATATATAATATATATATATACATAATATATATAAATATATATATATATATATATATATATATATATATATATATATATATATATATATATATATATATATATATATATATATATATATATATATATATATATATATATATATATATATATACAGTCGGACTTCTATTTAACGAACTTTTCTTTGAGATCCACTTTTCCTATTTTCCGAAATATTTTAGAACATTTCAAACTTGTTAGAGTATTTTATGGGGGAAAGACCTTGAATTAATTTTTGAAGCCACTGCTTTATGTAATGTTTTACTGCTTCCCTTAAAAGTTATTTTAGAGAAAGTGGTAAAGCCCATTTCCCTTTTTGTTCGCATTTGAAACGAAAAACTCAGTTAACGGATTTTATCAGTAGCAATTAAACTTGAGAACGCATGTTCTAATGTATGTTTAATATTACTTTTATAATAAATGCAGCAATAATTTTATATATGATTTTATCTTTTTTTTTTTTCTAAATGAAAATGCATGTAGCATGATAGTGTAACACAGGATAATGTTTTGCTCTATTCTTGCTATCCATGCAGATTTCTTTTATGGTTAAGATTTATAAAATAAATATTAGATACTAGTTTGCAAGATAAAGGTGCATCAATTGCTATTTTAATTATGCCTAGCGTTTATGAATTTAAAACCAGTTTAGTGTTGTTCAGTTGACTTAAATTACTTAAACAATTTCGTTGTTTAAGTATTTTAAAAGGTGATTTTCTATTTAACGAATTTTCCATATAACAAACTTATTATCGGGATTTAGCGACTTCGTTAAATGAAGGTATATATATATATATATATATATATATATATATATATATATATATATATATATATATATATATATATATATCAGATACACCTCTTGTTTCTAACGCAAATATTTATTAAATTTTTAATAAAAACCAACAATAAGTAAAAGCTTACTTGCTCAGAATTATTTTTGGCATCAAAGAAGAGTAATTGGTTTATTCATATTTATAAAAAAGAAAAGTGTAAGGTGCATAACAAGTTCAAGGTGAGATTATAATGTCCAGCATGTAGCAATTTAATTACCCATTCTAAAAAAAATATTTTACCCGCTCAAACTAAAAGAATTTATTTAATAATTATTTTAATAATTGAAAAAATAATCATTATCATTCGTTAATTATAAGGGATTTTAAACAGAGAAAATATAAAATATTTTATGAATAAGTTAATTACGTTAGAGGAAAGGGGGCTAGTATGGACATTTTATACAAATTTGTCAAAAGCGCTTATTAAATATTTTTAAGTCATGGAGCATTTTTTTAAAACATGACTTGGTCGCATTACTACATTCTGGTTGATATGTGGAGATAAAAAGGTATAAAGTTTTTTTTTTCTTTCTCCAAAATTTTTTTTTTAAATGTTGTTTTCGCACACACTAGCCCCACTACACAGGGCTAGAGTGGATAATCTTGGTATCTTGTTAAGTAAGCATTTATTTTAATTCAGATAGGTATATCTAAAAACAAAATGAAATTATTTATAATACAAGCCATATTAGGGAATAAGTATAGACATATATAACTCAAAATACTAATTCGTAAGATCACTTTTCACTATACTAAGAAAGAAATTTTGAATGCACATCAATACGTTTGAAAATCATTATTAAATTTGGTTGATTTTCTAAATATTTTAAATTAATTTAACTTCTTTTAAAAAATTTAAGTGTCAACTTTAAATGTATATTGAGACACACAGTCCTGGTAGTTCTGCATATCGCTGGAGATTGAAGCATGATAGCTATTTTTTTTTTCTTTGAAATTTAAGAAATTTTTTTTTTTAGTAAAGATAAAAGGGCAATGATTAAAATAACGATATTCATAGCTATATTTAAAGATTGAACATCATAGTCTTGAAATGTATAAACAACTCTATCATCATAATGCCCCCATTTTTAATTCCTGAAAAGCGAAGAAACCTGACAACCACTTAGTTTTTAACTATTATTAAGTATTTGTAGTTATTGATTTCCTGTTATCAAGTTTTTGAGGGAACTAACCCGTATATGCATGGAGAGGAAAATCACAAAAACCTCCCTCGTTTTCCAGAAAAATAAAATTAAAAATTTCCCGAGAATTAAAATATCAAGACCAGATTTAAAATTTTACATCTGTATACATCGGCCTTTTTTCTTTTTTTTTTGCGGTACAATTTCTTTTGTTAATTGCAACCCTAGTGTTAAACTTTATTATGGAGGGATGCTGCATTTACACAAATTCTAAATAATTCATTAAGTGTCTCTGTCTTCTAAGAGTTTCCGTATGCTGTCTTTAGGCAACTGTTACATTCTGATTTATAGAGCTAAATTTTTAAGGAGATTTACGGAATATAGGACGGAAGGAACAAATATCATTCCACAGCAATAGTTTGATAATTGTTTATTCTTTGACCACTTTATGGGTAACTAACCTCACTGAGGTTGAAAATATTACTGGGGCTCGGTGAGTGATAGCGGACACAAAGTCCAGTAATAAAGAGTTTTTTTTTTTTTTTTTTTTTTTCGTTGTAACTTTTTTTTCCGAACTTTTGCTTCCGTTACCTTTTTAATTATTTATTAGTAATTCTCACCAAATTATGTGTTCATTGAGCAAATGCCCGGAGTTCAAGATAAAAACTTTGTAAAGAAAAATTATTTAACAAAAGTATTGAACTGAAAATAAAGAAATAACTATCTCATCTTCCGGATAAAATAAAAGTAATTTCTTTAAATAGTTGTGTGCAAAAAAGTTATTTAAAAATAGTAAATAGAAAATGAAGGAATTATTTATCCAATTTTCTGAATAAAATAAAAGTTATTTCTTGAAGTGGTTATATGTAAAAAAAAATTGCTCGAAATCGCAACTAACTGTTATATTTTTTAGGTGATTAAAAATTGATGTGATGCCTAGCAATAATAATAATAATAATAGTTTTTTTTTTTTTTTTTTTTTATCATTCTTATTTAAAGCATCTCTCGCAGCTCTCTTCGAACCGTGACCTTTAAAAATGTCTATGTGCCCTTTGGCAAGGCATCTACGTCTACATTAACAAAACCATAGTGTTCCCCCCTTGGCCAAAGGATCCCCCTTGTCTTGTTCCTAGTCTTCAAATAAGGCAGGGCCGTTTTCTGAGAATCAGCAATAGAACCTTGTTAGCACATCTGGTTATTTGAAAGGAAGAGTCTGTACTTCGCTTACGAACTGTTTTAAAAATTATTATTATTATTATTATTTATTTATTTATTTATTTTTTGGCTTGACTTATTTGGCTAAATTTTCTGCCATAGCTCTAGTTTTTTTTTTTTTTTTTTTTTTTTTTTTTTTTTTTTTTTTTTTTTTTTTTTTAAATATTACTGATATATTATTCACCAGTGTATGCCAATTTCGTAATGCAAAATATATAACTTGATAAAAAAATTAAGAATTAACCTCATTTAATTTTAAAATAGTTTTTCAAAGATATGATTATTATTTAGCGAGATATGCCATTCTTTCGCTTTTTTTTCCATTCTTAAACACCATTTAATTCAATCCATCAACCAGAATTATCTTGTTAAAAATACGTCATTCGCTCACCATTAACAGTTGAACGAAAAATAGATAAAGAAACAATAAATAAATAAAACGTCATAACAAATGTCCCAATCGATTGAAATGCAAATTTTTCTGGAAGCGGCTGCCTTTATATATCTACTGAAGTAAATGAAAAAGAAAAACTTCCTTTTCAAGCAATATATCCCTGCAATATTAACGACTTTCAGTACAGCTGCAAAATTGTTAATGTTTTGTAACATTTTAATTATTTAAAGACAGTTATAACAAACTTTTTCCTAGTTAATGATTTTATCTATTATCTAAATCATGGAGTAGTTTTTCGGTCTGACGCTGTCATATGCAACGACTAACAGATTTTAAATTACATTCAAAAACAATGGCTCCTCATAGTAACGTTATCCATTTCATAAGGCGTGCAGTTATCAAACGTTTAGAATAGTTTTGTAGAAGGGAGTAAGGGAAACGAGTTTAGAAATTTCGAAACTATTGATTAATTTTCTTGATAATTGTTGGAATTTTTTAGTTTTTTACTTGTCTCCTTATTTTTTCCCCCATAAATTGAAATGTTTTAATAAAAGCTTTCATTTCTGTACATTATTAGGGATTTGCCATGCATCGTCGCAATCACATTGTCAGTCTCCTTACATTATTATTTCCCTTCTCTATTAATTATAATATTTTTTGAGAAAAATTGGTTGATAGTAAATTATAACTCTATGCTTTTCCGTTATTCAAAATGTGCAAAAAGTAAAGCTTAGTACAACAACCTTTTGGAAATTAATTTTGATAATTTGATTGTATTAAGTTATTCTCTGCACGTTTTCTAATTAGCCTGGAGACATATAGGAAAATTGTATGAAGAAAAAATCGAGTAGAAAATATATTTTTAAGCATGTGCCCCAAATTTTGTTTAAAACTTTAGTTTAAACGTAGATAGGGCTTTGATTAGGAAACCAGTTCAAATGATTTTCAAAAAAATAATTTGTATGCCATTTAAGTAATTGAATTATTCGTATAATTTAAAATTTTTCAAAATTACATTGAAAGACTAACACATTAAAACTAAACACATTAAAACTAAAAGGTGCTTAATAGAAACTGCAAGCTTTTTCAAAACATCTTATAACAAGGTTAAATGAAAAAATACTTTGAAAACGAATAATAAAGATTATGGGAACGAATTTTATTGCAAAGTATTTATTATTATTATTTTTAATTGGGAATAGAAAAATTATGCAATGAAAACTAAGATATCGTAAAGAATCGAAATGATATCCCTCATACCGCATTTTCTTCCACTGATCATTATTAATGTCGCAGTAATAGATTTTTGAGTGGAGCAACACAACTTCGCCGTTTTTTTAAGGGGTTCTGAGTGGTAAACTGAATGGAAAGGTTGGACCTTAGTTATACTAATTGATAAATTCTAACTGTTAATTAAGCTGCGGAATCAAATATGAAAAACATACTTTGAATAATCATACATGTTTTGTGACGGGTTTTGTATTTTTAACTATAAAAGTTTTTCAAAAATATTTGTTTTTATTCTGAGGAATCACTTTTGTGTTTAATTTTGCATAAAAATCAATAGCCTGTATGAAATATACGCATATTCTTAAGTCAGCTTCTTAGAATAAAAAATATAGTCGTTAAAAGACAGAATCATCGCTCTAAATTATCGCTACATCTTTTCTTATTTAATAAACTGTAAATAAAACTGAATATTATCAAGACCTGCATTTTAAATCTGTAAGGCCTTCACATAAAGTGCTCTCCTTTTTTGTCCACAAGGACATTCTGCGGTCTTCGGATAGCGCCATCGCCTTCATTACCTTAAAATAAAATTATAGCAAAAACTATTTCTGCATCACCTCTTACATTTTACTCTATATGCCATAAGTTCTTACATTTTACTTGAGGTATTTTATTTATCATTATTTGAGGAGAGAATTGTAAGAGATACATAGTTAGTAAATGGTTTAAAAATAAGTATCATAGATTTAGTTTTTTTTTCTTTCTTTCCTTTTAGTTTAAAGAAATCAGTTGTAAAAATAGAATACTGTCATTTCAGTTTATATGTACATAATTATTAGGTATAATTTACTTTTAACCGTAAAGATGTAATATTGTCAAGTAATTTTTTGACATTTTTATTTGATTAGAAGAATTATAAAGCTATTAAAATTCTCTTAATTCATTTTTCAGTGAAATAAGATTTTTTTTTTTCGTGATTTGAAAGTATATTAGTTTTCTTAAGTGTTCATTCATGATCTTTTTCAAATCGAAATTTTTTTCATCTGCCGCACAAAAGTTCTAACAATAAATTTAAGAACGTGGTTAGTTCATGGTAGATGAAACCCAACAGCTATTTTTAAGAAAATGTGTTTGGTTGGTTGCAATCCTTTTCAGCAAGGATGGTCAAAAGAAAATAAATTGCAGCTTTTACTATATTGTATCAATTTTTCAAATTTATTATTGCATCAATATTTCCTATATGGTTATCAAGAAGTGTTCTGTATTGTATATCATTATTTTCTCAGTTACGCAGCATGTCGTCTTACAGCTCTCAATCAATTTACTTTGTATGTAAACTAAAAGAGATTTGGTTCTAACCAGTTTCATTCGAAACAGATACCGGAAATTCTTTCCCTATTGTAAGGTGAACAAGGTTTACCCGCCTCCTCCCCCCCCACCCCCAAAAAAAGAAAGAAAGAAAGTGTATGTTTCCTTTCTTCATCGATTTTTTGAAACATTTGTCGTAGATAATTTTAATAAAATATTTTTTTTTTTCAATAAATATTTAGTGCCGTCATTTTTTTCAAATGTTATTAATTAATCTGCTTTTATTATCACTTTATTTATTTTTTTCGTTAGAGTGTATGTAAAAGTCGTATAGGTGCTAACAATTATTTATTGTTACGAAAACAAAAATTTAGATAAAACAAAACGAAACAAATTCCGTTGTTTTCAAATTTTGTTTATAGAACAAGCATATAAACGATAAAGAAATTAATTCATATTTTAAAGATATTATTTTATTGATCATTAATTTTTATACATTGGATGATTGTTACTAAATTATAATTATTTTTTTCTTACTCTCAGTTGTCAAAAGCATAAAAATTAAAAATAATAAAGTAAACAGCATATTGGAGTAGGGAGCGTGGCAGTGTTATAACCATCAATCCCGTGATATTTAAAATAATTTTAGATGAAACCTTTTGATACTTAGTTTTCGTAAAACTAAAGTTTTATATAATGATATAAAATGCCCTATATTACCGAGAGAAATTTTAATAAATAAAATTAATATGTTGCAAGCTTAATAACAGTAAAATAACTACAATCTTAAAAATAATGATAAAAATTTTAACAAAATGAATAAAATATATTTAAAAAAAATTTAAACAATGAATGAAGTAAAAACATGTTTAATTTTTCACAACGAAAGAAGAAGAGATACCATATAATGTCAGAAAAATCAGTGGAAGATTAAATTTTAAAATTGCCATTAAATAAAATGTGAATCTGCTGCAACCGCAAAGAGGCATCAAGTTAAGCAACATTTTATATTTAATTCCAAACAAGCATCGAGCAATTTATAATTTCTACTATGATATGGCTTAATTCGGCACTTTATCACAGTTTAAACAAATTTCAAACAGTATTTTTAACTTTGAAGAACGGATGTTTCTTAATCGAATGTTAGGACAGGCGGGAGTTACCCAAGAGGAAATTAATTATATGCTACTAACAAATGTTATAATTTTCATTAGAAATAGAACACTTTTGAGCCTAAGACGTTGAATAATTACTGCTTAATTATTTGAAATTTTTACAATTTTTTGCAATAAAATGTAAAACAAAATGTTTATTTCGATGATAATTAGCATATAAATTATCATATTATACTCGATAAAATTGTTTTAATTCAGACATGTTTGTAGATATAAATATTTTTTTTTTCGGAGCCAATAGTTAATTATATGTTTTAGAGGGTAAAAAAGAAATAGGTCACCACTCGTTAGTTTTAGTACATTACAAACAAAATTTAAAAGAAAAACTTTCAAAATTATATTTAGTTCCTTTTTAACGAGTCAAATTGCCTCTGATTAACGTAATTGTTAATTAAAATCTTATATATATATATATATATATATATATGTTATTGGGATATGAAGTTTAAAGAAATAATTTCGATTCAAAATTTATCGGGCTAATGGAAAGAGAAATGCTTAAGCAAAATAAATTAATATGTAGTCTATAATTATTAAAAAAATGTGCATGAGATGAGAAATGCACTATGAGATACCTGTTCGGCCATGATAAAAAGCAAATGAGGTATAGAAATTCTTAGTAATTCACCAAAAAACATGGTGTTTTATTTTTAATCCTAATTTGAAACAATTATAAATTTGCATTGTTTAAATAACTAGTTTAACACCAATTTTGAAAATCATTTTTTATACAAGGAAAAAAAAAGAGCGTTTAGCATTTTATTGTAGCTCAAAAACATAGTTTTTCAATTAAGTTTACATAAGAGGTGGCATTTGGCGCTTTCTGTAAGAGCCCTATCTGCAAACTTCAGAGTTAGGAATAGCAATCTTAATAGAAGACTTTTCAACAGTGAATAGGGAGTAAACTATTTGATGTTAACTGTCAATCTTGTGTTCCTTTCCTCCCCAACGAAAACCTCAAGACGAACCCCAACAACCGCGAAAGTACCTTCCCAACCCTATATGCACCTGGAGAGTCACAATCATAGAGTTGAAATAGCATTCAACCTGTATTCCGGTATTTCAACTCTATGGTCACAATAGAACATCTAATAATAATAACATCCACTAAATACTGATACTATTAAGTCTAATATTGATTCTTTACCCTTTGAAAACACTAAATTAAACGACAGTTTTCATTAATTATCAGAACAAATGACGCGAAACGTTTTCATTCTTGTGAAAAGATTATCTACTGAAGTAAAAATATACATCTCTCTATATAACATAATGGTGAAAAATAATTCACATTATTGTTGATGCATTTTCTTTGGGTAAAAAAATCACGTGATGATCCTTAGTTAGTTAAAAGAGAAGAGGCAAATCTCTTATGTTATCATCAGCGTTAAATTAGTATATGTTAGAAAAGTATTTTTTATGCGAAAAATATTTTTCTATGCCTTATTTAACAGTATTTACCAGCAAAATATTCCTTTATTCTTTATATATCATTCCATCGTTGTAATTAATATTCTCTGTAATTTTTACTTTTTTGATTTTGATAATAACTCTAAATTGAAGGCTTAAAACTAAGCGTGGTCTTTTAAAACGTAATACTATGATGCTCTCATACAACATTTTATCAGAAGCTTTTTCAACACTGTATGTAAGTTTTTAATCAATTGAGAATAATTAAACAGTAATTTTTAATAAGTTACATTTATTCTAAAAATGAGCATTATGCAAAAATCAGTCAACATGTATGCACAGTCAACATACAAATTTATAATAACGTATCAAATCTGAGTTAATAAAATACAATATTTCAGCATTTTTTAGATGACTAACTTTTAATTTTGGTCCATCTCTTTATCTTTAAAAAATTAGAACACTCGGGTGAAGCGATCGTGGATAAATGTGAGCTGAGGGCGAAGTCTTTAACTATTTTTTATTATTTTCAATTCTGTATTTGATTTTCTATAAATGTATCTTATTTATTAAGAAAATTATCTTTTTTTTAATGTCTTTTTTGAAAAGTTTATGATATTTTAACACACAAACCTATTTTTTAACACAAAATGTAACTAAAGTTTGCTTTTCACTGCAAAATATTAAATGAATTCTGTAAAATATTCATAAAATATGTGTTCAGTTATGGCATTTGAACTAGCGCGATTATGTATATGCTTCAAAAATTGATAATATAAATATATATTTGAATTTGCTTTCTATTTCTAATGAGACTTATGTGATTAATTTATTATGCTATTTAATTTAAATAAATATAGCTATTGATGAAAATTCCTTAAATAACTAATATATAAATCCTTAAAAATTAAGATTTTTCATCTTATTATTTAAGGATTTATATATTAGTTATATTAGTATATTAGATGCAAGGGCAAAGAATACATATTTGCCTTTGCTTTTTACATATTTAAAATATACATTTATTCCCTTAAATTTTTAATCATGTTTCCTTTGGATTTATGACACGGAAAGTACTTGATTTGAAAAACTAGTTAGTAGGACTAATTTGGTAAATAGTTTTAGGTGAGTGTCTCCCACTCCCAGAAAATAAATATTCAATGCGCTAGTTATCCTCTCCTGAGAACAAAAAGAAATTGGAAATTAGAAACAGTTAACATATTAATTTAAATAGGTACAGTGGTAGCGTAGCGGCCCAAACGTTAACAAAATTTTTTGATTATGATTAAAAAACAATATTAACATGGAATTTTTAAAAAAAATAAATCTATAGTTACATTTATTATCATATTTGAAATAAATATATTAATTTATTATATATATATATATATATATATATATATTAATGTTTTTGAAATTTTATATTATTACTTTTATTATTTTTGTTCTTAACATTTATTTTTCTTTGTTATTCTTTATTGCTTTTAAATTATTGTACCCTGCTTTTGAATGATTGATAAATTATTGTAATTTAGATAAAGTAAAATTTAATAGATAATAATAATACTTAACGTGTAATAATAATACTTAAAATAAAATTACTTAAGAATTATCATTAGTAATTAAAAATTTTTTTTAATCCAATTAACCAACTACTATCAATGAGAATCGCACTACAAGAGTAAGTTCTTGTCTAGGTTGAATCCCTGATCGAAGAGAAAAATGCGTAAATTGCATCTACATTTTCAGAAGCTGTTTTTACCAAATGGGTGACTATTCTAAAGAAGTACTTCTATAAAAATTCCCGATTGTCATTCTAAAGTAAATTAAATCGCCCCCGCTTTTGCAAAATGTTTGGTTAGAGCTTAGAGAGTTGTTGTGATTTTATTGCTTCTGCACCATCTGTTCGTTTTTTTTTTTTTTTTTTTTTTTTCAAACTTAAATAGTATGTAAGGAAAGGTCTCTATCACCAGTAAAGCTAAAAGACTTTTTGTACAGACTGATTTCAATACTAGAAAATAATATGTCGACATTTTTGACTGTTTTCAAACTAGCAACAAAATTATGAGTTGCTTTTAAGCAGCAGTTTACACCCGGAATATGTCACAAAAATTTACAATCGACAAGCAGTAAGAGCTACTTATTTTTATGTATAGTTTTCTTTCACGCGGCAATATAAGATACATGCATAGACGCCAGTGCAGAAGTTATGGCACTTTTCAAAACTTATGATGGTAGCGGAATAACAACTAAAATAATTTAAATTTGTTTCATTTTGCCAGCACATGAAAACTTTATTGCTTGTGTAGCAGGTCTTATATTTATTTGATTGATTACATATATGACGGTAGTCAAAATCATTGTAAACTAAATTTATTAAACCAAAAATTAATTTTGAGAATTGTAAGACTTACGACAATCCTAAATATTAAAAACTATAATCTTTCATTTAAATGGGAGAAATTGGCAAGTATATATTTTGCATCCAAAGTTTATACAATTTAAAACATAATTTTAATTATCAATGAAAATTTTAAAATTTGCTAAAAAGTTTCTTTTTATGCGCTATATTTTAGTCTAAAGTACAATGAATATTTAATAATATATTAATAATAAAAAAATGCTCATGTTAAAAAAAAGAAGGGGAAAAAAAAAGAAACAAAATATATAGTTCCGCCATCTACCTGTAGTGTTGTTAACTAAAAAAGTGTTAAGTATTATTATTTATTTATTTCATTATTTCTTTTACCTAAAAAGGAGAGGTCATGACTTGAAAAATTTGCTTTGGAATGAAACTCAATAATAAAACGGAATTGTCAGGTAATTTTAAGAAAAGCCCGTTCGATAATTTAAGTATACTTTACAGATAAGTAGAATCTGAAAATCATTAACGATAAAAAGGAATGGTGGTTGGAAGCCTGCGTAGCAGCGGTGCTCTTGGAGTTCTATACAGGCTAAAAAGACTTTTCATTACTTTTTTTTTAAAAATTACAAATAGAATATAAATTTAAATAATTTTACTTTTATTGAAATTACGTAATAAAATAAATAATTCAATTTTCAATAAGTTAATAATTGTTAAATTAATATATTTAACCCGAGCTTTAAATAGTTACCAAAAAATTTGATCGAAATAATAAGTATAATGTAAAATTTGGAAATAAAAAATTTGTAATTACCATTCAAAATTAACAGCAAATAAATATTAACAGCAACAACCTTTTTTGAATCTGGTTTGCTGGAAAACTTATTTCATGAACATTCAAAATGATTTTTCAATTCTTTGAAAATTTAGATGCCATCCAATATAAAACGCATCTAATCAAAATTTTCGATGAACTGTTGTTGTGAACTGTTTCGATGAACACCAAAAATTTTTTCTTGATTTTGCTCTATTAAAGATATTTTGTCCTATTAACTGTAAACGCTTTATTAGATTTTTTCTTTTGATTTTTTCAACTGTTTATAAAAATAGAAGTCATAAGCTTGTACGAAACCAATGCATCTTAAAGAAATCATTTGAAAATCTAATTTTTAAATTTTTATAACCACTGTTTATAAAAATTGCAAATTAAACTAATGTCATCTTAAAGAAAGATTGAATTATTACAGTAATTTACATATCAGGTAACATGCAATAACTGAAAAAATATAATAAATAAAATAAATTAATTTATTTTTAAATTAACAGTATTCAACTAATATTTTTCATTTAAATAACATTAATAAATAAGAATTAAATGTAAAATAATAGTGTTTATGAATAAAAATAATCAATAACTTGAAAATTTCTAGAATACATAAAGACCAGCTGCTCGATTCGAACCCGGAAGGACTGGTCGTGATTCAGGTTCTTTACCACTGAGCCACGGCACGATAAGATTGCTGAAATTTAACACCATTATAAAAAGGTCTTGAATTTTCAAGGATATTGTTTTCGTAACTCTCCGGCTTGCAGACTTAATTAATTTTAAGGGTTAATATTCTTGACATTTTCTACTATTATATAAAGCTTCATCCCAAAGTAAAATTTGCCACGCCATGCTTTCCTTTTGATATTAATCATTGAAAATTCGATAGGTATAAATACACAGGATTTTCTATAATTAAATTCGTTATTTTTTTCTTTTTTTTTTTATGAGAAAGAGAAACTCACACAACTTCTTTGGACACAATTGAAAATTATAAACTTGTTCTGTAGTAATAACTGGCAGGTTTAATTTAATTTTTTTACTAAATTAAACTGATTTTTCTACTAAATTCAATGAAATAAACTAACCATATCATAAAAACAAAATTCTGTGATGAAAATACATAAAATAATAAATTATTAGTCACAAAAATAATTAATAATTTTTGCACTAGTAAATTAGCTTAATTTAGCTGAGTTTTATAGAAAAACTTTTTTTTATAAAACATTAAAAATTACGAAGAAATTTAGCATAAATATATATTTCATTTAATAATATTTATTTTTACTACATACTAAAATTTTTTAAATTTTCGCTCTGTTTTCATGTATCTCATCATATATCCAGTTTTTAAATATCGGTCAACAGTAAAATCACCGATTCCGTTAGCATGGATACAAATAAGATATCGTTATTTGATATCGGCCCAATTATATTAATTCCGTTGAAATATTGTTAGCTGAAATATGTTATCGGCACTTTACAAGAAGTCTTTCATTGAGCCGAATCTGATACAACCATTACCATGCCAATAAAGTGCCGATATAAGACTGACCGATGACCGACAGTTGCCGATATCACCGACAGCGGGCCGCAAAGTTAACGACCTGATGTGTTTGCTGGGTCCATACTAATGAGTACCCAATTTTAATTAGAAACTTACATGTTCGTAGGAATTAAGTTATCCGGTTTTGTTTTCAAACCAGATTGTATAACCATAAGTAAAATTGGAATTTACCAAGAGAGAAAGAAAATTATATGTGCAATATTAAATACATTTTATTCGTAAAATTTCAAATAAATTTCATTCAATTCCAAAATATAAAATGTATGAAAATAAGTATAATATGTAGTTTTATATTATTCCTATATATATATATATATATATATATATATATATATATATATATATATATATATATATATATATATATATATATATATATATATACATAACTTCTCGTAGCTTTGTGCAAAACATTTTTTTTAAATAGTTTTCTACCAGCTAGAAATCAACCCCTTGACTCTGTTATTATTATTACTTTTAGTAGTAACAGTTTTATTAACATTATTATCATTATTATAATTGCAATGATGTGCAAAAAGAAATTATTATCAAGTGGTAGTTCACCAATACTTAAATTAAGTGACTATTTTCTTGCGTTACTTACCCCTTAAATTTAAAAAAAAAAGAATATTTTATTGATTTATTGTGATCAAAAATTAGAAGCTTTATGGTACTTATATACCACTGTGTATAGTTTTGTTTTGTTTCTTAAGATAAAAACTGAAAATTAATTAATTGCTTTACCAGTTTCTGTTTCTTGGAAAAAGAAATGGCAAGTTTCTTGCCATTTCTTTTCAAGTTTGCTAGTCAAGTGGCAGTAAAGTGGTTTCGTCTTTTACAGCTCAACCACTAGACTCTAGACTAAAATTCTAATGGTTTAGACATAGATATTCCAAAAACAGTAGTTTAAGAATGAACTGAGGTGGTCATTATTGTAATGAGTCATGGTAGAGTAGTGTAAGTGGTTTAGTAATTTAAATGTTGTTTTAAAATATTAAAAATATTTTTTAGATGACACAAATCATAAAAAAAACTGCTCAGCTGTTGTTATCTGATCCCAGAGGAAGTAAGAATCTTTTATTCAAATCTCTATTTATTTCTACTGAAGTTGAAACGATTTCAAAGAAATATACTTATCAGCAACATAAATTGACGTTTCGTTATTTCAATCCTTGAATATACCACAATAATTATCAAATTAAAACATTTTAATAGTATCTTGTTAAGTAACATTGAATTTTACAATCGTGTTCAGAAATGATTCTCTTGAAAAATTTTAGAAACATAGGGAGCTAAGCAGAGAGTGGAAATAACATTAAAGAATTCAAACTACTGATTCAGACTGATCTCTTGTCTAAACATTTAGGACCGTATTTTCCATATTACAGCTAATGCCCATAATTTAAGGATAACGATTCCAAATCTGCTGATAAAAAGGCATGCTATAAATTGCGTAAATACGTTTTTGAGACTGATTTCGCTGCACAAAATATCATCTGCACTAATTATTTCCGATCCTTACATCAAAAATTATTCATGATGTGATTTTTTTTATTGTACTAAATTTTTTTGCTACTTTTGTTTAAAAAAATGTATAGTAATGGATCATGTTATGGAGCATTCGTTTTTTTTTTTTTAGCTTACTATAATTCAACATTCTCTGATTATTAATTGTTTTTATTAGCTCTAATAAATTATATGCTTCATTAAATATAAAAATGAATATGTTTTGTGTTTAAAAATGACCATGGAAGTCATTTATGACCACATTGATAGGGTAATAAACTGTTATGACCACACTGATAGCGGAAATCCTGCAGCGAAGCAGTGGGCGCTGCAGATAATCACAGATTCTGTAGATTGTTTTTTATTTCTTATTTTAATTTATTACATTACAAAAATGCTGAGAAGAGGAAACAGAATAATTTCTTGAATTATTAAGCTTACTAAATTACTATATCTATTACTCAATTAGTGAGCATGTAAGCAAAAAAAATTTGATGATTTTTAAAAATTTCCTTTAATTTAATGGGATAGTAATAAATTAAAATAATATAAGTGATTTAAAAATAAAATTTAACGACGTAATTTTTTGTATAAATTTTATATACCTTATGTATGTGCGAGTTCAGCTGTACAGGTTAAATTTAAAATAATATATATATAGATTCTCCGTCTGATTTTGTTAGTGTCTCAGACCAGTTTTAATCCATGAAAATCGTGTTGCAAATTTATTCGGCAAATTTTGCTAAGAGAATGAACACAGTGCAAAAATTATCAGGTTTCAGATAAGATATTACGAAGTGTTCTTGCTAAAATATGTCGGATTTACATTTAAAAAAAAATTAAAACACACATTTAAAATCAAATATTATTATGTGGAGCTATTAAGCCTAAGAAATTTATTTTCAGGAGAAAATTGAACGTTTAAAAGAAATATTAGCTGTTGGAGTATATCAGTTTCCTTTAGATTTTGATGAGTCTATCCTAAAATTTTGTCAAGAGGATAAAGAAACTCAGGTAAGAAGATCAGCCCATTTCAGAGACTTTACTCTTTCCACTCTATGAACTTTCTAAAAATAATCTTCTCGAAGTCTCCTAATGTGGAATGTATACAAAATCTACTTACTTCTACAGCTCGCATTGAGTTTTATTAAAGAATAACCATCAGCATATTCCAGTTATAAAGTTATTTTAAATTTGGTCTATATTGAAAAAGTGTTATTTTCTTTATGCTGTGTAATAACAAATAAGAATAAAATAATAATGATGCAAAATTTCTTTCAAGATTTGAAACTGCCCGAGCAATTTGATTCTAACATACGACTATATGATGTAAATTATTTCTACCCTATTTCAAAGGTCTGCGGAATAGAATCGAAAGAACCGAATGACAATTTATAGATGATGTTTTAGAATGATAAAAGTTTGCCCTTTTTCCATTCTAAGAATCCAAAAAATATAATTTCCCTTTTATATTACGTAATTAATTAACTTTTCCCTCTGGATAACTGTGATCATATGATTTAAATCATATTTGGTTCAACAGCAATCGCATACCAGCCATAGTCGATGGATAATATTCGGTCGTTGAGGAAAAAGTGCATATGTAGCTTATATCGGAAATTCATTAGGAGGAACTAAAAATGATCATTTTTTTTAATTACTCTATTAAATATAAAAAAGGACTGAAGGAGGCAGAGAGAGATGTTTGATTTGCTGTGTCATGCTTAAAAAAACAGAGATTTCCTCTCACCAAGTTTTTCAGCTCATCGCCAGACTGTTCTTAAATCGGAGAAAAATTATGGTACAATGGTAAAAATTAAATTTACAGCGAAAAGCGATGTGCAACATGCGAGCAAATTAAATAGACGCTCGCGCAAATAATACAGTTGGAATGATCTGGCATGCTACGGAAGAAAAAAGTATTTTATAGCTATATGCTCAGCTATGACATTTGTGAAAAAAATTTGCAAAAAAATCTTTTATCCTTAGTAGAACAACGCAAACTATATAATTCTGTCTTGTTTCATATTTCATTAACGTAATTTTTAAATCTGTGGCCAATTTTGGAGCAGTTACACAGGAAATATAAAAATAAAAATATGTAACAAGAGGGCAATCCGCTCTTATCAGACCCTTTCTTTCAAAAGAAAAGACTGTTATATGGTAACTGCTAGAAGAATTGAAAATTGGCTTGCTGATGAGAAAGGTAAGTACTGATGAGAAAGGTAAATATAGGAACGGTCCAGGCTTACAAATAAATAACAAAAATCCAGTTAATTAATATGGTTTCTTCCCTCCACACGATAGACTACACAAAAGTTGCCTGATTATACATTTGTGTTAGATTCTTTTTGATTTCTCAGAAATAATTGATGAATTTTGATAACCTATAAAACAATCGATTGAAAAATATATAGTTTATGGCATTATGCTTAGGGACCTTATTTATTTCATCCACAAAATTGGAGATCTGGTTAAATTTTTAACCTATTACTGACGCTTCAATATAGAAAAAAAATGGTGTAAACATTTAAATGGTGTGTACACAATTAGTACCTATTAATTTTGTTAATAGGTACTTAATTAAATAAAAAATAGCTATTGTACTAAAATGAATGGAGAAATTGTGCTAATTCATTCAAGAGAAATGCAAAAATTCGCCAAACTATTATTGACGGCAATGATCCTTATTTAATTTTTGTTTTCGGTAATATTTGGAACAAAAAAATAGCTACGTACTAAAAAGTAAAATAAATGGAGAAATGTTGCTAATTCGCTTATGAATAATATTAAAAATCTCCTTACTCTTTTCGACACCAATACTGTTATATTTATTTTGGTAACATTAACTAAATGGAATTAAAATAAAATAATAAAAGTTACACTATAAAGCAAAGTTAATGATGCAAAGGTACTAATTTGTTTAGAAATAAAAAAAAGAAAATGCCACATCAGTTTTGACACCAAAGATGCTCAAAGAAATTTGGTAATAAGTGCTAACTGAAATTTAAAAAATAATAAATAAGCGATGGAGAAATTAATAGCCAATTTTAGGAAGAAATGGATTAATTCCTTTAAGAATGCCATAATATTATTGTTGCCAATGATGCAAATATGTTAATACAGATACAAAGTTTTTTAAAGTATTTTAATGCACAGTTTTGGTATAGTAAAACGGCACCAAAACAGTACATTATTTGACATTGATACTGTGAAAAAAAAAGTTTGATTATTAAGGTTGATTGTATAAGTAAAATAGAAAATTGCTTCACTGTGACAAATTTAAATTATAATGAGTATGATACGAACAATAATAAGCCAATGTATGGCGTACTACAAATAGTAGTACGTCTTGGGCCAAACGTTACTGAATAAAGATTATAGTGGGGTGATTATAGTGGATTATAGTGGGTATTTTGATGGGGTGAGCTACTGAAACCGTAATTTGCTAAACCTACCAACGTTAAGTTATTGTAAGGGCAACGAATAATGATGAATAATAAAGTCACTAAAATTATTTTAGCTTTTTCATTAATGATGGTATTTGTCTTTCAATTTTATGAACGAGTTAATACTATTTTACACCAATTATTTTTACTTATTATTTATTTTCAGCCCGTACAAAGATCAGGTATTCAGATAGTTTCTTAGCAAAAATAATATTTTTGAAATTATTTTTATGTTGCACTTTAATTTTTTTGTTAAAAAAAATATATGCTTGGTCAACCACGGAATTATATTAATATAGGTATATAGTTTAATTTAAGTGATTCTCTAGAAAATAGGATCGATGTGTAATTTTTCTAAAATAAATATATATACTAAAAAAATTTATGATAAATTGTTCTTTTTCTCTTAGAAATGTGTCGTTGATATTATTGATGGCTTTCAAAGAGAAGGGTTTAGCTAAAAAAATACTCAAGACTCTATTGTTAAAGTACTTAATTTTGTGTTTCATTATCAATTAATGAAATAAAAAGTGTTAATTGGAACAGAATGTTTGGATAGTTTTTAATATAAATTTTTGGAAAGCAATCAAAACCATTTACTTGTATTGTAAAGTAAAAAATTAAATGTTTAATATTAGTTATTATCTTGTTTAGAATTTATCAATATCTTTTTGGTCAGATGGAGTGTAGTGTTGATTTAAAAAAAAAATAAAAAAATTACATTGTATTTGTCCCTGATATTTTTTTAGAGTTGATGCAAGTATATCTATAATTATATAGTATATCTATAATTAAATAGTATATCTATATATAGTATATCTATAAATAAAAACATATCTCCAGAAATGGCTCTTACTTTTAAAGTTTAAGTTATTTTAACAACTTTAATGGAACGTTTACCAACAATTGGCGAAACCTTAGCAAAACTTACCTCTCTTTAAATTATTTTGGTGATTCTGGATGATATATTGCTTTTAAGTAACTTGCAAAATGTTGCATTGGTTCTCTGGTAAAATCAATCATCGGTAATATTGCATCAGTTTTCAAGAATATCCCATAAATTGATACTGTAAAGACCTCAGACAAACAAATGTAATTAGACAAATTAAGAACTCAGTTCAAGCTTAAGTATTTAAATGGTTTATTCCGTTTCGTTATATTATGTATATTGGAGTAGTAAGTTGTAAAAAGTTTTATTGTTTACAAGATTTTAATGTATTTATCAGTTTATTTTAAACCTTAAAACGTTAAACGTGTTAAACCATATAAAGTTTTTAAAAAAAAATGATAATTGAAAAATTATTTGAATCAATCAAAGCAGAAATTAAATCTTTAAAAATAATACAGTCTTAATGTTTTGTTATTTGATTAATTTCATTTTACTTTTTTAATAATCAATGAAATTCCATTTTTTCTATTTTTTAAAGTAAATCTATCTTCTGGTTAAAGTGTTTTTCTTCCACGTGCATGCAATCACAGGGTATTTTTTTAGTTTCAATCACATTTGCAAATCAATATATACAGAGCTTGTATGTCCTTTAAATATTATAAGAGGCATACGTAAAATAAATATTTTAGAATTGTATTGTTATAAGAAGACATAATTAAAACAAATATGTTATACTTTTATTGTTATACGAAGGCATAGGTAAAGTATTATAATTTATTTAGTATAGGAAACAGAATAAGTTATACAATATGTATCATTCTATCATTTTTTTTGAAACCAAACTAAATAAAACATACACTCTCGGAAATAAAGCTCTCCCTCTTGACGATTCACCATTCATTGAGCTGTTTTCTGTTTATTTTGAGGAAGATTTCCGCAAAAAACTCTTTTTTTGAAAAAAAAAAAAAAAAAAAAAAAAAAAAACGCGAGTTCTCAAAAATATGGCCGAAATATTTCCTCAACTCTGAAACTTATTGCAGTGCATTGTGGGAAATAGTTAACGAGAATGCAGATTAGACGATCAAAAATGAAGTGACGAAACAAGCAAACTAGGCAGACTATCTCAAACCAGGAAGATCCTTGTGTGAAATTTAACTCTCTGTTCATTCGATCCTTCTTGTGTTGTTTTGGTGACATTGATCGACATTGATCAATCTATATTGTTCCCACCATAAAGTGATTATTAGAAAAGTTTAATATATTAGGTTCTACGAGGGTTTGTTTTTCTAGAAGAAAAAAAGTAGAATAACAAAAGATATCTCTAATTTTAATGAAATTCGTGGCCATATTTATTTTGTCACGTTAACGAAATTTTACTCGGGTCATATACCTATAATTCTCTATATTCATATACCTATATCTCTATCATGTACCTCGGATCATATAGCTATCATAAAAATTATTCTAAAAAATGAAAAGTTGTTGTCGCTGGCTGCCGTAACACAATTTAAAGGATTGTAAAACTTTTTATGTATGTATAAACTCATTCAATCGCCCATTAATAAATGCACTGTAGTTAATATACTTACTCGTTCTTACTAATCTTAAAGCAATGCTAGTATTAAACATGAAACTTAACGAAAATCCTCCTCACTCTTTGGATTAAAGAAGAAATGCGGAACTTCAAAATACTTGGAAACGGCAAAACTTAATTGTCAAAAAAGATACTTTTCTGTTGCACACTTTCCTTACCCTCTTTAGTTAAACTTCAACATTAGAACCTCTAACAAAGAAAGTTAATATCAGAATATATGATTAAAAAACCTATAGTTATTTTCAAAAGAGTAATAGTTTTAAATAAGAAAAATATAATAATAAATTGTTACACATTAAATCTGGGTCTCATTCGGCACCCCTCTTTCTTGGAGCTTCGGGCGATCAACCACCTTGCCCACCCTTTTCGCTGACTCAGCAAACATGTTAATTCCTGAATAAAATGTAAACGTTTCTACTAAAGTTGGTAGTCTCGGTTTAAAATAAACTAGAATAAAAGCTGTTGTGATTATGGTTTTCAAAGTATGGAATGTTCGATATTGTTCATCAGTTAAGAGAGCTGTCACATTGATTGTCTTTTTTTCCTTCTATTTTCTGCAAATTGTATGGTATCAATTATTGTATGGCTTCACAAAAACAACATAGTTTTGAATGAGCTTTATAAAATTATTGGTGAATTAAAAAAAAAATTGCGGACTTCTTGAATTGCTTTTTGAGAAGAGTATCGTTCAACTGCTGCAGTGCTTTCTGAAACAGGGCGTTAATCTTCTTGGGAAAAAAGGGGAATTGCTTTTTTTCCTGGATTTAATGCGAGTACAAGTAGCTTCAAAAATATTGAACATACGTTTTAGGTAGTAAAAATATATCTGCAAGTTTTACAATTACAACAAGTTGAGATTGTTGAAACTCAGATAGACTGGCAGATTTTGGAATGAGTTTGGATGTGACTTTGTGGAAGTGTATTTGTTTTTGTTACTGGAAAAACTACATCGTTTATTGGTGGTATGGGAATTCAAAGTGTTTTGAACAGTATTCACGTTGCTAACACCGTGGCAAGGAGAAGTGAGGAAGGAGAGGTATCTGCTTGGTGAAATCTATTATCGAAAAGCTGAACGAGTAGAAATTCATAGTCAATAGCACGCATTTTTCTAACTTGTTTTCAATGAAAAGTTATTGTTTTATAAAAATAGGATTACCTGGTCAAGACTTATTCTAATGATGAAATTCTTTTTGTTTGCGCTCAAGGATAGAATTTCATCTGAAGGATATAAAATATACCAAACAAATGGAATGGCGACGTTCAAATGCAATAATAATAATAATAATAATAATAATAATAATAATAATAATAATAATAATAATAATAATAATGCTTTTTTAAGCCAGCTTTACAAAATAAAGTAAGATTAAACAGCACGAAATATAATCTAGATGCGAGAAGATATTCTAAAATAATATGTTAATGATGCTGACAAACAGCGGCGATTATTAACAAGCGAAGCTTTCTATATATTATTCTTACCAAACATCCTGCTGTAATGCGACTTATATAAGAATAATATGAACCTTACATGAGGATAACTTGAGAATCACTGCAGTTGTCTCAAAATAAGTTACATATTCGAATTAAATTCCTTAAAATCTCCATAAAAGTTTTGGTTGATATCAAAATTTTTGTTACACATTGCGCTATCCATATATAAGTTATATAAAGATAACCAGAATTTATTGATGGTAAATTTACGCATTTTCAGCTGATGCATACAGGAAACTGTTATTAACCATTATCTTTTGTTATATGATTATAAATGGGTAAATTACGCAAGCAAAAAGAACTGAATTAGTAAATAAAGCTTAAACTATAAATATGAAAAATATAAGTGATACGGAAATGCATTTTATCCACGACATCTATTGTGTTTATGCATTGAGACGAAAGATACTTTGCGTTTTATATTATGTATTGTCTTTTAAATTATTTGTTCACATTGGTTTAGATAACTATTAAAGTAGGCTGTACAAATTAAAAGGCAAGCTATCATAAAAGCTCAATTTGCTTTTTTAAGTCTTAATTCTAAAGGTTGTTGTTTCCGTGCTAGGAAACTCGAAGCATTTATTTGTATTATTTGAGTAAAAAATTATTTTTCTAACACGATAGATCAAAGCAACAATAAATTGTTGTTTTTGTTTGTGACATGTACGCAATTTAGTTTACTATTTAATAAGGCTGTCATAACGCAGTTCACATTGACATTGACATCACATTGACATTGTAATTGACAACTTAATTGCTTCCTCAATGATGTCATTTAAGTTACTGATAATCATTATTTCTTGTTTTGAATACGGAATGATGGCAGAATTTACGAAAGACTATTATATGCCTTGCTGGATATGGGGAGTGTGCAAAGCAGGTATTTTTATGTATATATTTTTGTCATACTCAGAAGCAAAATCTGGATTATTTTTCTGCTTAAATTTGAGAAACGTAATTCATATTTAAAGGTATGGGATTCAATGCGGGTTTTTTTTAAAAAAAAAAACATATGCAAAATAACGCATACTTAAAAATTACGCATTGAATATTTTTTTAAAAAACTGATTATTGGAGAACATAATGCAAATAATACTTATTTAAAATTAAAAGAAAATAAGAAAATTATTGAAAAAAGAATTATTGCATTTAGTAAAAAATTAAAATTTAAGTTAAATATGATTATATTTCCATATTTATTTCCTTTTGTTAAATTTCATAAAAGTCTGGTTAAATATAGGTTTATTGCGTGTGGTACTAACTGTTAAAATTCTGATATTAGTAAAAAAGTTTTTTTAATTTTCTAAAAGTTATTTTACTTAAAATTAAAAATGAGAAATATATTGTTTTAGATAGTAATGTTGAAGTATTGGATTATATTAATAATAATGATATTTCTAGCATTAATACTTTTGATTTTGAAAATTTATATACAAGTATACCACATGAACAGATAATTGAAATTTGTAGCGGCATTTTTGATATGTATTTATTTAATGAGAAAATTTATAAGACCTATTGGTTGGATTTATGTAGGTTTAATCTTTTTGAGAGTGTTCTTTTTAATGGTTTAAATTTTTATAAACAAATTATTAGAATTCCACAAGGTAATTCCTTTTCTGGTGGTTTTGCAAATATTTCTTTGCATTTTTTTAAAGCTAAATTTCTTGAGTATAATGAATTTAAGGATTTTAGATATATCAATGGTTTAATTTTGTTTAATTGTGATAATTATAAATTTATTTATAGTATTTATCCTAAAGATTTGGTTTTGAAGAAAACAAAGGAGAATTGCTTAAATGTTGAATATTTAGATTTTAAAATTGATATTCTTAATAAAATAATTAAAATTGGTGTTTTTGATAAAATAAAAGCTTTTAAATTTAAAGTTATTTTTTTCTGCAATTTTAATACTAATCTGTGTAATAAAATTTTTAAAAATTTAGTTTTTTCACAATTGGTTAGGATTAAAAATATTTGCTATAATATTGAAAGTTTTCAGGAGGTTGTGAATAAGTTTTTGAATAATTTGAGTAATAATGATCTTCCTTTTAATTTTTGTAATGTTAATTTGTTAATTAAGAAAATGATTGAAGAATAATAGTTTTTTATTTCTTTTAACAAGGCGCGCAATTCAAGTCTTAACTGAGCAGCCCCAGTTAAGCATTATACTAATAAGTTACGTAATATTTTCTTTTACTTCTTTTTTTCATTCTGCGCATTTTAATAGAGGACGTTGTTTTATTTTGCTTTAAGTGTTACCCTTGCTTTGGTTTGTCGTGAAATCGCTGTTTGACCGGTTTAATGTGAGTTTTTATTTTCTCAATATTTTATTTGAATTTCTTTTCTGAATAGGTTTTATGTATTTCATGTATTTTTTTCCTGGATTTGTACAAAACCTTCGGGGCACTGAGGGAGTTTTTGGCATTTGTCTTCTCTCTAATTAGAAAAGGTTTTGTTTTATGCCTACCGAGGCCGGTGTCCTTTGAAGACGTCTGCTTCGGTGTTCAAATTTTTATTTTTATTTCCTTCGTTTTCTTTATTGCTATACTTAAAATTTCACTAATTTTTAAAGTAAAAAATTACATACACGTATATAATGTGTGTTTTTTTTAAAACTAGATTGTTTGAATTTTAGATTCACGAAGCTCGATTTAAAATTATTGCTTGAATTAGAATATTAAATATATTTCAATTGGAAAATATCAAATAATTTTGCTTAAAAATCGGACGTATCAGGGCTCAAAAAACCGCCTGTCCTCGGCGGTCGAAAACTCCCCGCGGACAATGAATTTCTCAAATCTGACGCCCGCGCGGACGGCCATTTTCCCGTTTATATTTGTGTTACATTTTAAATTTTTGTTATCTTACAAGAGTCTAGCGTCTCACTTCTAAAATGACTCTCTAATATAGAAATACAGTAAAATACTGCGAATGGTGGAATTAATGCTTTCTCTGTCTGGGAGTACTGCAGCGCTTTAAAGGGGCTTTTCAGCAATGAACTTACATAAAAACACATTACGTACTGGTCTTAAACAAGAAGCGTTAAATGAAATAATGAACATCTACTTAAATGGAAAACCCCTTTCAGATTTCTGTGCAGAAACCTCTGCAAATCATTGGCCTGATTTTAGAACTGGCAAACGTCATATTTGATTCATTTAAAAAACGCAGTACCCTTAAATAAATTGACATTCCAAATAACTTGACCTTAGTCATTTAAATTGTTTTACAAAAGAAATACTAGGTTACTATTAGTAACCTAGTATTTCTTTTATTACTGTATAATGTTATCCTAGTATTTGTAATCCTAGTATTTGTAATCCCAGTAACTACTAATTCACAGTGCAATTTATTTAAATGTTTGTAATAAATAAGAGAAAATTATATTTTTATTTATTTAGAAGAGGCGGGTTAGTTTCATAGGAGGACGGGTACATTGTTGGACAAGCCGTACTCAGAGTCGGGTAAAATTTCTGAGTTTTTTCGAGCCCTGATTTGTATATTTTGAGGTCAAAATCAAAATGTTACATTTTTTAAGTAGTCTTTAAGTAGTTTGAATTGATCCCTATGTATTTCATTAATTTCTTGTCTTTCGATTTTTTTTTTTCGTAATGAAAATAAAATATTTAGATTTTTTTTTTATTCTTTTCAATTGGATTTTAAAAGTATCTAGTAACCTATATAAATAATCATTTTTAATTCTTATTTTAAATTCAGGTTCTGTCACAAATGCTTGGAAAAGTGGATTAAATCTTTGGTTATTGTTATTAAATTTTTCACCATTCTAGAGACTTCGCTTTGCATTACGATTAATTGTTTAAAAGGCAAAACATCTATACTCATAGTTTTGATGCTTTATTTTCTTTTTAATTAATGAAATGCCATGTTAACAAAACGTCCTATCATGCACAAACAAGTAGTGCAGAAGAAATTTCGAGAGGGTGTTAGATCTGTTTGCGTATGGTAGCTAGTAAATAAATGTTTTAAAGGAAAGTTCAAGAAAACGATATTTTAATTATTCCATAAATTCAATTTTTAAGAGAGCTTATAAATTTACTAAAACCATGTGTTATTAATATATATATGTATATATATATATATATATATATATATATATATATATATATATATATATATATATATATATATATATATATATATATATATATATATATATATATATAATTTTTAAAAAAATTTAAATAAAGATTTTTTTTTAAAACTGACTCAAGAAAAAAAACAGCAAAAATAATTGGACCTGTTATACTTTTTAGTTATTTATACTTAAGGGAGAGAATTGTCATCAGGGGAAATTATATTGAGTTTTGCTTTTATTTCTTAACAAAAATACAAGTAAGTTAAAATTATGAATAATTTAAAATGAATTATTGCAATTTTTGTTTCGTTAGGTAATTAAATTTTCCTTAAATACTTTTCACCATTTAAAAAAACACGGGTTCATGACTCCGAGTCACCCTCTTCCCAGCTTCAATCATTACTGATTTATTAATTACAAAATTGGAGAAAATTAATTACAAAACAAAGTAATAAATACAGTTTTCGAATCGATACTATTAAGATATTACTGATAAGAAAAAAAAAACTTTAAAATATGTCTTTGTTGTCTTACAATTGTCTTTATTGGGACGATCTTTAAAACAATAAATAAATAAAGGAGATCGCATAGGGAAAAAAATCGCAGAGGAAAAAAAAAACTTGCAAGATATATATATATATTTTTTCGATATTCAATCTTCTGTGAAACTTTTTACATCAAAAATGGGGGAATCATTTTTCTTTTAAATCTATGGTCATTAGTCGAATTGCAAACAAACAAATGAGTGTTCTAAACGCTCTTCTTCTAAGAATAATACTCATGTTGCCGATTCATTAAAAAGTGAGGATGCTTTACTACACTCTGCTGGTTAGGAGTTGGGGGCTGTGAGATCAATTCCGCAGTCAGCAAAAAGAGAAAGAAGAAGAAAAAAAAATTGGCATGTATATACCGCAAGGTGCATTATTATCCTGTATCTGAAAGTTAAAGATATGGGTAGGCTGAATAAGTTTACGGAGAGAATAAGGACGTCAAAATTACGAGGCAATACTATCATGGCCGCCAATTGATAGAACCCAGAAATATGGGGCTACATGCTTGGCAAAGGTTGGATGATGAGTAAGGCTTTACTATTGTTCAATTTCTTTTCCCTCCATCTTCTTAATCATGGAGGGAAATTTTTTTTTTTCATAATTAAACACTGACTCTAGAGTTTCCTAACAGCTCGAGCTTAAAGTGGTTTCGTCTTGTAGCACACAACCACTTTGCAGTAATTTGACTCCGATTTTAATTGTCTAGACGCAGACGTTCCAAAAATATTAGGCTGAGCTTGGACTTATGCTGTCATTATGTAAATAACTAAGTGGTGGAGAAATTTAAAAATTGTTTTAAAATGTTAAATTTATTTTTTAGATGACGCAATTCTCAAAAAAATAGTCAGCTGTTATGCATCAGTTCCAGAAAAAGTAAGAAACTTTTCTTCATTTATTTATTTCAATGTGTTCATGGAAAAATCCCTGTTACCACCCGATATACTCAAATGATATTCATAATACAACTTTTTGGTAATATTTTGTAAAGTAACATCAAGGACGAAAGATCAGATTAATACCATAGTATAATTTTGTCTAAAAATTAGTATTGATGCAATGCAATAATGATAATAATAATTAAATAGCATAAAAATTAAAAATTTTACGATATTTCAAACATACTATGGCATTTGTACTAATTAAAATGTCTGCTTGCATTTAATAAATGTTAAAATTTTTTACGTCGTTTCTCTCTGTGCGTCTTTCTCAGCCTCTCTCCCTCTGCCCCTATCTCTCTTTCTGTCTCACTCCTTCCACCTATCTCTCTTTTCTTCTTTTTTATTAAATTTAACATCAATCAAACATGCGTTATGAAATAATGATCTCAAGAGACAAAATGATTTTTTTAATGCAATGGGTAAGCTCTCATGATTTGAAACAAAAAAAAAGGGGAGGAAATGTCTGCAGAAGGTACTAAAATTGTTTTAAAAAATGTTTCATAGGGAAGCTACATAACAAAATCACAAACAAATCTCAACTTTTCCACATTTTAATTATTTCCGCAGTCTATTTCTTCATGTTACAATTAAAAAATTCGAAACTCGATCATTTCATTATTTCCAAGACATCTCGTCTGAAAAAGTTGGAAACTGGGTATTTTAAATATTCCGACGATCTCAAGATCAAAAATAAAATTTTGAACTCGGTCGTAAACTGAGATCCCAAGACCATAAAACAGTCGAAACCTGATCTCTCAATTGTTCCCAGTTAAATTATTTAATTTTTTCAATAAAAGAAACTGTAACGTAAAACTAAAAACCTAAATACAATAGTTGCATTGGCATCACTTACGAATTTTTAACGTGGAGAAATTTAACTTTTTAATTTAAACATTAATTTGAAATAATGAATTAACTTTGGTAAAATTTGTAAACGTACTGAATAAGCTTGTATCTAATAATCGATTTTTCGCGTCCTAATTTTTTATCGTAATTGTTGTTAGATCGAAAATTAAATAAGCTAACCTGTTAGTGCTGACGGTATTTTAAGTTATGTATCCAGACACAAAAACGTATTTTCTCTGCATGAACAAACGCTTTGTTTGACAGATTTGGAATCCTTATACGCAAAACATGGGGAAAGTCATAATCTGGGAAATATGGTCCCAATAGTTTGTTCACGAAAGCGTTAGAAAGTTTGCACGCCTCCCATCGAAATGTTAATACCACTGTTTCCATCTTTCGCGATAACTGGAAAACTTTGGAATCGAATCAAAAAAATTATGCTCTCTATTTTAAAATCGCTTATAGAACGATAATTTTACTTAAGCGATATTCTATAGTAATTATCTTTTTATTTATCTAATAGTAGTTAAAAATAGAAGAGTAAAAAAGAAAGATATTTTGCATCATTTCGCAGTACATATGGTTTTAAAGATAAAATTTAAAATTTGTGTGAAATAGGTCAAAAAGTTCTTGAGTTGTCCGATTATAAAAACAATTTGTTTATTTAAAATTTGAGATTTCGTCTACTATTCGGTCAATATCGTTGATGCTTTGTATTTTGTCATCTAAAATTACAATCTTTAAAATGATGTAAAAATCTGTACCTCACAATACAAATATTTTTCGATTATTATTAAATAAATAAATGAAAAAATAAAAATAATTTTTGTATAGAACTTTCTTTGGATAGATTAATTTTCTATTCGCTTTCAAATACAATTTATAAAAAAAGTTATAATGAAATAGTGAATTGCGGAAGAAGGAAAAATAACAGTAAGGGATCAAAGCTTTCGTCTTCTTTCCTGCCTAAACTAATAAGACCTTCTTTTTATTATATTGAGCTTATGGGCCATATTTTGAGGATCACGAATCCAAATCTGTTGAAAACAATTTAGGCTGTAAAGCATATTAAGTACTTTTTGAGTACGTTTTCACCACTTAAAACATCACCTGCATTAATTTATTAGCATATTTAGGTTTAGATTTCCTATCATTAAATGAAAAGTTAATCAACTTGTTCACCTATATAGTTTTCCACACTATGCATTTTTATTGCTTATATTTTACAAAAAACTTTAAAAAAGTATACATTAAAGGAGAAGACTATACTGACACTTTCTTTTATCATTTTATAAGTCAATAACCTAAGTACATCATGAATGCTATAAATAATCAGCTATTATCTGTATGAAAAAATATATCTAATTTCTGATAAGATATTAATTATGCAATGTTTTCTAATGGGCTAGTTTCGTAACACGAAGATTTTGATGATCGTTCCAAATTCTTTTTACGTTTGCAAAAGTAAACAGTCTCTTGACTGCCATCTATTCGAACTATTATCTAACTATTATCTAGCATCATTATTCTTTATTTAATTAACTGAAAAACAAACTAAATAAAAATATAAGTTAAAATATTACAATCCATGATTTTTTTGAAATTTTGAACCATTCTTACTGATTCTGATTTGATCATTTTGCAACGAAAAGACCAAAATTTCTAAATGTATATTTCATTAAAATTTTGTCTTTAATGAAAAAGTTACAATAAAAAACACTATCAGTACAGTGTTGGCAAAACAAACTTTTCATCAAAATGAAAAGTTTGTTTTAAAAATATTTTTAATTCAACTCGAAATCGTTTAATAATGACAACAAGAGAACCTCTATTCTCAAGAATAGATTAGATTAAACTTTTTTTCTCTGTTTCTGAAATGTATCGTCAGAAAGTGTTAGAACAAGTTGCAAAATCTCCAAGTCAGAGAACTGACTTGTTATTAAAATATGAGAGGAACCACACAGTTCAAACTCTAGAAACATTTTGTTGAACATATCTCATTAAATTTCTTTACAGGAGAGAATTGAAATTGCCAAAAAAGCTTCAGAGATTAGAATATTTGAATTTCCCTCAGTTATAGATGAGTTTGTCGTAAAATTTTGTAAAGAGAATGAAGAACTCCAGGTAAGAAAAAAAAATGTTAACAAAACATTGAAACATACATACAGAAAAGTGAAACATAAAAATTTTGTGATATATTTTTAAGGAAGGAGATGTATATCATAAGAATTAGAAATTATCAAAAAATAGCATAGTTAGAAGATTTAGAATAGTAGAAGTTTTGAATAACGCAAGAACGAGAAGAAACATTTATTGGCATTATAAACTAAATAAATGCGATTTATTTAGTTCTAATGCAGCTTACTAAATAAATGCAATTTAATTTGTCAGAACTTATGATATTGGAAATTTTCCCCAGAATCCGTTAGGCAACACAGATGGAGTATTAATGGTCGGACACAATCCACAACCGTGCAGTGCTTTTTTTCAGCAGCAGAGAAAGGTAATCTTATAACGTGATCTCTGATGGACTTAACAAGTTCATATACCTTACATGATAGCTTTAAAAACACCAAACAGAAAGAAATCGAACGTGAGGAAATCAGCTGGTTACGTCGCAATAATTATAAGCATTGCGACATAAACTATCGCAAGGTGTTTTTTCCCCTCTGAAACTGAGCAAACTAGTCTTTTAACCTTTTCCTTACTGCTGGTTTAACACATGTATCACATGTTACGGCACGGTATGGAACATCGTAAGCAAAGTGATAACGTGATTAATAATTTTTATTTTTATTTTGACGTCAATTACTTCAGCAATAAATCATTATTACAAATATCAAAATAATAACAGTTATAAATAATAACAAAATTTTAAAATTACATTTAAAAATTTTGTTTCGTCAACAGAATACCACAAGAGGTCTAATTTTATCCTCCTCAACTTTTCACTAACTTGATTTGCAAATATTTGGCAGTTTTTGAAGCACAAATCAAAATCAAAAAAGTTTCTCAATGAAAATCCTATTGCATAGTAACAAATAGAAGAATTGAAAACTGGGTAGGGAAAGATCAAGTTAGGTCTAGACTTACAAATGAAACATAAAAAAATTTACTAAGTTTACATGGTTTCCCCCTTCATTTGATTTTCTGCATAGGGAATGTAGTAAATTGCTGATTTTACATCTGCATTTGGTTCTTGCACTAATCGAAGTAGCTACTATATTGCACACAATCAGAAATATATTAAAATTAGAAGAAAAAAAAAATTCTTGCAATTCTCGGATAAATTGTTACCATTCTCAGATTAATGGCAGGGAATAAAAAAAAATTTAAGTATTCGATAATATAAATATATAAATACACAAACCATAATAAAAATCACAATAAAAAAAAACATAATAAAAATCACAAAATGTGATAAAAACCACAAATATGCAAAACAGATAAATTGAAAACGAAAAAGTGGTGGAAATCTGAGATTTGTGTTCGTTTGCTTACAATGTATATCTGTCGTTCTGATATCTGTAGTTCCAATATGTGTTGTACAATGCATGTTAGCTCTTATATATTATATTTCCATTGCTCAATCTTACATATTTCTGTATTTTTTGATATTTTCGGTATTTTCAGATTTAACATCATGCAAGTTATACGAATTTTTTTTTTTTATATTTCAGAATCTTATTAGTGTTGAACTTGGAAGAATATGTATAGATAAGTACTCCGTAAGGAAATCATTTTTTACTTGACTTCTTAGTATTTTAGTGCATCAAAGTAATATCAAAATATATTTCTCAAGTTACAACTTACTACAGATCAATGTTATAAACATCACATAAAATTATTATTAAATTGTGCTGATCCATAAAATGAATGTATGAATTCATATAGTTTAAAAAAACGCTTGCAATTTATAAAGTAATAATTCATTATGCCTAACGCCACATGTTAAATGTACTTATAAATCTTTGTAATTTGTTTTAGAACCATGAATGATACTTTCAAAAAGCTTTACTAACTGCTACTAAAAGCCTGGAGTTATAATAAAACATTTTAAAGGCAATTTAAATTACTATGGGAAAAGTCATTTAAATGGAGAAATCCGTATGTTTATATGTTCACCTTTAAACAGTATACAAAAATATTTAACATAGAAGAATGGATAGTTGTGGACATTATTTGAAAATTTATCAAAAAACAACATTAAATTTAATTTTTTTGAAACTATATTGGACGTTTTCTTGTATTTTAGTTCGCATCTGAAGTTTAAAAAAATGCATAGTTTTTGCATGATAACGGGGTTTGTGGGTACAAGTTTGAAAACTTGTTGGCCTAGAAGTCGTCATTTATTACAAATCAAAAAGATATGCTTAAAGCCAAACTGAAATTAATTTCTATCTAAGCCACATTGTAGAATAAATATTGACATATATATTATTTGAAATAATAAATTGTAATAGAGAATTTTACTATACAAAGAAATACATACTAAATGCAAATTTAAACATTTGAAAACCATTATTAAATTTGGTTTCTTTGATAAATGTATTTAAATTTATTATTTTATTTCATAAAAAAAAGTTTAAATGTCAACTTCAAATGTGTATTAAGATGCTGTAGAAGTAGTTCTACCAGTCACTAATAAATCAAGTTTGATAAATATTTCTTTGATTAAAATTCAAGAAATGTGTTTTTTCTGGTAAAAAGAAAGATGATAATAAGAACCATGTCCATCTTTATTTTTTAAAATTTTTATTTTTATTTTTTTAAGGATTGAACATCACAATTACCAAATCTAGAAATAATTTCCGCTTTCCGACGAAATGAACAACACTGTTTTGTTTATTGTTTTTTTAAAATGGCTAGCACAAAGTCGCTAACTCCTATTCTGGTGTTGCCAAGAAGTTTCAGCTTATTTATATATTAACCAATATCAATGCGATTTAGAAAAGAAAAGAAATCGCTAACATATAAATGAATAAATCCACTTTAAGCATATCCACTAAGGTGGTCGCAAGAAACAAAAGTTCAAATTTCTTTGACAAATCAAAGTTCTTGACACCACGCTGTATAATCATGCAATTTTCTATAAATTTCAGTTAAAAAATTAATATTTCAACCAAGCCACCAAGCCTCAAAGTTTTAAAAAATCGTAATTTTGCTTAAAAAACGGTACGTTGTGAGCTATAAAATGCAAACGGATACTTGAAGAAACGCAAATCTGCACTATCTGGGCTTATTTTGTATTATCTTCAGCAAATTTTTATATTTCAAACGTCTTTGCTAAATGTGTGTATATATATATATATATATATATATATATATATATATATATATATATATATATATATATATATATATATATATATATATATATATATATATTTATATATATATATATATATATATATATATATATATTTATATATTTGATAACATAAGAAAATAAATTGCGATCAGAATTCCTAGAAAATTCAGGAAATATAAGAAAATAAATAAGAAAGATGTAAACAAAACAAAAATAATTTTACCAATCCTCAAAATAGTTTTAGTACTTTCAAAAATAAACCTCTGAATGATAATGGGTTTTTCACACATTATATTTTGCATTATAAAGGATGTTTTATTAAAAGTACGCAGTACAAGTATATTTTCTTTCATATGTTTTATTTTTTAATGCCATCACATTTTGTTGAACGATGAAAGAACGCTATAGGGTATTGCATTTCGTTACCAAGTATTGTTTTATGATACAAATAAAAATCTGTGGTAATTTCTCTTTCATTCCAAGCATTCTTTTCAAAATTCAAAAATTATTTAGGAAATTTTCCAGATAATTAAATCCGACGTTTTTCATAAGTAACGAAATACTATTTACATATATACTATTAAGAAGTGATCTACATGGAAATGAAAGTATGTCTGATAAGATATTTAAACGTGCCCAATCTTAAATTATAAAACGTACTATTTTACAACTAAAATAATATGTCAAATAAAGATAGTTGATGAAGAAATATAAATTGTTCATCCTATATTATGTATTTCATTTGTTACATTATCAGATATAGTATATTTTACCTTTTTTAATTTCTTTCTTCTCTATAATTTGCAATAAATTATCAATGTGACACTTGATATTCCTTAAAGTATTTAGCACATGTTCTGTACAATATTTTGTTAACAAAATCTTGTTTATATATATATATATATATATATATATATATATATATATATATATATATATATATATATATATATATATATATATATATATATATATATATATATATATATATATATATATATATATATATATATATATTTATATATATATATATTTATATATATATATATATATATATTTATATATATATATATAAATGTTTAATTCGGTATATATATAATTTTAGGAATTTTGCGCTAACCCATTCACAATTGATGACTGTGATCGATATGAAAGAATGATTGTAAGTTCTATTATTTTTTACTGTTTTAAGAAGGATTCTCAGTTTTTTGTTTAAAATGATGTACATCCTACCCTACAATAATGGAAAAGATACTTTAAGTTTTTTATATCTTCCTAAATTTCTCAAGAAATACTATTTTGTAAACTTAAAAGTGTTTATTTCCTGCGACTTTTTATGCTTTTCAATAAAGTTTAAAGCTTTCAGAAGTTTGAGAGACCGAGAATAAATTACAAAAAAACAAGTATTTTAGAACTCACAATCCATGAAAATTAAGCAACAAGCTTTTAACTCGCATCGATTACTTTGGTTGCAATTTGCAATGACTGCATACAATTTTGTTGAGCTTTACTAAAATACTTATGCTGATATGGACATTTTAATAAAAAAAATAGTTTTTTTGCAATAACTTTAAAAATAGTCTATAAAATTAAATAAAATTTTTGTTGCAATTTTATATTAATTGTAAATTTATTGTTTTAAAATTTGGAAAATGTTAAATAATGCACAAGATATGAGTATTCAACGAAGTTCTTTTATACTGCGAATGTGCGATTATATTTAAAATAATTTTTTCATACTTTTTTAGTGAATCGTCTTTAGCATCTAATTGGAAAAAATCTGATTTAAATATTTTAAAAATGAAAAATGTCTCAAGCAATTATCAAAGTAGTTCTGTACTTTTTAAGGAAAAGCTCTAAAGAATCAGGGGTTTTAGACAAATTTGATTATGTAATATTAAAAATTACACTACCCTATAATAAATAACTGGATAGAAGGAGCAAAATGAAGTATGTGCTAAACCCCTTATCGTTTTGAACCTTCTTTTAAAAAATTCAAAAACTACTCTGAAAATTCATGACCTAAACAATAAATGTTCAATTTAAAAGATTTCCGAATGTATGCTCTCACAGTTTTTTATTTTATTTATTTTAAATTTTAAAACCAAATTGAAGAAAAAGTATATTAGGTATGACTCAAATCGCATTAGCCTGATAGCAAAATTTCAAAGCGAAATACAATCGAAAAAATTTCGTTCACTCTCTGTAGAAGGACTCAAGTTTCTTGAATAGATTTAGAATGAGGATCTTGTTAAAACATTCGATGGACTTAAAGGCTAGGCTGTACGAGTTCTAGTTATTATAAAAGTATGGTACATTGTACCTTAAAGCAGCTCATTTTTATTTTAATGTGCATTTAATAAATTACTTGAGAGGGTAAATTTGTGGTTTAATTTGATAAATATATAAATGATAGTTTTTTTTAAAGCAAAATTTAAGAAATATTTTCCTAAATTCGAAATTTTTTTTCGAATTATTGGAAATTATTCAAAAAATAGTAGAAAAAGTGCTACATAATGTAAAAAGGCAGGGAGTTTCCTTTGCTTTACAAAAGCTCACCAAACTAGACTATTATACTTCCTAACTGGAAATAATATAAAATGTATATATATTTAGAATCCTCAGTTTATTCACGCTAGTATGATTTAAAATTCACAGAAACCCAATTATTTTGAGTCAAAATAGGCAGAATTTTCAATGCTGTAATTATTTTTGTCACTCTAAATAATTTAATTGCTTATAAGTTTAAAATTAAAATATTAATCAACAATCACTGAGAGCATTTTTTTACTTCAGTATAGACGGAGATTTAAAAAATTATAATTAAGGTCAGACACTATGAAATCATTTACTATTGTATAACTTTTTGATGTAATGCTTTGTTTTTGTTTGTAATTTTAATAGAATAAATACTTAAATATAATAGTATGTAATATACAATATTTGTACAAATTGTATTATGTTTAATACTATGCAGTATGCAATTTAATAAATATTTAATATCTTATTATTAGAACTCAAATTTAGTCCACAAATAGCGATTTTCTCACGCCAAACATTAAACCATATCTTTTAAAGTAAGCTTATTTCATTACAAATTGCAAAAACTAGATTGATCTCATTATTGGATCAAATTTTTGTTGTATTTATACAAATACTTTATCTTGCCTAATTGAGGGATGGAGACTATAAATCTGAAATAAATTTTGCTCTTAAAGTTGTAGGTATTTTTAAAAGGTATTTTTAGTTTCATTATTTTCGAATTGCACAAATTTAAAAACATTATATTTTATAGAGGGTCGCATAAAGGTTGTTGAATACTTCTAGGGGAGTTAGAATACATTAACAGGAATAAAATTGCATAAGAACCCAAGATTGGAAATGTCGGATAAGGTCTCTTCCCTATTATGACCTATTCAGAATCATATAGAAAGAAGTTCATAATAGTGAAGCGTTCTTAGAGCCATATGACGATATTCTCGGTATTGATTGTTACGCAGTTTCCTGATAATGTGTCTTAACTTCCCTAGAAGTTTGTCTCGATATTTATGTGATCTTCCTGTTATATATACGTTTTTAAACTTTTACATTTCGACAATACGTAGACTTAAAATGTCATTAAAAAACTGTACCTAGGAAATAGAATACCATTGCAGTTTTAAATTAAGGTTGTGAAAGTATCTAAGATCTGTTAAATTAGAGACACGTTGTTTTTTGCTTTATTCTACACAGCACAAGGTACTACCCGTTACTTTGTTGGGTTGGTGGTAGCAATTTCTGACGTAATTTCAACAGAAAAAAGAGTTGAAAAATTAATATTAAATATTCTAAGTGATTAGAAATCAAGTAAAATATTTTCTTTTGCAAAATCATATTTTAGAAACTGAATTTAAGTCACTCAATAATTCTTTTTTTTTTTTTTTTTTTGTTAAAAAAATATTTATATTCAATAATTTGCAGAATTAGAATAATGTAGATAATCGGGAGTGCATTTTAATTTATTCTTTATAAATGTGTATGCACAGTGTAACATTTCTAAAATGAAAACATAAATAAGCGAAATAATTAATTTTTCTTGTATCTTTCAGAGATGTCTCAATGATAATCTTGAGGAATTCCATGCAGAAGAGTTTTGTTAAAATTTTGTCATGATCTGTATTAATTTAGAAATACTCTTTTTTAATTTTCTTTATTAATTCATGAAATAAAAAATTATTGCTTCGAGAAAAGTATTTGGAAAGGTCTTATTTAGTGAAAAAAATCAACTTTACAAATTAGAAAAATAATTAAAAGTTTAAAGCTTGTGACTTCAATATCTTATAAAACCTAATCAGTTGCAATTCATCTTTTGTGCCATTCTCATATAGTATGTTGCATTGGTTTAAAAATAAATAAAATTTGCAATGCTCTTGTTCCTGATATATTTTTGCAAATAATATTTAAAAATATCCCCAGATATCATTTCAACTTATTATAGCTGTACTTGAAGAAAAAAAATCTGGTAAAGACACCGTATTTTATGGTAATAACATTTCAAGTTTACTTGAAATTCAGCTTCTCAAAATTATAGTTCTTTTTACCACATATTTAGGGAAAAATACGAAACTAAAAAATAATTTTAACCAAATAAATGGTTCTTATGCTATGCTCTAAAGTATTCTAACGAAATTACCAAATTTTACCACATTTACCTATCTTCAATATCTATTTTAAAATCATATTTTTCATTAAATTTTGTAAAATTATTACCTAAGTGCTTTGGTAAAAATTGCGGAGTTTTTTGGTCTTCCCATAGAGACTGAATTGCGGTAAATGTTAACATATTCTGGTAGTTATGACCATGTTTTTTCTAAGTGTAATCATTTTAACATTTTTAACGAAATTTTCAATAATATTTGTTGAAATTTTGAAGAAATAGGGAATTGGAAACTTACTTGAAATTACTTTGGTAAAGTAAAATCGAAACGAAATACTGAAAGGGATTTCAGTAACCAAATTTTTGAGAAAGTTTCACTACTAAATTATGTCTAAAATCATCAATATTAAATGTCATTCAAATAAAAATATTTTTTAAAATGATAATACGAGGGGGGTCCCTAAAATAAAGTTCCCAACAAATTTTCACAATGAAAAACATGTTTATTGGCATTGAATAATACATGTTTTGAAAGCTTAGATTTTCCTCTATTTTTCGATATAATTGCCGTTTAAATCAATGCATTTTTGCATGCGGTGTACCATCTTCTTTATGCCTGAATCGTAGAACTCTGCCACCGCGCCGCGAAGATGGCTTAAAACCTCTTCTTTCAGCTAATCGTCGGTTGTGAAATGTGTCCCTCCCAAGTGTTTCTTTAACACTAGAACCGCGGTGCGGGTCAATTTGACCCAAATAGATGTTTAATTTATCACTACACAAAAAGTTTTAATTTTAAAAAAAATTCCTTTCATGACTTTTAATAATTTTATGTAAACAACAACCAAATTTTAAAACTTGTAACAAACTTGAATGAGGTATTATTAACACTTATACCTAGAACAGCGGAGCGGGTCAAATCGAGCCATAAATAAATTTGATATATGAATTATTAAAAATAAATCCTTTTTTTTCGGGGAAACTACGTTAAAGCCACAAAGCATGTCTGTTTCAACCCCTGAAACACTCAAATGGTCTGAACCGGTGGTTTTGAGATAAATGAAGGTATTCAATCAAGGTCATAATAAGTATCTATGCTGGTTTTCAAAGTTGGAAAAAATGGGACAGTATGGAATGTCTCACAATTAGGAACAAAGAACTAAGGATGAGAATCAAAGCATAATATTTTGAACGAAGTTGGGAGCCCAACACCACATGCTAAACGCAATATTATGAACGGTAGTTCGGCAAATGCCTGGAGACTCTTCATCGATTAATGGATATTAAAACATACAAAGAAATGTACTGATGATGAAACTCATCGTAAAATAAATGGATTCATAAAAATAAATGGATCGTAACATTAGAAGATGTTGATGCTATTATAGCACTTTCATATGCACGTGGCAGATAAAGCGCAAAAGGACTTGAACTGTTGAACTTGAACTAGTCTGTGGTCAATAGAGGACTGTAGACAACCGTTTTTCTGAAATACGATTCTGAGAGACAGATTTCGTGAAATAAAGAGATTCTTGCGCTTCGATGTAAAGTTACCGGGATCAGATAGTCTACAAACAAACAAATTTGCCCTTGTATCCAATATCTGGAATCGTTTCATTGAAAATTGTAAGACTAACTAAACTCTAGGCCCTAACTTCATTATACATGAACAGTTATTTCCTACGAAAGTTAAGTGTAGGTTTATTCAATATATGGCAAACAAACCTGACAAATTTGGCATCAAATTCTGGTTGGCTGCGGATGTTAACTCAAAATATCTGATTAATGAATTTACATATCTCGAAAGAGATCACCAGTATCCATCAAACGTTCCTCTTTCCGAACATGTTGTATTGAGACTAATAAGTCCGTATAAAAACAAAGGTAGAAACGTTACTACAGAAAACTTTTTTAATACATTGAAATTTGCAGAGGCATTAAAATCCAGAATCGCCAACCTTGTAGGAATTGTAAAACACTCAAGAAGAAAAATACCAGTCTCTGAAAAAGTGTCAAAATCCGAAGCGCATTCGACTACAATAGTAAATGATAAGGACATCAGTCTAACAGAGGAAAAAATTGTTTTGTTGTTGAGTAGTGTACTTTCAACTGTTGAAATAACAAATGATTCAAAAAAATTACCCGATACCATTACTCTCTACAATGCAACTAAATTCGGTGTGGACGTAATTGACCAGATGGCAAGGAAATATACTGTCAAAGCTTGTTCACATAGGTGGCCGGTGCATGGTCTTTATAATATTTTGGACCTCGCTGCTATTAATGCTTGGGTTTTGTACAAAGCTGTAACTGGAAAGTCTATTAGTAGATGCCAGTTTATTCAAGGCTTAATAGAAAAAGTGAGATAAACTTAATTAAATGGACTGCTCTGTTTTTTCCATTAAAATATAGCTATATTTTGAGCAGGAGATCTCTAAATTGGAAAATTCTTTTTTAAAAAAACAATTTTTCTTGCAAAAAAAAGACATTTCTGGTTATTGATATAAGATATTATTTTTATATAAAAATATATATTTCAGATTTCTTAAATAAATGATTACATATATATTTTCATGTGGTTTACTATCTCGGGCCAAAATGACCCACTCCGCGGTTCTAGGTATATTAAAAGTCCCGCAGTTCTAGTGTTAATTCGGGGATGCACGAGCATTGTCCTGTATGGAGACGCACTCCTTTTGTGAGCATGCCTCTCCTCTTGTTTTGAATCACGCGCCGAAGGTTTTTCAACGTCTGGCAGTAGCGTTCCGCATTAATTGTGCATGAGTTTGCATAACAGCAACTCTTTCCTGTCCCAAAAGACACTCGCCATCACTTTGCCAGCAGACAGAATTTGCTTAAACTTCTTCGGCTTCGGTGAGCCTGGATGTTTCCACAGACGGGATTGTTCTTTTGTTTCGTAGTTTTGTTTCGAAGTGGACCCAGGTCATGTTCCCAGTGACAACAGAGTTTAAAAATTCCTCGCCATCGGTTTCGTAGGCATGAAGAAATTCGCGGGTCATTTCCACACGTTGCCGTTTGTTGTCATCCGTCAACATTTTCGGGACCCACCTTGCACAAACCTTGGCATATCCTAAGCTGTCTCTCAAAATGTTGTGAATGCAGGACTTGCTGACATCAGGGATCATCTCGCTGAGGTCCCGAAACGTCATCCTTCGATCTTTCAAAATTGCTTCTTCCACTTTCGCAATCGCTTCGTCCGAAAACGATGGCCGGCCAGAACGTTGTTCGTCATGGACGTCTTAACGTCCGTCTTTGAGTTCTCTGCACCGTTTGCGCACATGTTGCACACTCATACACTTTCCCCGTACACCTAACACAGTTGGGAATTAATATCCCCCGAAGGAACCTTTTTTGCACACAAAAAACGAATCACAGAGCGTAATTCACACCTGGCGTGAGAAACAAATGGAAGCTTCATCTTTCACGGCTACCAAGACAATAATGAACGTTTTAGACCGCTCGCCGGGTCGGGAACTGGGAGAAAGGGTGCCAAGCTACACGCCAGTCTCGCAAATCCCGCCTAACAGCGTTTCTAGCGTCCGCAGCTCCTTGGGAACCTTATTTTATGGGCAACCCTTGTATATACTTATTTTAATTTTTCAAAGCATCTATGAGAAATAGTATTTCGTAACATTTTATTTTGTCTAAATTTTTCTGAGAGATAAATGCATATTTGGCAGGGTTCCTTACAAATAATCCAAATTATTTTTATATCAACAGTTCCCAAGAATTAAAATCTAAAATAAGTTTATTTAGAAATTCCCGCATTTGAACAAACGTCAGATATTTTATTAAATCAGCGTTCTTATTTGAAATACTAATTCATTTATTGACAAACACTCTACTTGTTTCTCAGCAAAGTGAGTGAAAATTATTTTAAATTAACCTATAGAAAAAATTGACCTATTTTATGCAATATTAGAACAATAATGGATCTTACAGTTGAAATAAAATAAAGTAGTGAACTTTAAAAAGCTATAGTAGGCGTTTCTCTAAATCATATCTTCACTATGATGTTGTGTTTTATCGGACAAAATACCATAAGTGAATGAAATAGTTTTTCGTTAGTAGTCCTTACACAATTCTACATTGAATTATGCAATATTGCACAGGTTCTTTTCCCACTTGCAGTTTTATTATTTAAGATAAACAACGAGTTCATTGAAAAAAAAACCCACTTTATTAATGTACAGTTTGAAAAAAAAATCAAAACACGTTAATAACCTTTGATATGACAATTAGTCCGTTAAAGATTAAGTTTCGAAATCAGAAATTAGAACATATAATCTCTGAATAATTTTTTTTTTTTAATGGCTTGGATCAAAAAATGGGTTGCAACCATATGTATGGAAATATGGTTCGGTCCAGCAAGAGAGTGTGCGTTCAAAGGTTTGAAATTTTTAATGTTGAATAAATTTCGTGTTTCTTACCCAATATGTCTTGAACTATTTTAGAAAATCATGAACATTTCGCACTCAAAAAATTAACTCGTTTTTAAAAAGTTAATTGCGTGTAAAAATCATTTTTCATATTTTTTTAATATTTTTTTAATTACTTGATGACCAAAAATATTTTAATTATAAAGTATAAAATTGGTTCACTATTTAAAACTTTATAGATTTAAATTAATAATATAAAAACATTGAAGATAATCAGTCGCTCAGCTCCTTTGAAATGGAAATTTAAAAATGTGAACACAGATAAATCCATAAAACTATTAAATAAGCATGATAGTACTTAAAAATCCAATCATTATACACAAATTTATTCAGTTATTACATTTTATTTATTATGTGTACTCTATAGCATTACATAGAACAAAATGAAATGAAAAATATGCCTAGATGAACTCAATGAAGTATAAATAACAGATTAGAAATTTGTGCAATTTTTTAAACCATTAATTTTTTTAAGACAAATACTGCTTTGATAACATAAAAAAAAGCTTTAAAGTTTTAGTTTTTTTTTTTTTTTTTTTTTTTTGTATCTCGTTTACTGCGTCTAAAAATAAGATTTCTAGCAGCCTACAGCGATAGAGAGCAAAAATCTAAAACTAAATATGCACATAAAATCATCACCCCAAATTTCATTTAAAAAAGAATTATAAGTTAAGTTAATAGATCAAAAAAGTATAGTTATCCTTAAAAAAGCTATATTTTAGTTTTTTATATTAAAAAAATTGTTTACTCTAATAAACAGTTTATTATTATTTTTCTCATTAAGCAATGAATATTGCAACGTAATTCGTCAAAATCTTTTCATTAGATCAAATGTCGTACACAGTAAAATTATAAATCTGCTCATTTTAATATGAATAAACTTATATAATAATTTATAGTTACATACTCTTTAAATGAAATAGAATTTTAAAAAAATTGCATTTTTACAGTTATTACGCTTCTTTTTTCGTAAAGTACAAATTTTGAACATCACACTAATATTGATATTTAATTTTTATAAAATAATCTCTATGTTTTCATATTGAAACTGATCGTAATTAGCGATAAATTATTATGTCGAAATTATTTTATCCCTCCTGACAGTAAGTAATTATAAGGCACCTTTTAATAAGCGCAAAGTGAAACGATAAGTAGAAAAGTTATTTATGCAGCAGTAATTAAAACCCTTTCAGTTAAAAGTCTCCTAAAAAACCTTGAAAAATAAAATGCTTAAAGCAGACATTTATTAGGTATTATTTTCATCTTCACTGTAGTTTTTAAAAGCAGAAATAGAATAGGATAGTATAATAAAAGCCTTTAATTATTACTCTTAACCTTTATAGAAAAACAAAATTTGAAAAATATCTAAATTTCCAAAAATATTTTTAAGTAAGAATTAATTAACAAGAAATTAGTTACGCTTTGCTGCGTCTCATTAAAAAGTAAAATAAAAACATTGACTTTTCTAAAAGAAGTCTAAGGCCTTGAAACAAGAACTTAATAGAAAGGAAAAAAGAAAATACCATTCTTGATACTCATATTTTTCTTGATACTCTTAATTAGTTAAAGTAGATCTTACGATGTTTATTTATATCGTAAAACTAATAATACATGATTTCCAAAGGATATTTACTCGAATAACTAATTAATTGATATTGTAAATACCTCAAATAGACAAGCAGATGTAATTAGACGGCTTATGTACTAAATTCTTTCTTGAGTATTTAAATAATGTTTTTTGTTTCGTTAGATTATGTATATTGGAATGATTAAAATTTGTAAGAAAGTAATTACCTTGAAGATTTGTAAGCAGTTTAAAACCATGTAATTTTCAAACGAAAATATAAATAATGCCTACAAAATTATTTGAAAGCTATTTGAACCTCTTAAAATAAAAACTTTTTTAGGCTCATATTATTTAACATTTGATTTAATTTTTTTAATAATCCATATGAGGTTCATAAGTACAATTCTGTTTTTTTTTTTTCTTTAATAAAAATAAACTTATTTTCTGTAAAATTTATTTTTTCACGTGCCTACAATAAATATAAGACATTCATTTTAAATCTTTCAAAAATAAATCGAATTTGGTTTCAACATTATATTATTGTATTATTATTTCAAAGTTGGAAATGTTTATTAAATAAAATCAACTTTTTAAAAAAATATTTTCTCTAAATTTCCAAGTGTAAGAAAAAAAAATTATTATATATTTATAAAAAATTCATAATATTTCTTATTTTCCTAAATTATTATGGTATAATATATTAAACTAATCCAAGACTGTGTTATGTGTCTTTGGCTGAGTTGTTTTCAAATTAGAGACGGCTCTAGAGCTTTAAAAAAGAATTTGTTTATTTTTCAAAAATACTATACTTTATAAGAACATAGTTAAATTTAATTAATTCATTGTTTACGGTGAAATTAGTTTTGTTGCAATAATAAATTCTGTGAATTCTTACTCATGAAAAACGAAAACTTAAATATTTCTGAAATATAATAGTTGTTAGAATAAAGTATTTCTACTTTGAGATATAAAAATCATATTACTTTATCTATTAACATTTCCAAACTATATCAAATAAAAATTTTAACTGGTGTTCTTGATACTAAAAAGGGATTTAACTAGCAGAAACAATGTAATAATATAAGTCACAATATATTAATAAGTAATATTTAACGCTAATATTAGCGTATAATATATATCAATATAGCATTATGTGATTTAAGAACAATTATTTTTTTAAAAAAAATTTTCTCTTTTGAGACATCAAAAAGATACTGCTATATTTATTTTCTGTTTCAAACTATATCAAATATAATGTAGTTCAAATATAAATTGAAACTGTCTATTTTCATATTGAAAAAAGTATAATTTTATACAGTTAATAAATTTTATAGAGTAAACTTTATTTAATGTAAATTTTATACAATTTTTGTTTCATGAATATAAATTAATTACTTTTTTGATTTCTATTTCTATCATTTTTATAAAATCCCTTTACGATATTTCAGGCATACATATGGAATTTTAATTGAACATTAGTCTTACAAATGCTGATTTTTAGTGTGTAATTTTATTACACTATCGAATTAATCAGAAAAGTAAGTAGAAATTCAGCATAAAGTCTCAATAAGTAATAAAAATTCCGTAATTTATTAATTTTTTTAATATATAATAATATTAAGTCAAAAATATTTCAGAATTAATAAGTTTTATATGAAAATAAATTATTCTACCATGAACTATGTAAAATACTAATACATATTTGTTGCACAACGATCCATTAATTTTATTTAATTATCTAAATAGTATATGTTATTAGATTTAATAAGTTACTGATAATAAATGAAACTCAGTTACATCTAACAAGTTTTTAAACATAAAGTAATGTTTTTTGATCAAAAATACTCAAATGTAAAAAATAATTACTAACAGTCAAAACTTTAATATTGGTTTCAAAAATATCTCATATATTTTTTACGCTATGTTTCCTTAATATCTTTTATAGAGTAATTACTTCAAAACATGATTTTATTATTAATCATTGCAGTACACAAAACGCTATACGAGGGTTGCTATTTATATTTCTGGCCTTGGCAACAGTAAGTGTTGCTAGGCGACCGCAGACGATTTTAATCGAAAGTTTGATATTTTTAAACATAAATTCAGCAGAAGATTTACCATTATAGCTTCATTTGTGTTGTTGACAGTAAATTGAAAAGTTCTTCTCCTTCAAAAAACGGAATTGAATCGTGAACATTTTCGTGCCATTATTTTTCATAAATTTCGACGTGGATTGTCAAGACAAGAGTGCTTCGATGAACTTAATTCTTTATTCAGCGATAAAGCGCCATCCTACAGCACTGTAAAAAAATGGTGTAACGAATTGAATCGTGGTCGATGTTCGATCCAGGACGAATCCCGTGCAGGTCGTCCAAAATCCGTTGTTGTGCCAGAAAAGATGACGAATCATGGATCTATGCATATGAGCCGGAAACAAAACAGCAATCAACTGTATGGGTCTTCCAAGACGAGGCAAAACCAACAAAAGTTGTTCGAGGAAGAAGCACATCGAAACAAATGATTGCCTGTTTCTTCGGCATTAACGGTCAAGTGGCAACAGTGGCGTTAGAGCAACGCGGGACGGTCAATTCTGAATGGTACACGACCATTTGTTTGCCAGAAGTCATCGGAGAAATTCGAAAAAAGCAGAAGAACAGGCGAATCATTCTTCATCATGACAATGCGAGCTCTCACACATCGACTCAAACAAAGGCATTTCTGACGGAGCGAAAGATCGAACTGATAGGTCACCCGCCGTACAGCCCTGATTTGGCACCCAATGACTTCTTCTTATTCCCACACATCAAAAATAAATTACGTGGACAACGATTTTCGACCCCCGAAGAAGCGGTTGATGCATTCAAAACGCATGTTTTGGAGTTAGCTCAATCGGACTGGAAAAAGTGCTTTGAAAATTGGTTCAAACGCATGCAAAAGTGTATTGATCATCATGGAGAATATTTCGAAAAACAATAAAACCAATTTCGATCCTACATATTTGTTTTTTCATTATTAGGCCAGAAATATAAATAGCAACCCTCGTATTCATATTTATTATTCTTTATTATCTTTTATGCAAAAATGAATCAAAAGTAATAATTCAAATAATTCCCATATCTTTATAAATATCTTTTTATCTGCTGTTGAATCTATGATCTTAATACTTTTCGTAAAAAAAAGTTTATGTTCTTGTGTTATGCTATAATCAGGATAATGATAGTTAGGTTATCTTATGTGCACCGTTGTGAATAAACCACCGTATACATGAATAAATAACAATATTTATGTTTATTCTTTTACATAAAGTTTGTAATAAATGATTTCTTAGGGATTTTTTTTTTTTGTAAAGAAGCTCATTCGAAATAAAAATATTTTGTTATGACAAATATCTAGGATGTCAAAAATTACGAAAAAAAAGTTCAGAATCTTAGAAACTGTGTTCGTAAACTATTCGCGTAGATTTCCTTAAACCCGTGTAACATATTTTTTTATTTGCCTAAAAAGAATGGAATCATATAACAATATGAATTGTTTTAGGCAATGTTTACACAATATGAAGCCAAAATTATATTTGCTTTATAAAGATTCATGATTTCAGTTAATTTAATCCGCATTAATAAAAAATAATAAAAAAATATAAAAAAATAAATAAAAAAAAATTCATTCGATCAAAATAAAAAATTCAAAACTAATTTATTGTAAAAGTTATATTTAATTTTGTATTTCGATGAATCTGTTGCTTACACCAAAATAATCTATAATAAAATATCTCAATAAACAGTGCAATTTCAGAAATTCTTTATACTTAATAATTACATAAGAACTCTGGAAAATTTGCCAAATCTAATGAAATCTTACAGCTAATCCTTTATTTTTAATTCCTTTTCAAAACACTTCACGACATAAAATTAAGTTAATTAGCGGAAACTTTGGCAAAATTTAAGTCATTCTAATTTCTTGAGTTATCTGTTGAAACATCCGAAACCTAATTAGAATCTCCATCAGCTTCAAATGATTAACTGCGAGCTGAGTTCTGTATACTTGCCTCAGGCTTACTTAGTAAAAGCAATGATTGAAGATTTGGTTTAGTTAAAACCTTTTTTTTTATGAAATTTATTTGTCTCATATTTTTAAATATTATGAATAACTGTTATTTCGAAACAAGTAATAATGGAGAGAAAACTGAAGCGGTAAGATGCTAGTTGATAAGAAACTTTATTTAATTTAAATATAAATGAATTTTTAAATATTAATCGACATGTTTTAAACATTCGCAAATGAGCACCCATTATCAAGGTTTCCTAGACGTGAATGAGAAGTTAGTTTAATCTATTAGTATTGATCGCTGGAGCATTTACCACATTCCTTGTCAGTGTGATATTGACTGCATCGGGCTAACTAGATTCATTTTAAAATTTAAACTTAAAGCACACTATAGATATTATTGTTATCGAAAATACAAGAAATCATCAACTGCTGCATATTTTGGATTTCTAGTTTCTTGCTGGAATCTTGGGCACAAATTCAAATTCGACAATGCCAAAAGTAAACCCCCCACCCCCGATCATATCAGCTCATCTTGAGGACATAGAATCTTGTTTCATTCATGCGAATCTTGATTCCCTTGTCATAAACATTAGTTCATCCCCACCTTTTCAGAGCATGTAAAAATTTATTTTACCCTAGTTTTCCCCTCTCGGCAAATTTTATTTTATTTATTTTTTTTTTTTAATTTTTATTTGTTCTGTTTCGTCTTCTGTGGTTTTTCTAGTTTTATTTCCCACCTTTATTTTTACATTTTTGTTGGCAGCTTTGTATTTAATATTTCAAATCCTTTATGTTTCTTCTCACTCACGTCTGGTGAGATTTGAAAAATGGAAACCTGTTTTTGAGAACTTAAAGCTATCGACTGATCTTTCCAACTTATTTATTTTTGACGCGAATGAGGTGTTTAACCAAAAAAGTCCTAATGCAGTTATTTTAGTGTAATAATACACTGCTGGCTATTAAAATTGCTACACAAGGAAGGAATGCAAATAACAGAACGATATTTATTGGCACATACATTATAGTTGGAACAACAAGTGATTAAATTTTCAGGATATTTGGATGTATAGATCCACAGAAATCAGTACGTAGAGTAGCCTCTCCTGGAAAGAATTATAGGAGTTATTCTCCTGGGCATTGAGTCGAACGGAGATTGGATAGCATGAACGGATACTGCACTCCATGCAGCTTCAACTCTACGCCACATTTTATTAACCTGAATTACTGACGAGTGGTGGCGTGCCTGTCTTTCGGCAACCATTGACCAGACGTTTTCAATTGGTGAGAGATTAGGAGAACGTGCTGGCCAGGGCATCAGGTGCTGGCCAGGGCATGTTCTGTGCCAAGGAAACTCATGACTGTGCGGGCAACATGCAGTGGTGCATTGTCTTGCTGAAACGTAGCTTTATAGAGGCCTCGAAGATAAGGCAGAACAACTTACCCTAACTCATTAGAAATGTAATAGCTGCTGTTCGAAATGCCGGCAATGTGAACAAGAGGTGATCGAGACGTGTATCCAATGGCACCTCATGCCATTAGTCCAGGTGAGGGGCCAGTATGACAATGTCGAATGCAGGCTGCCAATGGGGGTTCTCCATGATGTCTCCAAACACGGATGTGGTCATCATGATGCTGTATACAGAAATTGGATTCGTCTGAAAAAACGACGTCTTGCCATTTCTGCATCCAGGTTCATCGTCGATCACACCGATGAATGTGCTTCTGCCTGTGAGACAGCGTCAAGGGTGGCCGAAGGCAAGGTCTGCTTCTGCTGCAATCCATGCTGCTACAAACGTTGTCGAACTGTTCGTGCGGACACCCGTTGTCTTACAAATGACCCCATTTGTTGACTCAGGGTTCGTGACGCAGCTGTACGATCCCTTAAGGCCATGTGGGTAATATGTCTGTCTTTTCGGCTATCAGTGATGAGGGGCCGCTGAGATAATGCACGGCGTTCCATATGACCCTCATGAAACCATAGATTCCATATTCTGCTAACAGTCATGAGATCTCGACCAACGCCAGCAGCAATACTTCGGTATGATAAACTGCAATCCCGTTAGGCCACGATTCGACTTCGATCAAACTCAGACACGTGCTGGTAGGCATTTCTTCTTCTTACACGAGACATAACAAAAGCATCTTTACCCATGAACAGCCCTCAAATTCAATTTCTGTATCAGAAACTTCCTTATTTTATACACATTGTAGGTTTCGCTACCACCACGCGCTTTGCATGAATGCGGTGATAAGCTAATCATTTGCATATCACAACATGCTTTATCCATCCTGAAACTTTTACGTTCGTGGTGTGCTGCCTTCCTGGTGTAGCAATTTTAATGGCGAGTGGTGTATTTATTTGTTTTTCAAAAAACTATCACCCATTTTTTATTAATTCAAGATTGAAAATATTTCAATCATTGAAATTTTGCTTTCGGTAGTTTTGTAACTGTTATTGCTAGTAATTAAGATTCCGACTAGTTCCTTATTGATACACATAAAATAGAGCACATATACTATTCACAAGGAAATATCCAAATATGTGAAGGTTGAAATGAATTGAAGCATTTACTGTTCTTTGAAACATGGACACAACCTAACACACAGAAAAGTAAGCGGTTTGAAATGGACTACATATAATGTCACCAGATGGCATTCAGCGTTCAGAGAGGTTGCAATGGCGATCTGTAGTGTAAATTGATCCGTTGTTATAGTTGCAATTATTTTTGCAATTTAAGTAAAATAATGATCGTATTATGATTTTTTTAAATTAAAAAGAGTATAATTCCCATATAACGATTGTTTGAAAGTTTATTTACATGAGTTACTTGGAATTTAGGATTTGAATCACCGTAGCTTCTCGAGTTTAATTGAATATTGCCTGAAAGCTGTAACGCGTATGGGTACTGTTTCGCGGTATGTCTTGCTCGTTAAACAACGTATTTTGCATTGGTGTTATTGTAGTATAAAGTGTAGGATATGGGCACAAAATGTTTAAAATAATTTATCCGCCCACCAGTTAAAAAATACGGCCAGTGATTTGGTTTACGTATGGTCGGTGATTTGACAACACAGAATAAGCTAGGGGTTTTATTGAGTTTTGTAACAACATGAAAATTCTAGATCCTACTTTTCCATTAACACCCAAATTCTGTTTAAAGCTTTTGAAAGGAAACAATCCGACTACCCACTGAACAATGAAGAATTTACACCAAGTGATCTTCTTTTGTTTCGCTACCTAAAAGAATTTTTCGGCGTTAAGTGCTTTATAACGGATGATGAGACAAAATAATCTGTTCCAGACGTGTTATTCACACACTCGGCAAATTTTTACGACTTATTCATACCATGAGTTTGCAGAATCTTATATCAATTTATTTTAAAATTATTTAAGTTAAATAGTAAATTGAGGAAACAAGCAAGAAATCTAAACGAAAAATAAAAGTTTATTTTAAAAAAATATCTGCGACGCTTTATTTTTTTTCTTAGCAAATTTACCTTTTAAGAACTCTAGCATTTCATTAAAAAATTACACTAAAACTATTAACTCATATTTAAGAACCATAATTGAACCTTTTAGCTCATGTTTCGCTGGAAGCTTTTTTTTTCTAATTTAATAAGATTTTACAAATGCTTGTAAAGGTGTCTATTTTAACAACCATGCTGAAACGGTATAACGTGTGATAAAATATTTTTGAATGATATAGACTGCTTATTCAGATTGCAGTATATCTACACATTACATTACACTATGCACATGGTTTTGAGGACAACACTAATTGGTAATAATTAAAGTACTGGAATTGCTCTATATTTAATTCCAGTAATTCACATTTTCTCTTTTGCTATACTTTGCAGATTTAAATTACATTAAAACCATATGTTGTAATGTAATTCGTAAATAATATACAATCTCCTCATCGTTTCGTATCTACACTTAATAAAATGTATGGTCAAAACTACCAGAATATGGTCAAATTAACCGTGTTTCTGGCTCTATGGGAACACCAAAAAACCAGGTAATTTTTACCAAAATACTTTGGTAATGAACTTTAGTTAAAACTAACAATAAAACATGGTCTTTATCACTATTTGTTTTTTTAGCCATTATTATCATATTCTAGTATTCATTGGTGGCAGGTAGTTGTACTTTTTTTGAACTTCGAGCAAATAAACTCCTGAAAAAGGAAAAGTCAGTAAGTGTCAAAACATGAAAATTCGAAAAGAAAAAGAAAGAATGAAGACGGCTACTGAGCTAAAAGATATATTGAAACATAAACATGCCTATGGTTCGCAATGATTCCTTTGTTATTGGAGTTTAAAAGTAAGAAATGCACTTTTTGCACAACGCAAGGCATTGATATTTGTTGTAGTAACCATCCAACTTACATAATTCGTCAAGCATTGTAACTAATTTGGATATCATTTTTTCTCCAATCATAATCTTCACAGCTTTGAAGTTGTTTGTTTCAAATTATGATCTTCACTTCACATTTAGGTTTTGAAAAACAACTTTAGGATGTCTCCAATAACATAACTTGTCCGTTTTAAAGGTAACTGAAAAGAACAATTATAAAATATTTTAATAAAGGTAAAAGTTTAACGTAAATGTGTGTAAAACTGATGTGACACGCAGAATAATGGAAAATATGTCATATTGATTTTGATTAAATAGCTGAGCATCATGGGAATATTTATAGATTCCCAAAACGTTAAATATTATCTAATCGCTCTATATTTGCTTATCTAAGTTGTAGCTCTGTTAGCTAAGTATTAGGAACTTAATAAAGAGGAAAATGGAAAATTGAGAAATTCAGAGATGCTGCCATTTAGCTAAAGAAGGCAGTGTTATATATTAATTATGCTAACTTGAAAATTATGTGAAGCAAAAAATGGGATTCCATGCATATAATTTTTTTTATTTTTTATTTTTTTATTTTTTTTATTTATTTGTCTTTAATTCTTAAACGTCATTACCTATTTTTTACAGTTTTTCCATAAATATCCTTAATTTTCTAAACTGTCACAAACGCTTTTTTTTTCTTGAGATCAGCCAGATAGATGCAATTTGACATATTCTTCAAGTTTTAAAGCGAGTAAATTTTTCCTTGGCAAATAAGTTTTTAAGTCGATATTGTTTGACATGCTTACTTTATTAAAAAATTTCTTTCATCGTTTATTGCCATGATCAATTAGTTCCCTTAATTTCTGATGAAAACTTTTTCCACGCTATATTACGTTTTAGTGACTATTCAACAGAAAATAATAAAAAAGAAACTATATATATAGTTTGACTGATGTTCCAATTCAAGTGAGAATAAAATAATGTGAGCAATTTGGCCGTTTCCGTTTTATGTTTCTTTTTATTTACTTTAAAGGAAATTTTATATTTATTAAAGTATTGTTAAAGTAATTTCAAAGCTTTGCTTTCACTAATTTGATACAAAAACGCTTCATTTGCAGCTGCTACTATTCTCAGGAAATGTTTATGTCTTAATTGCAAAGAACTGTATTAATTTCGGTTTTTGTAGTGTCTCAAAAGAAGATTTTGGAAGATTATTGTCACTGGAAATAAATAGTAATTACAACTGAAATATAAACAGCTTTAGTTTTCACAAAATCACAAAAAAATATTGTTGGAATTTCCGTTGAAATAATTTGATATATATATATATATATATATATATATATATATATATATATATATATATATATATATATATATGTGTGTGTGTGTGTGTGTTTTACTGAAATATTATTTTCTGCTTAGAAGGATCTTGAATCGTCATTTCTAATTTATAGCTCGAAAGAAAAAATAAACACTATTAAAACTTTTGCTCAAAGTATCGTATGATCAATGTAATGTGTTGAAATACAAAAAATATGTTTGAACAGAAGATATACCTACAGAGCAAAAGAAGATACAGAAGATATACCAACTCGAAACCTAATTGCGGTGCATTATGAGAGATTGTTAACTAGAATGAAGAGTGGAACATAAATCAACGAAACAAGTCAAAAGATCTGCACGGTGTTAACGGAGTTGGACTCACACCAAAAAGATCCCGGGTTTGAATCCAGCTTCGGGCATGTGGTATAATACAAGTGACGTCATTGGGTATAATACATGTGAAATTGATTTACTTATATAGAAACCACGCTAAAGGGATTATTAGAAAAGTTAGATAAATGAATTGCAAGATTAGTATAATTTTTTTTTTGGAAAAAATAAAATGACTAAATAGTTCTATAATTTTAACAAAATTCTTTTCTTTGAACTTGAATTCTATTTCGTCACGCGGACAAAATTCTTGTTCGGAGCATATACCACGAAAATATTTCTTCAAAGATAAAGAACATTTAGTAAAGTTTTTAAGCATCTAATTTTACAGTGTGGTTCCCGTATTTTGTTTTTTGTTTTTTTGTGTTTATTGTTATCTTAAAGAAGTTATATTCAAAAATTTCATCTTCAATCAGATCAAATTAAAGCAAAATCTCGTATACCTTACAATTGTGGCACAAAATTAATTTTATTATTATTTTCAAAACGAAGTGATACAAGCTTCTTTTTATTCATTATTGGAGAATGAATAAAAAAAAAATTCAGAGCTTTAGCTTTATTCAAGAACTTTATCGAAACCAAAATATGCATAAATTTTCCGTTTCAAAAATAAAGGAATGAAGAGAACAATAAATATACACCGAAATACACCGAAACTTGAGTTACTAAAGTTACATGGCTTACAAAATGTAATTTAGTTTCAAAGGAATTCGGATAAAATTTGATTACAGTATCTCCAGGTTCCTTTTATTTGTGAGGAAGTAATACAGGTACATTTTTGAGCAGCTTGTGAAAGAAACAACACAATTCTTCTAGGATACTTTTTTGTGTAGGAAGATTAAACGAATATAAAATGAAGCGCAGCCTTGACATAAAGAGAAATGAAAGAAAAGAACAGGCATCTAATTCCTTCAAATTATACGATAAACATAAATGAACTATTGGTTTCTTTATGAAGCATTATTTTGTTTAGAAAGGTTTATTTTTTCCCAAATTAATATAGTTTATAATTTGGTAAATATGTGATTTAAACTTCACTGTTAGAAATTTCTTGGCAAAAATGATTAAAAAGCAATTTATTAAGTTGCTATTTTACAAAATTCAACTGACATCAATAAAATGACCATAAAAAATGTGACAACAGTTACACAACCAGAGTTCGAACAGCGACAAATAGGTCCACCTTATATAGTAATTTGCTTCATGCAGCTGGGTACATACTGTAGCTGAAAAGCCTAATTGTCAAACTCATGACCTGCTGAACAGGGGTACGAATCTCAACGCTTTTGCTACAATATTTCTTTTATTCCTTCAATACATGAAGAGTTTCCAGTGCCCTGCACTCTTCAATCAGGGACTATGAACAATAAGAATGCAAAACTATCATCCACGCATAAATGGCACAGCACGCACATAGCTCCAATGTTCGTTTAATTTTAATTTTTATTGGTTTAGAAACTATGCTAGCCGTACGTGGTATCCGTATAGTTTTGTAGTCACGTTCTCTTAACGGTACTAATTGTAAACAGTTTCAATACCATAAGGGTAAAAAATTTCGTTAACCATAAACCTTATGGTAAATCTGATGGACATACTGCTGCTTGTTATTTTACCGTGATTATAGAATGCAAATTCTAATTGTGTACTTGGTGATCTGCTATAACAGCCCTTGATAAATATTTTAGAATCCACGCAAGATGCTAATGTTTACATATTTTGAATCCCACCCCCTAGTAATGGGTATATGGAAGAAATTTAACTCATTGCCGAGACAGCCCCTTTCCCCTTTAAGAGAAGAGGCGCAGGTTAGCATGAGCAATACTGTCCGGGACACGCGGCGAGGCACCCCATTGGCATTTATTGAATTAAAAATATCATAAAATTCAAGAAAAGACGTTCTTGCTTGATTTTCATTCTTGCATCCCGTTACTATGATGTTTCCGACGAACGGGCATGGGAAGTGTGTTTTCGATCGGATTTCATTCTTGCTTCCTTTTGCTCTGATGTTTCCAACGAACGGGCTTGAGTAGTGCGTAGTTGATTTGTTAACAGTCTTCTTTCCTGTTGCTTAGACGTTTCTAAGGAACGGGGTAAAGCATTGTGTTCTCGATTAGTTTCAAGTCTTTTTTTCTCGTTGCTCCGATGTTTCTGAAACACGGGTAGTTCTCCTTTTGCGTGCTTAATGTGTTTATCGACTAAGAGCGATTCGTTTAGGTGGCATATTTATGAAAATATTCTCTCTCAAACAAAAATAATTGTAAAAGTTGACAGTGGTCGCAAATTTGCTAAATCGAAAATTCACATATTTGTTTTAAATAATAAAAAAAGCAATAAAAATGAAATAAATTAAATAAGAAATATAATAATGATAAAATTTAAAACAAAAATCAATTTTTTAAATGAAAGAAATAAAATGAATGCGAATTCGAGAACTTTGTTATAATAAACAATCTAATAGTTTTCAAATGACAACTGTCAGCAATGAAACCTTGAAAAGTTAGTTTTAATTGTGCTAACCTAAAATTACACACTAAATATAAATAATTATTGAAAACGTGCAATTTGACTGAAATTTGCTTTTGCCTTTATTTTTATGAAACAGTTTTCAAAATATTAAATCCGTGATACGACCAATAAATACGAAATATATTCTCGTTGATTTTACGTGCTTGTGCTCACCTGACATAAAGAAACTTGCGCGAATTATTAAATATTAAAGTATAAGTAATTTTATTTTTCTAAATGAATAGAGCTGTAAGACAGAAAATATCACTGTTGTTATCTTCAAGATATTTGAAAACTGAATCGTTTATAGAAAAATTTAAAACAATGGCTAACTTTTAACCAATCAGAAAATTCCCTTTCGATTTTCACTGGTACCGCTGGTACGGTTTGTCGCAGGATATTCTAATGTCGACAGTGACCTTCCTCGTGCTTCGAATTATCTGTATGCCAAGTTTCATTGCTTTCTGACGGATGGTTTAGGAGTCTATAAAGAACAGACAAACAGACACATATTCATTTATATATATATATATAGATTGGTTGCCATGGTTTTATAAAAAAATTTACCGTAAACTTTAGAAGGTCAATTCTAACAGTGTACTATTATAAATACGAAGTCCCTTTATTTTACAAATTTTTAAAAGAATTTTTACTTTCTTTTCAATCACCTCAAAATAATTCAAATAGATAATTTCTAAATACAATAGTATAAAATATTCAAAGTCTTATTCTCAAATGAATTGTTTTAAATTTAGTAAGAATTTAATTTTTAACTCAAAGTCATTATTCATCGTCTGCATAATAAGTAATCAAGTTTTGCGTTCAAAGTCATTGCTTTGAAGTCCTCGTTAAGAATACAGAAAACATTTTCAATTCAGAAGTATGTTTTCAAAGAGCACGCGCACATTAATATCATGAATTTTCAAGTTTTAATGAGAATGCTGAAAACACTTTGAGAAGAAAAAGAAATGCAATTTTCTTGTGCAATGCGAATCACGGATTCTTTTTGAATTATTTATAAAATAATCAACAAAGAAAATTTTTTTATCTCAGTATAAAATTTTAAAATAATGCAGGGGAAGTTTCGAATATTTTATTAATTAGCTAGGTATTCTTTTGTACTTAAACTACATCAGATTGAATAAAATTTATCCAATTCAAAATTATGTAAATCATTCAAGACTGTCTTTGAAGTTTACTAAATTGATATAATAATTTGAAACAAAGCACTCAATAATACAAATCTTTTATGCAAGAATTGTTTCCAGAAATCTATATTTTATTACTATCTCTCTCTCTCTCTTTTTCTCCAACTCTCACTACATATATATATATATATATATATATATCATATTATTTAACATTTGATTTCACTTTTTTAATAATCCATATGAGGTTCATAAGTACAATTCTGTTTTTCTCCATTTTTTTAATAAAAATAAACTTATATTTTGTAAAATTAATTTTTTCACGTGCATTCAATAAATACAAGACATTCATTTTAAATCTTTAAAAACCAAATGGCATTTGCCAATCAATATATATATATATATATATATATGTATATATATATATTTAATTGTTAGCTCCAAATCAACTAATATTTATTTTTAATTTCAGACTTCTTTAAAAATTTTAAAATTGTATGATAATGATGTCAAATATATATAAAAATATAGCTTTTTTCCTAAAATAAGGATAAAAAGGTGCATACGAATGTACTTTTTCGCAGCTTTAGAATTTTCACAAAAATTTTTAGCAGCAGTTTTTGGCATTACTGCTAATCAAATGTCCCTCCTAAATTTCTCTTGGGGTTGAAAACAATCAGAATTTATTTTTCTCTTCTTCAGGAAATGATAAAAAACTGGACGTTTACAATGAGTTTTGGTACTTTTTCTTAACTCTCATCATTGCATGTAGTAAAATAAAGTATATACGAAATGAAGTGATAAAATAAGTTATAGTTTTATAGTGTTTAAGACTAGTCTACTAATTTAAGTATTATTTATTTTAATTTTGAGAATTTTTGTTTGCCTTGAAGTATTTTACTAGTTAAATCTTCTTTGAATACATTAATGTAATGTTCTATATTTTCTTCCAATTTTTTCTTAATATAGATAATAGTTTTGATAAATTCTATCATTATGTTTTTACATACTACTAACATTTTTGCATTGAAAATACCATTTAAGCACATTATATTTAATTTATATTGTTTGATGTGTCTAAAGTGTTTGTAGTAAAAACTCATTCGGAAGTGTTTTAAAAAGTTTAAAATAGGTTTAATAAATACCTGTAATGAAATTATAAAAAAAAGAAATTATATATTAAACGTACATTATAAAATATGTGATTTAATGAGAAAAAACTAAACACTTTCTGTTAGCAAATATAGATAACAAAGTGTAACACATGTTTTAAATAAAGAATATTTTTCCAAAAATAAAATTATACGTTATGTTTTTTTTTCTGAATTACATGTAGGTTATGTCTAGGTTAGATACACATGCATAGATGAGAAATTACCAGTTAAAATATCTCTCATATTTGCGAACTAATCGTAGGAAATGTAGTTTCACAGAAGGCAGTTTAACTTGTTTATCTATTTGAACAAAGCTCTGCTTTTCGTTACATCGAATAAGCATGAAATAGCAAAGAGGAGAAATGACCAGTTTAAATATCTCTCATATTTGTTAACATTTTGTAGCAAACTTATTTTTCAATTTGATCAACGGTTTGCTTTTCGTGACAGCAAAAAATAATGTAATTTTTTTATTTCATCTGGGGTCAAATTCATTTTTGGCGATCTAAATATTTTATTGTTTTCCTAAAAGCAAGTTATATTTTGTTTCAACCAACTGAACTCCATAGGAACCTATATTTTTCAACATCTGTTTCTGAGAAAAATCGAAGGAATGTTATAGTGGTGACCCTAACCCACGTGATAAAAACTTTCAGCAGATGGCGCTGAAAGCTTTTTTTTTCCTTAAAAAACTTTTGAGTCAGTTGAAAGGGAGATTAAGATGCAGCTTTCATAATATGGCTGTAAATAATACTCATCGCCGACCGAACTGTGTGGGACTCATATAGCTGGCGTTATATCAAATAAGTTATTTATTTGAATTCCGCGCAAAGATTATTCTTTCATTCTCTTTATTATCTGTCCATATTGTGGGAGCATCGTTGGCCCTCCTAATACGGTGTAATTAAAGAGTTGCTGACAAATATGACCTGATATATCTAAATTGACGAATGTCAACCCAGGTTGGCATTGGATTAAAAATAACATCCATCATTTTGTAAATAAACGCAATTCATGTATAATATTTTCGTTAATAATCTTTCATATGTTGTAGAATAGCAATAATAAATGTTTCTCTCAGTTAACATGTTGGGTAAGTAATAACCCCGCAACATCTCAACAATATTTAGCTGAAGAAAGCGAGGTGAATGGTCCATACAATAGCTAAGTTTAACTTACCCTAACCTTAATCTTTGTGTTGATATTAAGGAACAATGATACAGTAGATTGGTGGAATGACGTTATAAATTCGGTGGCTATTTCTTCTTCAACTGTAGGAGAGATGACCACATAAAATCGCGGAGATATGGCATGTTTTCTTTAATGCATATAGTATATAAATGATCTAAACGTTAATAAAAATGTAATAAAAAGTAAGAAATAAAGACCATTTTAGAAAATTCGTATTCACCACCATGCTTAATATTTTGAAATAAATAAATTTAGCTATGAAATTTTAGGTTTCTTTAATGATTATTGTTTTGGTTTGGTTTCGTAGTTTTAAGATAAAAATTAATAAAAATAAATCTTTAGCTTTTTATTAGCTTTTCCTCTTTTTAATTATTTAAGGACCGTAAAAATCCAACATACTACATTGCGATTCCACGGACATAACATGTATTCCTATAGAACCCTATAATATACTAAAAAAAACTTTCAAATTTTCAGATTTTATAAACTCAGAGTTTGATAAATACCAGTTTATAAACTGTGGGAAATGATATAATTCCACAACTAAAAATAAATATTAGATGTGTTGTGTAAGGTTCTCGCAGTGGTTGCATGAAATGTGTGCAAACTTTGAAAGCCTTTGACGAAAATGTGATAATTTTTTTTTTCAAAAGTGATCGATTAAATCTGTATATCATATTCTGTTTATTGGTTCCTTTTTTTTTACAAATTTTTAACACTATAATTTATTCTTTACAACTTATTATAAGTTTCTTATGGTTAACTGCACGAACTATCCATTATCAGTATTCTAACTTCACTTTTACTTCTTTAATAAATGGCCAACTCACCTCGACATTAAAAAGAGCTTGCCCCTTGTAACTTCTTTTTTCAAACATTTTAATTTTTTTTCATCTTTTGTTCATCATATTTCATTATTTTGTTTCCCTCGAAATATGTTGAGATCGAGTATTAAATATGCATTAGCTTTTCTTGCATCTCTATTATTAGTATTTTATTTCAATTTGGAAAAAAACAATATGGCGTTCTATCCTACACTTATTCTACAATTAAGAAAACTAAGTAAATATAATTAGTACACAATTTCAAAAATGTCTCGATAAAAATTGTTAAATAACAATTTATTTAATTGTTATTTTACCATATTCAAATAAAGTAGTCAAATGACCATAAAAATGATGATATTCAAACTGTTGAGAGAGAGAGAAAAAACTTTTTGTTCTATGCAACTGGGTACTTATTGTAGCTCAGAGGACTAATCGGTCAATTTTGAACAAAGGTTCGAATTCCAGCGTTGATATCACAATATATATTTCATTCCTTTAATACATGAAAATTATCAAATTTCTTACACTCTTCAATCAGTGACCCTAGACTATAAAAATGCTAAACTAACATTTTTGCATAAAATTGTTTACCTTAATTTCAAAATGAAATTTCTTACAGTGTAAATTGCAAAAGTCATTCAAGTAAGTAACCTAACGCAATGCAAGAAAATTGAAATGTACATTCCTTCAAATCCCACTGGAAAATATGACGTAATGTTTAAAAAAAAAAAAAAAAAAAAGCAGAAGAAAAACCTAAAATTTTCTTCATTTAACAATTTTAGTACAATGTAGCTATTATAGAATTTTCTTTTGTAAAAAGTAGCTAACATTGATATATTCAAAATTTATATTTACTTTTTGTATCTTTTATTTTACAGTGAAATATATCAAAGAGTTCCTGTAATATTCAATCAATTCAATTCCACGTCCAATTTAATTAAATTTGTTTCACACTCAGTGAAGTTTGATTAAAGTAAGACATTTTAATTTTTAAGGATCAAAGCTTGCGATTTTAATTAAAATAAATGCTTTTGGCGGTTTAGAATTAAAGGTTCAGAAAGATTGCTTGTTTAAAACAGAATTCTAAGGAAGTTTTATATACATGAATTATTTTATAAAATTAAAGTTTATTCACCTTCTCAAGTAGAATAAAATAGAAATGTTGATTAAGTGCTACAAAACGATATGCAGCAAATTTAAACTTTATTTTCATGCGCAGTGGAATACATGTTACATACTTTTAACTTACAATTTACAACTGACAAATTAAGAACTAGTATCCATTTAGGGAAACTTTTTAAACAATATTATAATCTTGTAATGATTGTTTCAAATATGTTTAATTTTATCAAGAGATTTTACCAAAAATGTTTTCATAGACTTCAATAAACAAAGAGACAATAAAGAATCAAGTGTTTAAATATTAAGATTTCATTTTACAATTGGTAAATGAGTGCAGAAAAATTCTTTTCAATTTTATACAAAAAAATCACAGTTACTTGCAAAAGCATTTGAACTATTTATTTTATATTGCTCCAAAAGCTGAATTTGGAATAATAAAGACAGTTTTAAGAGTAACTAAGGAAAAAATCAGGTGATTTTCATTCTGGGTAAATTTATTTTAATATTTTATATTTCTATAATTCTTAAAAGAGTTTCCTGTAACTTGCAATTAATGTAATTGATATAAATTAGCTGCTGACTCGTAAGAAAAGTTACATTATTGTATTATTTGCTGTACAGTGTATATTCAGTAAAAAGGAGAACAAACTAAATATATACACATACACGTTAGTTTAAGAACATGTTGACAATTTCTAAGCAATATAACAATTACCATGTTTTTCTCTTTAATGAAACTTTAATAATTGTTCAATTCAGATTCATTTGTTTCAGAATGTTCTGGATCTCCCTGACCCTGGAGCACGTTCTTATGTCACGGGCACGTTGCACCCGGGGTCCCGAGCATTTTTCTGTTTTTCTCTTGCGACGGTCCTATTTTGAATTGCTGACTTTATTTATTGCGTTGGACTAATGAACGAACATTTATGAGTTTTTATACTTTTGATCACTCTTATTTCTGTTGCGTTTATAAGTATATTTATTAATTTTGTTCCACTTCTTTATCTGTATTATATTTATTTATTAAATTTTCCCCCTTGTCGTGGTTGCTAAAGTGACCGGTAAGAGATGGAAAGAAACCACTGGACTCTGATGGGAAGAAACCACCAGATTGTTTGCAGTAGGTGAAGATCCATGTCCCTGGAAAAGGGGATCTTGGTTGTTGAGGGGCATCTTGGTACCATTTGATTTCTTTTCTATCAACATAAATAGTAGCAGTAAAGATGTTGACTGAGAGGTATCCTAATAAAGAAAAATGGCAGAAAACTTCGCAGACTTCATACTCAGTACATTTCTTAAAGATACTATAATGATATGTTGCCATACCTCTGAATAATTCATTTGCAACTGCATAAAAAAATATAAGTTCAATGGTGCAAGTGAAGTTCTATGAATTTTAAGCAGCTTTGTTTTTAAATTGCGTTTCATCATTTTTTGTTATTTTGCCGTATTATAATAAAAAATATTTGGGAATTAAAGAAGAAATGGTTCGTTGAAAAATATATATATATATATTTTTTATTTGTTGCTATGTTAGATTGCTGCTGGTGAATTTTGAACTTTTACGCTCTGTATAAGTAAAATAAATTTTGCGTTAAATTTATATTTTTTGTAAAAAGTAATCAATGAGGTTTAAAAATTGTAGAATATGCAGAAAAGTATGAATTTTGGTAAAGCTTCATAAAATATTCTAAATTTGAATCTTAATTTTAAAAATTAAAAAAAAAGTTTTTATGTATCTAATAATAAAAAAAAACTGTTTATAACGATATTTATAGCGTTTCTTAATAACTATACGGTTGAAATTAAATTCGATAGATCCGAAATCATTACTCAAATCAACTACTTTAAAAAGATTAAACCTATTAGTGTTAGAATATTTGTTTTTGTTTTTCTTATTTACGCATGAATTCTTGTTTATGTTGTACCTACTATTCACTGTTTTAAATTAATACCATTGTTTAACCTACAAATTTATTTTAAGTATTTGATTACCCCTGATTAATTTAATTAAGTTGCATAGCAAGTAAGTAGAGAAACCTTATTGTTAATAATAATTTATATTCATTACTGATTTAAGTATTTTTTCTCAAGAGAAAGAGGTAACTGCTGTCCTAATTCAATGAAAAGACTTAAGGCAATTATGAATCTCTAATCCAATGAAATTACTTTTATAAAAATTGAAAATACAATATATTTTAGTGTAATTTTTTTTTTACTGTAAGGTATTTGCTCATCCTAAATGGTCGTTATTTTAATTTGGGACAAAATATTGTGTTTTAAGCTGTCATTTTATTACAATCAGTTTTTTAGACTAGATTCTTTTTAATTATGCAGAATTTATACAATAACTATCGCTATAGAAACCATTAATTTAGAATAGAAGGAGAAGACGGAAGATCTTCTTTATTTGATCAGCATAAAGTTGGAGGTCAGATATTTTTTGGTTTATGTATTTTTAAATTAATTTCCATTATCATGTTATTCTGACATAAGGAAGAACCTCATTTACATGAACATGAGCTTAACATGAAATATATTTTAATTTGAACTCGAATTTGATTACTATTGGAAAAAATGTTACTTTTATTGTGAACAGAAAATTTATTTAACCTCTGACAGGTAAGAATACTGATCATTTACAGTTTTATATCTATAGGAGTACGTTTTTTGAATCCTTTTAAATAGTGTTGTAGAGATATGATTGGCACTCACAAATTTAAGATGCATTGGGATTTACGAAAACAAATATTTATTCAACAAATAATGAGCAACACCTGCATGCTTCGGTTATACGTGAACTACTGCATATCTCGGCAATACCTAACGCGTTCTGTTGACTCCCGACAAGGGAAATTATTGATCGTGCAAAATACAAGCTGTGTTCGCAGCTTACAGCGAAGGTGAACTTCTGCCGTCTGGAGGTAGGTCTTATATTACAATGATAGGTTGGTTGCCACAGTGTTGTTATTGTGAAAATCGCATCAGTTAAAAGATAGAGTTGAATGAATCCATTGAGGAAGAAGAGGGCATTACAGGAAACGACATAATTTTGGTCATCTAATACGAACTGAGTTTTCTTTCACCTCATAGGGATGTCTCATGGGTGTAAAACATGTTTTCCTGAGAAATGAACACCCGTATTAATGCTTTGTTCAATGTGGGTAATCATTTCCCCCATACTCTCATAAGTTGTCCTAAGAAATTGATATTGCAAAATTGCTTTTCTACAGGTATAGACGTAAGTGGATAAAGTTTTTCTTAAATTTCACTAGCGGATTCTTTATGTAATTTTTCTGTGATGGATGCTTACGAAGTAAATAAAACTGTCTGTTCCTTTGTTGTCTAAAATTAAAATTCTTCTAATTTTTTGTATATGGGGGATAAGTTTGAATAGGATGTGAATAGAAAATTAAAACAGTAAGCTATAACCGTTATTTATCGTATTTTGTTACTAATCATATCTTATTTCAGCAATTAATCTGTTTAATTCTGATTGTTACTTTTCAGTATTTTTTTTTTAACTTCTACAGAAATAAGAAATATATAAAGCCAACCGAAAGTAAGTGAACTTTTTGAATTACGTCAGAACTATAATAGTTTTTCTTCACATATAACTTTATTTTATGCTTTTAAAGTAATTGGTTGTATTTATAATAACATGTATAGAAGTTATTAATTTAAGGCGCAAAACAAAAACAACTATTGAAATGAAGTAAATATTCAATTACGTATTCATAGTAGAAATTTAAGATTAGATTATGCAAATAGATAATAGGTATGGATAATAAACACTGTTCCAGAGTTGTACGATTTTCATCAATAAAAAAAATTTCATAACTGATCACGTGAACAAATTTTAGGTCACTTTTCCAATTAATGTTAATGAGTTTTGACTATATTTACTATCAACTCAACAGGACAGGCATAGAAACTTAATAGAATACTATCAACCATCGCTTGTAGTTCAACCTACATCACAATAGTTGGACACAAGTACTTTACCATCTGAGATATCACGTGGAATCAATATGAAAAAAAAAAAAACATTAGAAAGTAAGTAACTAAATAATGCATTGCTATTTAGAGTTATCAAATATTTGAACTAATAATAAATTATTTGCATTAAAAAAATGTTAAATTATTATTTAAGTTGCGATAATTATCTCACGTTTGCTCATTATCTACCTAATACAAGAAAAGATTTAAAACTATATTGAAAGTTTACAATCGACTTTTTCCAATGAATGAAGTTAAAATATGAAACGAAAATATAATTTTTTATTTGTATTAAATAGTTAACTTAACATTTATTACTTAAAATGTCTCGAATTAAGTGCAAAACTCACAAGTATATTCAAAAGTTAAAAAAAAAAATAATAATAAATAAATAAACTAGTTCAGGCCCACGCGATGTTTCAATATATCACCTCTCAGACGAAAGACACCCACGCTTTCCTGTTATGGATTGGAGCACCAAGGCTGATGCAATGTTTTTTCCTACTATGCAACATAAAACAATTTTTAGGAATAAAATGATAAAAATTCATTTGGCCTAAGTATAAGTAACAAAGTCGAAGCCAGTGGCTCAAAATCTGTAAAAGAAGTTTTGTTCAGTATTAAAATTTCATGTCACACATTTAACTACATTTTTTTTAGATAATAAAATCCACACGATTATTGCAAGTTTACTGACATCTAAATAATGCATTCAGAAACCTCTTAAACTCTCTTATATCTTGTTATATTAATTTAAATAGATAGATTATAAAAATAAAAAATGGCTATATTACTAAATAAAGGAGAAACTTTGAATAAAGAACTTGTATAATATAAGGAAAAACGTATTTTGCAATTTCTGCCACGCGATATATATTGTTGTCATTATACCTAGATACAAAAAATACATTGTCTGTTTTTACATATTGTTTTATGAATGTTGTTTACATTGAAGTATAAAACATAAAGAAAGCTGAACAAATGAAACAGAAAATCATAACAAAAGCTCGTTCTATTTTATAACTTTTAATTCCAAAAAGTCATTGTTTCCATAATAGGAAAATTCGAATATATTATTTAAAATATTTCATTTAAATGATTATTTTTTTCCTACTATAGATCAAAACAACCATCTAATTTCCTTTTATGCACGTAATACTAAATTACGTTTACTATTTAATAAGGTTGTCATTCTTAACACAATCCAGATTGATACTGAAAGCATAATTGCTTGCGCTATGATTCCAATAAAGCAACTACTTATTATTTTCGCTTGTTTTGAATACGGAATGGTTGATGGATCAAGTGATGAGCTTCGGTCAAGTTGTTGGATCTGGGGAGCATGCAAAGCAGGTACTTTATCTATTTGTTCTTGTCATACGCGAAACATTCCTTAAGACTTAAAAACTTTATTAGCAGAATCTTCAAGAAAATACATCTATTTCTAGCACTGAATTCCAGATTAATTACAACAGTATAGAACACAACAAGTAACAGAAACCTCAGACCTTAACTCGCAAATCAAAGCACTAATGCAGTCACACGCAGACTAATAACCTAGACTACTCTTTGCACACTAATATTTATTCAAACAAAAATTTTGACATGATTAAATATAGTTTTTGTATAACTCCGTAAATATAAGTTCTATCGTTTCGAAACTGGAATTTTCCAGAACTAATGTAAGCTTTAACTACAAAGTAGTTTTGATTGCGTGACGTGTTGTGGTAGTTTTTTTGTAAAAGTTATATTGTTATGAGTTGTTTTAATGTATAAAACTTAAAATATAAAAAATACTCTTTAGGAAATTTTTTTTTGAAAAAAAAAAGTAAAATTTGCACAAAGAACTCCGAAATTATGACTTACACTGTTTTCACGTAAAGAAATCGAAGAAAAATATTCATCTGATAAAGGGACTGTATCAATATGACATTTTGTCTTGGACCGCATCAAAATTGTCCTTACTTGGCGTTTTGAATGAGTTTGTAATACGAAAAGATGCTTTGATGAGTTAAGCTAAATATTTTGATCTTATGAATAAAATATTTAAAATTCAATTTATGAAAAATGTAAAAATGAAATTGTCTTAGAATGAAATAGTTTTAAGGGCAGGTAACTTTTCAATTGAGTGCATTGTGCATAATTTATTCTTATTTGGTTGAAACTATTAGACGCTATTTGCATTTAGAAACGAAGAGATTAAATATATTGATAAAAATAAGAAAATTAAAATTAATATTTAATTATTTTTAACAAGTTTATTTAGAAATTAATGCCTAACAGTTTGCTATTTCTCATATATTCCCAAGAAATAGCAACACTTTTACTTCACAATTTATTATTTTTCATTGAAATACTTAAATAAAATTTTCTTTTAATAATATGAAGCAAAGTTATGAAAGTTGCTCTTCTAAAACAAAACAAAAAATTATGTTATAAATTAAATTCGTTAGAGATCTAATAAAAGGGAAATAACGAACAGATCTCAATTAAGTTAAAGTATTATTTTATTATTTTTACAAAGTTTATTTTACATATAATTGACAATCACAAATGTACAATTTACTTCCCAATCCTCAGAAATTAGATTTGTATGGAGAAAAATTTTGAAATTACTTCCACTAAAAATTTTTAATTAAATGAAAGAAATGTTAATTATTAATAAAAGTAAACAGCGTTTCTTAATTTTGACGAAAGTTTTTTATTATTATTTACAATTGGGTATTTGCACTTCAATAAGAAGAACATGGAAAGTCATACGTGACCTATGACGCCAGTGCATTATACATTTTTAACTTTACTATTACTTTTTTTATAATTATTTGCATTTTTAATTAATTTTTTACAGTGCAATGTTCTTACAGTGCAATTCATAAAGTAAATTACTAATTTCCTATATTAGTTATTAATTAAAAAATAACAACATTCTTCCTTAAAATACAAAAATCGAAGCTTTGTATTACATATTTACTACTGTAGTAATTCTTGTTTTGTTTTTCAAGATACAGATTAAGAATAAATTAATTTTGCTATCAGTTATTCCGTGTTTTGGAAAGAAAAATGGCAAGTTTGCTTGTCAAGTTGCTGTTATGAGTAAAAGCGGTCGTTCCTTCTTGAATCACATAACCGCTTCACAATAACTAGACTCCAATTTCATTGGTCTAGGCTCAGATATTTCAAAAACAGTACTATGTATAAACATAACTAGTTATGGACTTAAGTGGTCATCATTGCAATAAGCTGTGGTAGAGTAATGTGAGTAGTTTGTTAATTTAAAATTGTTTTGAAATATTCAAATTTTTTTAGATGACGCAAATCATAAGATATTACGCAGCTGCTATGATCCGATTCCAGATAAAGTAAGAAGCTTTTTTTTTCTAATATTTATTTATTTCAACTGAAGTTAAAATGATTTCAAAAAAAAAAAAAAATCCTTATCAGATATGTAATATATAACCCATAATAATGTTCAAATTAAAAAGTTTCTAAGAGTATCTTTTAAATTAACACTGGGCGACATAAAATACTACAGTATAACTTACAGTACGACAGTGCAGTTCAATTATGTCATTAAAATTTGCGTTTTGTTTATAAATGCTAAAAAATCCCTAATATTCCTCTATGCATTGCAAACAAAAAAGTAAAAAAATAAATGAAGAAAAATTGTGATTTCAAAAGTATAAAAAGTATTTGTAAATACGTCTGATCTGCTTGTACTTATTAAAAGTTAACATTTATGAGCAGCAATTCGTTTTCTCTCAATGCTTCTCTTCTCTATCTTTCTCGTTTGTTAATGTTGATATCTAGTCAAAATTGAGCAATAAAAATTAAGATGTCAAGTGACAAATATTTTTTTCTACAGCAGCAGAACAATGGTTTTTAGTGAATGCAAATAGGAACGAAATGTCTACGAAAAATGCTGTAACTCTAAAAAAAAAAGTTTAAAAACAAAAAACCGTGTCAAATTTAAATACGAAAATCAACTTTTCAGCCTTTTAACTTTACCGAGACGTATCGACTAAAGAAGGTCAAAACTGGATCATTTAACTTTAAAATCATTTGTTCCATCGAATTTCCAAAAAATTTTTCTATATATATCTGCTCAATTATACATTTCGAAGTGCTATTGCAAAATTAACTGTAATGTAAAATTAAAACCAAAAATATCCGGCTTTGACGTCACTTAAGATTTTTCACCACAAAGAAACATAAAAAAAATCCCCGCAAAAAATTATTATTTTATTTAATTTTAATTAAACTTACTTTTGTCTTAATATTATTTTTACTGTAAATGTGGAAGCTAGATATGATTTGGGTTTTTAAACAGACATAATGATCAGTTTTGATTTCCTTCTTATTGTATGTTTGAACAAAAGATATTCCATCTAATCTTGAATCTAATTCAAACAATTTCTCAATATAATTATTTGAAAACTTATTAAATATAAATAACATTCATGTAGCGTCAACTTACTCAGTAGCTTATATTTAAATTTAAAAAAAAAAATCATTCTTCATGCAACATGTTTTTTTGTTTTGTTTTTCTTTTAGTGTCCCAGATTTTAGTTCTCCGCAAACAAAAATGGTTGATTTAAGATTTTTCATTAAATTAACGTGAAATGTCGATAATGATTTCGCTATTTTAACTTATACATACTGAACATACTGAATAAGCACTTATATGATGATTAGTTCAGTTTCTATGATTCAATCTTAATGCCTGTTAGGCATAACATTAAATATCTTAAATATTTAGTATAGACGATATTTTAGGTCACGAAATTATAGACGGTATTTTAGGAGACGATAAGAGTTGATATTTTAAGTTACAAAAATTTCGTTTATTTGATTTAAAAAAATTTATTAACGGATTTGGATCTCTTACCATCAAATTAAGGAGGTAGTGGTAGTGGCCATCGTGGAAATATGGTCTGGTAAAAATAAAGGGAAATATTTTGTTAAACAAAGTGGTTAAAAGTTTGAACCCTTAAAATCACTTTTTTGCGTATTCCATATCAATTTTTAAGCTAATGAAAAAAAGTTTCGCATGTGTTCATAAAATTCGCTTTTCCAAAGACACTTCTTTTTAAAGTATTTTCTTTAATAATTTTATTTTTATTTTATAACCGTCGTTGAACAGCCGACCCAATTTCCTCTTCTTTAATAATTATCATTTCTTTTTTTTTCTTTATTGATTATGGCTGATACCAACCATAATTTGAGTTAACAAGTCCAAACCTGTTGATAAGAATTTACGCTATGAATCATGTAAATACAATTTTGAATTTGATTTCTCTACTTAAAATATGGTTGGCACTAATTAACTAGCATATTTAGATATCAGATCATTACTTCAAAAGTTATTCAGGATGTGAAATAGTAATTTGTTTGCTCATTAAAAATTTGAATTTGCTATTTTTTCTTTCGTTTTACAAAAATTCTTCAAAGAGGCGTGTTACGAAAAACTCTTTTTTCATCATATTATAATTTCACATTCACTGATTATTAATAGTTCTAGCTAGCTCAAATATCCTATAGGTAATTTCATTTTAATCACTCTTTGTCTTCCATAAACATAAAAATGAATGTTTTTTTCGTTTAGAATTGACCATGGAAATCTTTTATGGTCTTTCTGTTTGCAGAAATCTCACAGCGCTGCAGTGGGGGCTGCAGATTGTTAATGAATCTACAAACTAATTTTCATCTAAGATTTTTTCGTAATTTTTAAGAGGTTTCAAAACTGATGATAGGAGAAACAGAAGACATTTTTTAATTATTAAACTTGCGAATTTACTGTATTTATTTTTGAATCAAAATCATTTAGAGTGATTCCCTTAGTGAGATAAGAATAAATTGAGCAAATTTTAGTGATTAAAAAATAAATAAATAAAACATAAATTTTTAACAATGCAATTTTCTTGCATATATTAATTTTATCTCCTAATAAATGTTCGACTTTGTCTATATACATGGAAAATGCCTATATATGTTGGATTTATAAAAAAATGCTTAAATATGTTAGATTTAAAAAAAAAAAAATCTGCTTCACTATGTCAGTGTCTCAATCTAGTTTTAATCTATTAAAATCGAGCTGCATATATTTTCAGAACCGTCTGCTGACAGAATGATCACTGAGCAAATCTGATTAGATTTCAGATTATTATGAAATATTTTTATAAAATGTAGGACTGTCAATTATTTTAAAGCCACAGATTTTTATTCAAGTCATATTATGTGGAACTAATGAACTCGTAAAATTTATTATCAGGAAAAAGCTGGACTAATGAATGAAGCAACAGCTACTGGAATATATGACTTTACTTCAGACGTGGATGAGTTTCTTCAAAAATTTTGTAAAGAGGATAGCAAACTCCAGGTAAGAGAATCCGGCAATTTCTGTGTTTTTACTTTTTTCACACTAAATTTTTCTTTAAAAAAAATTATCTTCTTAACACATCTTAGTGTGAAATGTATACAAAATTTGCTCTCATAGCATTTATAGAAAAATAACAATCTCCATATTAGAGTTATAAGTCATTTTAAATTTGGTCTATATTGAACATGTACTGTTTCCTTGAGGTTGGGAAATAATAATAATCAAATAATGACCAATAATGCAACAATTTTTTTCGTTTTCGATGCCTTTCTAACAATCTGATTTTCACATACGACTATACGATGTAAATTATTTCGATCAGATTTTGTGGGTCTATAACGAAACCAAAGCAATGCTGTATTTCTAAGAAAATTTATAGGTGATATTTTAAAATATTAAAAACAGTGCATTAGGTTAAGTATCAATTTTGAGAATCAAAAAAATTATTTCACTCTTTTCGTCGTATATTACGTATTTTTTCCCCTTTTTCTATGGATAACACTGATTATATGATTTAAATCCTATTGCGTTCAACAGGGATCGCAAACCATCCATACTCAATGAAAAATATACGGTCATTGAGGAAGAAGGACCTATGAAGCATATTTCAAAAATCCATTATGAGGAAATGAAAATTACTAACTTTTTGATAAATCTAATCTCGCGCTTAAAAATCCAGAGATTTCTTCTCATCATGTGTTTCAGTTTGTCGATAGACTTTTTTAATTGGAGAAAATGAGGGCACAAGGTTTTTAAAATAAAACTTCAATTTAGAGCATAAACGTTGAGCAACTTAAGAAGACATGAAGCTGACGCCTACAGAAATAATAAAGTTTTGAAATGTAATTGAAGAAAAAAATATTTTACAGCTTCATAGTAAGTTATGACAAATCGATGTCTGTTATGTCTGACCTGTTATGTCTGTCTTCTTCCTTATTTTTTAAAGTAAATTTTAAATCTATTGCCGAATTTGGCTCCTAAATTTTACATAATTAGTTCATAAATACTTAAATAGCACACATTATGCTCTTTATATACACATAACTGGCAATACATTACTAGAACATACATTTTAAAATGAAATACAGGGTACGTTCGGAAAGTAATGCGCATGATTTTATTGTGATGCGACTATCGATCGTAGCGCACTCAGATTGGTCTAAAAATGTGGTGGGGGACTTGTCCTTCCAAATAAGCCTGGTCTCAGGTCGCTCCGAGCAGTAAGATCGGTAGGACGTGTCTTCGCGCAAAGTCTTTTTATCGATCGAGTCACGGCGTGATGGAGTGTTCGCTGGAACGCGATAAAGTTTTGCGTGCGTCTTGGGAAGAATGAGACGGAAACTCATCACATGCTGCAAGACGCCTTTAAGGAGGAATGCATTTCGAGATCTCAGTGTGGAAGGTGGCACAAGGCCACCAAGGAAGGTCGGGAGAAGGTCACCGACGAGCCTCGTTCTGGACGCCCAACAGCAGTCCGACCAGATGAAAACGTCCAGCGTGTGCGTGAAGTTTTGAAATCAGACCGTCAGTTAAGTATTCAGGCAATCGCTAACACCCTGAACTTGTCAAAATGTGTGGTACATGGGATTGTGACGGAAGATTTGCAAATGCGATAGGTCTGTGCAAAGCTTGTGCCGAAAGTGTTGACGGAGGAGCAAAAAGAAGTTCGAGTTTTGCGCAGTGAAGAATTGTGGGGATTGATGAGGTGGTGCCCCAGCCTCCCTATAGCCTTGACTTGGCGCCATGTTCCCCCGACTGAAAAGAGAGCTGAAGGGAAAGCAGCGGGAGTCAGCGGAGAACATCCAAGCTCATGTTACAAGGTTCCTGAAAGGCATTCCTGTCGAGGAGTTCCAGGGTGCCTTCCAGGCGTGGCAGAATCGTCTCCGTAGGTGTATTGATGCGCAAGGAAACTATTTTGGAGAATTTTAACCTTTTGTACCCATTGGATCAATAAATCTATTTTTCCCAGAAAATGCGCATTATTTTCAGAACGCACCCTGTATATGTAACAAGAGAACAATCCCGGCTTATCAGGCAATTTCTCCCTTAAGAAAAAACATATGCATAGTAACTGATAGAAAAATTAAAAAGTGGTTCAATGCAGAATAAAGGGACCCCCGATTTATTAAGAATAAATAAAAAGGCTGTAATTTAACATGGTTTCATCCCATCACACGATTTGCTTCACAAAAGATATCTGCTTATTCTTTTGTGTCTGAGTCTTACACTTATCGCAGTAGATCTTGTGTCCTGAAAATGACTGATGAATCTTAAAAATCAGTAAACAAGCTGATCAGATTTTCATAAAAATATATGGTTTGCGGCATTATGCGTGAGGAGCTAAAGTATTTCCTTTCCACAAAATTGCATTCCTGGTAAAATTTTCAACAAATTAGTGGCCCTTTAATATAGAAATAAATGCCTTAAGAATTTGAATTGTCGGGGCACAGCTGTGTTCCAGGCGGTGGTACTCCAAAACGATGAATATCCGCTGTTCTTACCGGCTACCCATCATCAAACTTAAAATTAAGTTAAAAAGAGCCTGGATAAATCACAGATAATAGTACTTAAATTGATGCACTATGGTTTCATTTCAATAAGCAGAAAACTTTCTTTAGAGTCTAGACTTTATTTGAAGGCAGGGGAGCATAGTGACACAGGCGTGTAAAGTAGTTTACGCAATAGGGACAGAAGAATAAGTTCGTACAAGGATATAACAAGGGAAAGGTAAATAAAAAAAAAAAACAGGTATTAAATTAGTAAAACAGGGATGCGTGAAGTTCTTGGCGGGAGTCCCACCGTGCAGCAGATATAATTAAAATAGACTTACAATTATCGGGAAACGGTAGGACACTCGAAAGCTATCTACTTTCATTAACTAAATCCTTAGAATTTTTTTGAAATAGCGAATGACCCCCAAATATCATTTTCAGAAGGTAAGGAACACATGAGTAAAAAGAAAAAGGTAAAGAGCTGAATGATTTTAGTAAAAGGAAACTCAAACCAGTAACTTGAATTTTAACTGTGTAGAACATAGATTCTCAACCTTCTTAACGTTGCCACCCCTTAAGGAGCAAAAACGTTTCAACGACCCCCTTTGTGGAAATGTAGTTATTTAGAGCATGGGAATGGAGGAAGGTGTGCTAAATTAAAAGAAGCAAAATTTTTAAGCAATTTTTTTACACTTTAAATTTGTTTTTGTTTTTTTTAATAATGTGTACATTAACTCGATAATTAATCACATGGCAGGGAATCGCAGTCTATTTGTTATGATCAAAATAAATACGTTTAATGAAAAAAAATACAACTAAGAAATCAATGCTTAAAAAGAATAATTTATTCTTAATTAGATAATTAAAAAAAAAGCACGCAAAAAAAATTTTTAACACTAAAAAGTCGCAACACTGAAACGCATTCAAGTAACTATGTTCGTGGGATGATTGTACTAAACGGTTGAGAACCAATTTCTTAACGCTTGCTTCAATAATTTTAGTGAGAGGAAGACGTAAATCTCCTCGCTGCACAATTTCGAGTCGATTTCTCCTTTTTGTGACAAGAACTGTAACAGCATTGAATCCACGTTCCACAAGTTAAGAGAAAGGGAAAGCAATTTAAAATTTTTAACGATTGTCAACAGAACTCATAACCAGAACCCCAGATTGAACCCATAAACCCATTGAGGGACTTCTAGGAAACAAAATATTTTTAACACTGCCAGAAAAATCCATGTGCAAAGAGTCAAGGTGTTGACAATATTCTTGTGCATCATCCGAACGAATTTCGCCTGCTTGGCTGAACTCAATCTAACCAAAATTCTGCTTCCACAAAATGAGTTTTTTTAGAAAGGCAGAAATAACTGATTTTGTAGGGATCAAATTGAGCTCGTCGCCTTGAAGTTGTAAATTAATATCATTAAATTTTATAGATAATCAGCCAAAGTCTTTCTTAAATTCTAGCAACGGAGCTCTCAGAGCTAAGTCTCTGTTTTCGAGGAACTCAAGTATAGAGTCGAAAAGATTCCAATACATATTAAGATAGAAGCTTTTGGAAAGAAAGCGAATCTCGGTGTATAGTAGCAAGCAATTGAATTCTTCATTGTTTTTCTTACACAGCTGTTTGAATAATCAGTAGTAGAGAGCATTACTGTGAATTTTGTTCGCAACAAATATGGCATATTATTGCAATGTTTGATGCAAACGGTCGCTGAGATTTTTCCCTACTAAATGCTGTGTGTGAATCACGCAGTGAACATCTATAATATATGGTACCTCCCTTTCCAAAAGGGCGATGTCGACCCACCATTGAAGGAGCCTATCAGTGGCAATAGACATAATATTTGCAAGAGGAGTGTTTTTCTCTTTAAAATAATCTCTGACAGTATCAAAAATAGATTTACCTTTGATATCTATAATCAAGCTTCTTTCAAAAAGACTCTCTTGAATAATTTTCACTACCTTTACAAAGCGGGCCTATGCCTACATTAAGGCTTGCATTACCTGGCGAGGTAGATTCATCCACTTGAAGGGAAAATTCGTTGCATATCAAAAGTTTGCATAAAGAAATTCCAAAGCCATCTCAGCATTTCGTCAAATTTCGTCAACGCCATCTCATCAATTACTTCAACCATCTCATCATTTCGACGCCACACTGTATCGTTGCTTATGAGATATTTTTTTTATTACACTGGATTCGGCTGGGTGGTGTAAAATTGTTTCTAAAGCTTCCTTGACAACCGGCAGTATAAACTCTGCTCCGATGATATGAGCTTTCCCAGATTTAGCAATAAGTTTTGATATATTATAAAAAGCTATCAAACCATCGTCGCATTTTTGTGATGAGGCTGCTAGTAACCCAAAGACCGATGGTGCCTTCAGAAACGTGAAAAAAGATGATTGTGAAAAATGACAAATCTTTATTTTGTTTGTCAGGATGAGTTTCTTTAAAATGCTCCTGATAAAGGTAAGATTTCATTTCCTCATTAGATAAAACTTTATTATAATGCAAACACATGGGTAGTTGAGAGTTCAACAGTGATTGAACAAATCCCAACTTCAAGTACATGGCACTGTATTGATGACACTTCTTTTTGGACCGACATTGTTGGTGGCAGCAAAATAAAAACGATGAAACAAAATAAAATATGTCTCAAAATTAACAAATATGATAAAGAACTAATTAGCGCACGTACCTGGGCAAATAAAATATGAGATCTAGTCGAAACTGGGGGAAAAACCGTAAGGAAGATAACGAAAACCATTTTAAGAAACACGGGTCAAATCAAAAATTCATACTGAAAGCGCATGCACTTCAATTTCCACCAAATGGCAATCAGAGGCAAAAACTACTGACTCATGCGCTGAGCTGTGTATTTTCGGATCGAACAATAGGTGTTGTATAAGTTCGTTTTATTACTGGTACAAATGGTGTATCAGATAATCTTTATTTATTATATTAATTTAATCTTTTCTTTTCTTTAATATCAATTTTTTTTATGAAATAAATCTTAATTTAATAATTTTATTTGTAAGTTTTAAAATTAAATTTGAATGACAAAACATGCTCATCGCCCCCCTACCATCCAAAACAAATTCACCGCCCCTTAGCATACTCCCACCACCCCCGTTGAGAACCACTGGTGTAGAAGATGGGTCATTAATGCTCTGATTTTGGATGTATCTTTCGTGTTCCTCAGTCAGAAGCTCAAGGATGCGTTTAGTTCATCTAATGTACGCTAAGCCGCACTGATACGAAATATAATAAGTACCCCAGTCGTTAATATCAGCAATAACATTTTAAAGAATGGTGAAATTTAGTTTATTTACAGGGGAAAAACTCAAATTTATACAAAATAGTAAAAATTTATGATCTGATTTTTGAATGATGAGGTAAAATATTCAAATTGTTAAAGTTCTATTTTGAGAGTTTGGTGGATTACGAGATTAAGTTTAACCACGGTTTACAGCTAAAGATTTAGGGTAAAGCAGCTTTTCATCGAAAAGATACCTATTTGAATAAATTATAGAGTAAAGTAAATCCTTTTTCCTCATAAATAGTTTAAATTTCACCAATTTTAAAGACCCAATTGCTGGTATTTATTGGTAGCCTATTTATCAAATTCCATGTCAATGTGATCAATTTCTACACAGCCGGTTTTTTGTACTCAACTAGAAATAAATTTAAATTCAAAGTAAAAATTTTAAATTATTTATTTTACGGGATGCAAATCTTCGAATGAAAGGCAAAGAGTCAATAAAAAATTCCTTTTTCCAGGAATCGATGATAAATATCCCCACGAAGTTGCAAAACAACGGAATCGAAAAAAAATGTATATTTTTGTTTAAAATGTATATCTGTTATTTTATTATATGTGCTATGCAATGCATGTTAGCTCTTAAATGATATATCATGTATTATCGTATTTTATATCATTTTAACAGCATGTTATTTATTGTACTACATTTTTTTTCATATTTTAGGGAAGTATTACAATTGAGGTTGGACGAATGGGTTTAGAAAAGTGGTCCGTAAGTCATTCTTTTTTTTCTTGATTACTTAGTACATCAGTAAAAATAAATTTCTCAAGCCACAATTTACTGCTTGAAAAACATAATATAAGTATGACATACAGCATGTAAAATTAATATGAGAATGCACAGATTCATATAAAAGAACATATGGCTTCATATAGTTTATAAAAATGCTTGTAGTGAAAGATTCTGATTTTGTCGAATGCTTTATTTTATATACTTTGACCAATCTCTTTGATAAGTTTAAGAACGTAGCAGATGTTTTCAATAACTACTAATATTTGAAGTTCTAATGAATTATTTTCCATGCAAATTAAATATCTATGGAAGCGTTTATATCAAAAAGATTGATATATTTTTAAGTCCCCTCTCTGATGGTATGCAAAAGTATTTAATTTGCAAGGTACGGCAAGGTGATTACGGTATATTTCGTATAGTTATTCGTGGGAATAGAGTCAGATAGATAAAATTATACAAATGCCTACAATTTCTTAGCTTAAAACTGGAATTCTAAAAATAGCTATTAAGGTCGATGACTACGGGACACCTTGCACTGTTAACAGAGTGAGTAGATTTATTTAAGTAAAATCATACAAACTTTTTTAACTTCCAATATACGCAAAAATATTAAAAGTGGATTTTAAGGCCAATGGTTTTAGGATATCCGATTCTAGTTGAGTGTGAAATTTCAGATGAAAATTTTTTTTTGCAGTTTAATATAGTTAAGAAAAGACAACAACAGAATTATCTTGGTGAACATGCCATTACTTTTTGTTGGAAAGAAATGTCCAATTGGAAATATTTTGCATCTAAAAAAACTTGTTTACTCGTTATGGGCAAATGAAAATTCAATAGCTGTTACAATACTACTAAATTATAATGAAATTTCACTAATTAGCAAGTCTTCAATTACTTTGTATTGTACTTTTTTTCAAAATATTTCAGCACAGGAGCAAAACGTTATTACCAATGTAAACTGAATAAAAAGTCAGTATCTTAATTGCTACCTGTAAAGTGGAAAGTTTTAGTACATTTTAATGTGATATATTTAATAAGAATTAGTATATCATAGTATTTAGTAGTATATTTAATTTAAAAAATTCGCCTAAGAATGTGAATTTTTTCCGTGCGTAATTTTTTTAGAGTGGATGGATTCTGGCAAACAAGCCAATTGTAAATATCGCGGAAAATTTCTAAAAATATGGCCAATTTTAGTTTTCTCAACTTTAATTTTGCCAATTTTTCTGATTTTTTATTTTAAAGTGTGTAACTCTTCACATATTTCTCGATAGTTCTTTATTTTGAACTTCCTCAACAAAGTTAGATTGTTACAAATAAACTTCTTCCTTGTCCTCATGAGTTTTTTGAAACGACAAGTAATAAACAATACAAGTAATAAACCGTCAAATTACATGTAATAAACCGTCAATGTTTTTTTTTCTGTCAGCACAAAACAAAAATACCCGTCATGCCGAAATTGCTAAGAAATTGTGGTTAATAATTATTATTTCAAATCATTTATTAATATCTTCAATGATATGTATCTTTTTTTGTGATGTAATTATTTTCTTTCAAAAAGTGTTAATTTATTCTGTATTAAAAACATACTGCATACTCTTAAAATAATTAAAGATTACCTTCTCTAATTCTTTATAATGATATTTGAACAAAAATCTATTATTTATGCTCATTTTCTTATTCTGGTTAAAATGACGGCAAAGGTAGTTCAAGGTAGATAAAGATGCCAGTCGTTCGAATGTTAAATAAATCTTATTTATTAAAAAAATAATAATTTATTTTTGATTCCATCACTATATTAAATTTTACATTTATTATGCATAGTATGTTTAATCTTATTAAAAGTCTTTCTCCTCAATAGTTTGCTAGGAAATAAAATTTAAAAGCTTGATATTCCTAAGAGTATTTAATATGGGCTCTTCTCAAAACTATACTTACAAAATAAATCTTGTTTTTATTTATCTGTTTATTTTAATATTGTTTTTTTTTTTTTTTTTTTTTTTTTTAATCCAGGAATTTTGTGTTAGCCCATTCACACAAGGTAAATGTGAAACTTTTCGAAAAGTTATGGTAAGGTCCTTTATTTTTGCTGCTTTAAGAGATTCTTAGTTTTTTGTTTAAAGCCATACATTTAAATATAATTTTTCGGAACCCATTCACTGCCAGCTACGTACAAGTGGCTTTTCTATATCTATCACTGATAAGTGGTAGGCGATAAAGATATAATGTATGTCTAATTTTCGTATTTTATCAACTACTTTAGCTTTTCAAATTCACAATAAATTTATTTCAATAAACAGTGTATTACTGTCGGGAGAAAATATCATATTTTCTGCAAGAATTGTAGGATGATAATATGGATTTTGCTACAATCAGATCTGTTTTATCAACACGAGCTGATAAGAATTTCTTCTGCTAGTTAGGGATTGGCAGCGAAAGTGTTGAGGATTCTTTCACAATTATTTTTTAAGGATTGCGTTAAATTTTGAAGGATTTAAATAAATAATGAAGTCCGGTTATATCCCGAACACATCTTCTTCTTTGTTCCAAAGCCGGATGTCTCCTCATTTTAATATTTTTAAACATATGTAAATTCTATTCCTTCAAGTAAAAACTTGTAAATGATGTCATTTCTGCTGCAAAATTTATTATATCTGTTATCAAATAAGGAGACAGATATAAATATTTTAAGAAGATGGAGAAACTAATTATTACAAAAATATAATAATGCGTTCTTTGTTTTAGACTTAAAACCTAATAATGCCAACTTATACAGCTCAAAAAATAACTAATTGTATGCAATTGATTACACGGATTTGCGAGGGAAAAATACACTTTGACCAATAAGTTCTCATACTTTTTAATATTTTTATTACAGTAATACAAAATAAATCATGCAAAAAATGTTTGAATAAAATTAAAGCAATATTAACATCATTAACTATGTTTACAATAATTGCTTTAAAATAATACTACCCTTTACTTTCTTTTCAAAAATTATATTTCAGGAATTGTTATTATTTTGAACAATGAGTATTGATTTGGTAAAAAAAAAATTTATGTTTGATCATATACAGAATTATATTAATGCAGGTAAATAATAGTGTAATTTAAGTGATTCTCTATAAATTTGAATTCTCTATGTAATTTTTCTAAAAAAGATATTAAGAAGATTTAATAGTCAATTGTTCTTTTTCTTTAGACCTGCATGATTGATACTATTGATGACTTCAAGAAAGGAGGATATTGCTAAAAAAATTCCAAGATTTTTAATATTGTAAATGTATTTAATTTTACGTTTCAATATTAATAAAATAAATATTATTACTTGGAACAGAATATTTGCACAGTTTTTAAACTTTTTAGAATTTTTTTTTTTTTTTTTTTTTTAATTTTGAGAAAAAATCGAAACTATTTACTACATGAAGAAGTAGGAAATGAAGTGCTTAATGGTAATTTTTTTCTGGAGATTTAAATTCATAAATATCTTTTTTTAACGTAACTAGATGGTATGTCGTGTTGATTGAACAAAAAAAAGTATTTGTCCCTGATTATTTTAACCGTTGTTGCAAGTATATCTTTTTCTGCTATTATTAAAAAATATCTTCGGAAATGGTTCTCACATATAAAGTTTTAGTTGTTTTAACATCATTAATGTTATTGTTTATTAACAATTGTAGAAAACTTGACAAAATCACTTCACTTTAAATAACGTCAGTGATTTGTGACGAAAAAAGCTCTTATAAGTAGTTTGAATAATATTTCATCGGTTTAAAAGTAATTTCGGTCATCTGTAACATTTGTTTACTGGAAAAGCCTATTAATTAATACTGTAAAGACCTTAGACAAATAAATTTAATTAGACATATTAAGATTTTAATTCAAGCTCAAGTATGTAATACTGAAACATCCAAATTTTGAGCTTACCAAAAACTGCCATTTTTAGTCAATTTGACCCTTATAGGAAATTGATGCTTAAGTGATAAATATTGTTGAAAATACAATAAATAAAAGTTTTTAGTGATTGAAACTTTTATTTTATGTCATTAATTTTTTTTATTATTAACTCAATGACAATATTACAATGTAATGTAATATTGTATTACAGATTATTCTTCCGCAAAAATAAACGGCATGACATGTAAATAATACACCTTAGCAACAATTGTTAACAATAACAACATTTAGCACAATCGTTAAGTTCCATCATTAGTTTGACATTAGCGCAGGCGTATACAGTATGCAGACGTGACAATCCACAAATTGTTTTCTAGCATTTCTCCCTGCTAGCATTTGTCTCATTCTGTGCTTTGAAATGGTAAAAGGCATGTTTCTTATTTTTTAGAAATTAGATTTTAGAAAGTAAGGGACTAATAGATGCGCAAAGTACTAATTTGTAGTTCTTCAGCAAACTCAATGAGTAACTGGGGTAACTAAAGATTCCTTGAAAATCAAGGATTTCTTGAAACTTGAATTCAAGCATAGATGACAGCAACGTCATAAAAGTTTTAAAGAAATGCAAGAAACCTCTAACTTTAATCTCTTATAGCAGTGGTTCCCAAACTTTTTTGAAGCGTGGACCCCTTTTTATAGTCAAAACTTCCCCCACGGACCCCCAAGTGAAAAGCTACATATATGTACGGTATAAAAATTACACTTGTCTAGCTGTCGCTAGCCAGGAGGATTTGTAAAAAAAAATATATCTATATATATTACAAATAATAAAAAAAAAACATTTATTGAAATTAGATATTTTCTTTAAAATAAAAAAATTAATGACTTGGATGAACGTGATGAGATTTTGAGAGTGTATTTATATCAGGCTCAATGTTTGCGAGCACTAATTTCTAATCATTTATTTATTTATTTTTTTGTGATGAGGTTCATTACGGCACTGAAACTGAGAGAACGATATCCTCTTCCAAAGTTTTGTTTATACAGAAAAAGTTTTGCAACAAACGCAATTTTACGATTTTAGTTTTGATTAAATTTATTGTTCATCTTGTAGTTTCAAATTAGTTTCGTTAGTTTGGCAAATGTTCTGAAAATACATTCGCTGCAGCTTGTTTTAAGTTAGCCAGAAAACACGGTATCTTTCTATCATTGCCGGAGCACCGTCAGTAGCTACAGAAATGATATTAGTCAAGGTCCTGTTTTAAGTTAGCCAGAAAACCTCGGTATCTTTCTACCATTGCTAGAGCACCGTCAGTAGCTACAGAAATGATATTAGTCAAAGCTATAGCTTTTAATTCAGTCAATAACATTTCACCTTTCGTATTGCTTTCCAAACATTTAGCAAATAACAATTCTTGGTAAAATGTTTATTCTTTTACAAATCTCACATAAGCTAAAAGTAAAAGCTTCGTTTCTTGGATAAGTGGACTCGTCAAGCTGTATAGAAAATTCAGATAGTTTTAAGTACTCACATAAAGAATTTTCTAGGCACTGAGATATTTTGTCAATCCTTCTTTGTACATTATTATTACTCCGAGGAATTCTTTTTAGAATATTAAAAGCTGGTTTGTGCAACCCGGTGAGAATTATCCCGCTTACAGTTAGTGAAATAAGTTCTTCAATATTGTGAGACTTTCCGGACTTTAAAATCATGTAATGTATAGAAACATGCGAAACTATGAGAAACATGCAATCCATCGTCACCTCGCTTAGATATTGTCACTATAAGTTGTTGCAGTCTTCATCTTTTTTGTTACTATGGATTTTTATCAATTGTTTGTTAAGCTTGGAATGTTTCATTGAATCACTTGTTATAATTTTATTACATAGAAAACACATAGGTAAAGTACTATTTCCTAGTAAAGAAATAAAGACATACTTCAAATATTCAACACTGTACTTTTGGCGTTTTCACTTCGACTCATTCATACTGTATCTCTTAAAAAGGGAACAAAAGATATAAGAAAATGTGTAAATCAACTGTTTAATTTGTAACAAACCACAGTTAATAATTATCAGCACCCACCTTTATTTATAGTTTCCTTAGGACGTAAAAATCGCTACTATTTTATTTATCTTAATTTCCATAGTAATAAAAACAAATCACAATTTTATTATTTTATATTAAACCTCACGCCGACCCCTAAATCAGTTTTTATTTTTTACGGACCCCCTGAATGGTACCACGGACCCCTGTGGGTCCACATGGACCACTTTGGGAAACACTGTCTTATAGAATAATTTTTAGCATCTAGTTTTGTTTGTTTGTTTCAGACATAGTACAGGGGGTGGACAAAATAATGAAAACACTTCTATACTAAAACATTTTATCATATTTCTCTAGATATATTTAAGTTATCGTTATATAACTTCAGAAGTGTTTTGATCATGGAGTGTTTCATACTTGTCAATGAAGTTTAACTCTTTTAGTGGATTGAGAGACCAACTACAAATTACAAACTTAAAATAGTTTTTATGAACACCCTCTTATATCTAGCAATAAATTTTTAAAGTTTAGAAATTATTTTAGTTTTATGTAATAGTTGCTCAATATTGTGAACGCCTAGTTTAAATATTTATGGAGATAGGGATATTTATATTGGAAAAAACTAATTTTTTATGAAATTTTTTTGCTGTAAATTTAAAAACATTCGTTAAAATTAAACAAAAATTTAAGAGCACTTTAAGTAAAACATTTATTTTATAGTTCGCATGCATGGAATTTGTTTTTCTTTATTTTGGAAAGAATCGTAATTGGCAACTAATAAAGTCTAATTTGAATATTTTTAAAATTTAAAGAGTTTTACTTATTTTTTTAAGTAGTTTTTGTACTTTTTAAGAAAAACTCAAAATTATACTGCGTTTTCTTCAAATAATATTTTTTCTATCACAAGACAACTTTAAATAATAAATGACGATGTCTTACAATTAACGTTCATACACAGAAAAAAGAAAATATAAGGAAAGAAAACAGGCAAAAGAATGACCTTTTCCATGCGGATTCTAGCAATTAAGGTATCAATTTTAATAAGTCTTATTTAATAGTACAAAAAAAATTGTGGAAACCCCTTATCATTTTTAGTTTTTTTTTTAAATGTACAAAAACTAATTAAAAAATTGCTTGAAACGCTTTACAGTTCCAAGATATTCAAATCGAACTTTTTTATTAGTTTCCAATCACGTTTCTCTACCAAATTACGAAAAAAATATTTATTTTTTAAGCACATGTGCAGTATAAAAAAACTATTTTAATTAATTATATCTTTCGCAGTTTTCGACGCATTTTTTCTCAAATTTTAATGCAATGTAAACATTTCCATATTTCAATAAATATTTAAGCTAGGCATACAACATTTTATGCCATTTTTGCATATAATTAAAAATTATAATTCATACATAATTGATACAAGTAACACATTTATTGCTTAATTTTTTGGCGGCATAGGGTGTTCAAAAATACTGTTTTCTGTCTGTAATTTAATGTCAGTCCCTCTAACTTCTTTGATGAATATGAAAAATCAAATGATCTAAACTATTCTAAAGTTATGAAATTATACTCCTTAAGTATTTCTTGAGAAATACGAAAAATGTATTAGTACAGAAATGTTTAAATTATTTGTTCAACCTCACCGTATATCCTTGTAATTGAATTTTTCTTAAGAAAAACATGAAATTTTTTAAACTTCCACAAATAAAGATAGCAATTCAAAGGAGATAAATCGGGGATTTTTTATCAATTGAAATCAAAATCATTTAAGTTGTGCATCATTATTGTACACAAAAAGTTGTTAGCTGTTATAATATTCATATCCATCATTTTTTATTACTTCTATGTAAAAATAAAAAATAAAAAGTAATAATTTATATTATTTAAATTTCCTTAAAAATATCTTTTATCTGTTCGTGAATTTATGATCGAAATACTTTTTGTAAAAAAGTATATGTTGTTGTGTTATGCTAGACTTAGCAAAATGATAGTTAATTTGGATTAACAATATGCACCGTTTTAAAGAAAGCACCGTACACATGAAAAATATAATAATTTTTATTTTTAATATTTTATATAAAGTTTGAAATAAGTACTTTCTTAGAGATCTTTTTTGTAAAGGAAATCATTCAAAATAAAAATATTTTGCTATTCCAGATAATAACAAAGATTTCAAAAATTACGAAAAATAGTTCAGAAACTTAGAAACATTATTCAGGAACTATTCACGCATATTTTATCAAATCTTTATAATATATATATATATATATATATATATATATATATATATATATATATATATATATATATATATATATATATATATATATATATATATATATATATATATATATATATATATATATATATATATATATATATATATATATATATATATATATATATTTGTCTAAAAGTAATTGAATCACTTAACAATATTAATTGTTTAATACTATGTTTACACTGTATAAAGCTGAAATTAAAGTTGTTGTAAAGAATTATGATTTTATTTAATTTAGTCTGTACTAATAAAAAGAATAATAAAAACAAATAAAAAAAATCGTTTGATCAATACAAAAAAAATAAAAATAATGACTTACTTTAAAAGTTATATTTTATTTTTAATTTTGAAAAATAAATTGCTTACACCTAAATAATTTATAAAAAAAATATTTTATTCAAAGTACTACTTTAAAAATTCTTATACTTTTAATTAGATAAGAATTCGGGAAAATTTGAAAAATCCAATGAAATCTTATTACTCACACAAATGGGCTGCATAATTTAATTTATTTTTAATTCCTTTTCAAAGCACTTCACGACATAAAATAAAATTAATTAGCGGGAACTTTGGCAAAATTTAAGTCATTCTACTTTCTTGAGTTATTTGTTGAAACATCCGAAACCTAATTAGAATCTCCATCAGCTTTAAATGACTAACTGCGAGCTGAGTTCTGCATACTTGCCTCAGGCTTTCTTAGTAAAAGCAGCGATCGAATATTAAGTTTGGCTAAAAATATTTCTTTTTTTTTTATAAAATTTGTCTTATATATTTAAATATTATGAATGTAGCTGTTATTTCAAAGCTAGTAACGCTAAGATACAACTTGATTCAAAACTTCATTTAATTTAAAATGTGAACGAATTGGAAATAATAGTCGACATGTTTTAAACAATTCTAGTAAAAAACGCCCATTTTCATTTCACGCCAGATGTGAATGGGATGTTAGTTTGATCTATAAGTTTTGATAATCGCTGGAGTATTTGGGACATTCCATATCAGTGCAATGTTGGTTACCTCTACTGGCTAGACTGACATATTTGCTAGACTCGTTCAAAAATTTAGACTTGGAGAACATAACAGAAAACACAAGAAATTATCAAATTACAACATATTTTGGATTTTTAATTTCTTTCTGGAATCTTTGGCATAAATCAAAATTCGACAATGCCCAAAGTATTTACACTCCACTCACATCAGCTCATCTTGAAGCGATGGCATTCATATAAATGTTGATTCCCTTATTATCAACCTTAGTTCATCGCCACCATTTCATAACACGTGGGAATGTATTTTACCCTGATTTTCCCCTCTCAACCACTGTTTATTTTGTTTATTTTTTTGTTCTCTTTTTTCATCTTTTGATATGTTTTTTCTCCTGTTGTTTTTCTAGATTTGTTTCTCACCTTTATTTTTTCATTTCTATGTTGCCATTACATGTTTTATATTTCAAATCATTCGGCATAAATCAAATGTTTCTTCTCGCTAACTATTGGAAAGACTCGAAAAATGGAAACCTATTTTTGAGAGCTTGAAGAATGTCGACTAATATTTCTAACTTATTTATTTTTGAAGCGAATAAGGTGTTTAATCAAGTAGTTAATAATGTAGTTATTTTAATATGATATTTTTTACTTTCACTTTTAAAATTAAAAATAAAATTTAAAAAAAGCATTATTTAAAGAAAAACCAACTGTAAATCCCCACTAAAAAAAATCTCAAGAATTTCTTTAAAAAAATCTTAAGAAAATCTTAAGTTATTTTGCCCACTTTATTCTTAAGATTTTCTTAAGAATATTGTCTGAAGAAAATCTTAAGAAAATAATCTTAAGAAATTCTTCAGAATATAATCTTAAGAATTTCTTAAGATTTAGGTTTATGTGGGCCAAATAACTTATAATTCATGGGCTTCAATAACGGCACAACTCATGTTTTGAGATAAGTGGGTTCAAATTTTCATTGCTAAGGAAAATGCATACGAAATGGTTTAGTTTGCTTAAACGAAGATTACCTTCAATTTGAATAATGAGTTGTGCTACTTTGCTGCTGAAAAGAATGTCTATTTTCATATTTACACCTGTTCTTAGTCCAAAACGCATGTTTCTTGAGATGTGCCACTATTGCAGCCCATGAGCGATATGTCCTTTTTTTATGATCAATGAAAACGTTCGTTTATGGTGACTCTTCCCTCCCACACAAGAAAAATAAGTATCTAAAGTAAAGTATTTATGAGCATCTAAGTATTTTTTTTAAATTTAGATTTAATAAAAAATTTATTTTTATTAAGCTTTTGAAGACGATATTTTGTTTCATTTAAAATTTGTTTCGCTTAGTTAAAAAATATTAATAAGAAAATCTGTTTTTTTAAGAAATTATAATAAGAAACCAGCTTAATTCTAAGTGCTCGAAATTTATTTTTGTTCCTGTCGGTATTTTGTTGAAAATTTCAGTAAGATTCTCGGCGAATAAAAATATTTAGATCTTTGTTTTCTTTAACGCCAATATTGGCCACATTCTTTGCTTTTTTCCTATCTCGTGTACCCAATCAACTTAAAGAGAACCCCAGTTTCCATGACAACGGTTGAAAAACCTGGTTTGCCTGTCTTTCTCTTTATTGAAAACTTGAGGTTAAACGGAGTATAATTCGCTTTGAAAATTTTACCACAAAGTCATTTAGGAATGCATAGATAAAAATTCGGGTAATTATGGGACATTACAAACAAAAATTAGCAATATAGAACACGAAAATCAAAACAGAAGCACAGATATTAATAAAAAGTTTTATCCCTAACAGAAAGTACTTACTATTTTTTTCGGTATAATGCATTTTAAACACTGATCAGTAAATTTGGCGGAAAGCTTTGTTACTTAAGATTACCGTATTTACCATTTATCCATCACTGATATTGCACTTTCTGTGTGCAGAAAATTTATTATTTCCTCATTTTCTGAAAAAGAGCTAATATAGATTTTAAAATATTAAATTATTTGAATAGCGAATATAGTTTCCTAGAAGAAATTTTAAACTAACTCCTCAAAACAGATAACAAAAATTTTAAGGCTGATATGAAAGAAATGAAGTGCAATTAATGCAAATAAATAAGAAAAGTTTACTTATCTTCAAAAGAAATAGACAATTTCAAAGACAACTTGAATTAGATGATAGCAAGCTTCAACAATAAAATCGTCCATAAGTCAACAGTTAAAAAATAAGTTATCGGTCACAATTAAAGCTTGTGCCTCTCGTTGTACGAATGTTTGGTGCATTCGATTGCCCTATGAAGGTATCTCTCGATCATATTTACCAATTTATGGTGCAACCTCAATAAAACAATTTTTCATATAACCAATATATGGTGCAATTCGAAAGTATTGGTTAAACATTTATAGAGTTTTTTACAGTGTTTTCTTGTATATACAAATTTTATTTATTCATTTATTTATTTTTGGATTCGTCTTTAATACTTAAACGTCAATACCTATTTTTTGCGATGTTTCCAAAAATATCCTTAATTTTCTAAACTGTCACAATTTCTTTTCCCTTAAGATCCGCCAGTTAAATGTAATTTGACATATTCTTTAAGTTTTAAAGCAAGGAAATGTTTCCTTGGCAAGTAAGTTTTTCTGTCGATATTTTTTGACATGCTCACTTTACTGAAAAATTTCTTTCGTCGTTTATTGCCATGGTTTATTAGTTCCCTTAACTTCTGATGAAAACTTTTTCCACGATATATTACGTTTTAGTGACTATTCAACAGAAAATATCAAAAAGAAACTATATATGCTTTGACAGATGTTCCAATTCAACTGACAATAAAATAATACGCTCAACTGAGCTATTTTTCCGTTTTATGTTTCCTTTTTTTTTTTCCTTTAAAGGAAATTTTATTTCTGTTCAAGTATTGTTAAAATATTCTCAAAGCTTTGCTTTCACTAAATTGTTACAAAAACGCTTCATTCGCAGCTGTTCCTTTTCTCAGGAAATGTTTCCGTCTTAATTGCAAAGAACTATATTAATTTTGGTTTTTGTATTGTCTCAAAAGAAAGTTTAGGGGAAATATTGTTGCTAGAAATTAATGGTAATTACTATCACTGGAATATAAACAGTTTTAGTTTTAACAAAAAAATCTTGTTGTAATTTCTGTTGAAATAATTTTATATTTATTTTTTTACTAAAATATTATTTTCTGCTTAGAAGGTTCTTGAATCATCATGTCTAATGTATAGAGCGCAAAACAAGTAAACACTGTTAGAACTTTTGATCAAACTATTGTATCAATGTAATGGTTGAGTGTATAGAATTAACAAAAACATGTTTTTACAGAAGATGTATTGAATAATGAAATAGGACAAAACTTAATAGCTCACTATGCACCGCGCTATGCACCGTACTATGCGCCGCGATAAGCTTCCGGGTAGAGGAAAACATTTTCATCATATATTTGAGAGTTCACGTTTTGTCACAAATCACCTTGATTTCTTGACGAAATTAACGAAATACATCTCAAATATTCCGGAATCTTTAACAGTGACAGTTACAGTTCTGAGAGTGTAAAATATAGACTGCGTTTTCTATAGCCTAAATTATTGGGAGTTTATTTTGTTTATTCCCCTGATTGCGCGGCTTCCTCCAAATTTGAAGTTTAAGAATTGAAATTCATCAAAAAACGTAGGTTTAATAGGGGAAAATAAGTTTTGTCCTATCTGATTATTTAATATATCTTCATAGGATAGAATGAAAACTGGACGATAAAAAATAAATAACGAAGAAAGCCCAAAGAACTGCATGGTGTTAAGGAGTTGGACCCTTACACCAGAAAGATACCAGGTATGAATACCACTTCGGGCGTGTGGTTTGAAACAGGTGTAGTCCGTGGATATCATACACGGGATATCGATTCACTTGTATGATGCCCACGGTAAAGTGATTATTAGAAAAGTTCGATAAATGAAGCGCAAGTATTTTTTTTTTCTTGGAAAAAGTAAAATGAAAAAATTGTTCTGTAATTTTTACGAAATTCTTCTCCTCGAAGAAAAAAGTTTAGTTAAATTTGAGCTTCCAATTATACGGTGATATTTCCTTATATTATTGTTTTTTTGCGTTTATTCTTATCTTAAAGAAGCATAAATTTAAAAATTCCATCCTCAATCGGATCAAATTAGAGTAAAATCTTGAGTACATTACAATTATAGCATGGAATTAATTTTTCTTATTTTTCATTAGAAAGTGATACAAGTTTCCTTTTAGTCATTATTGGAGAATGAATAAAAAAAATGAAAGCTTTAGTTTTGTTCAAGAACTTTATAGAAACCAAAATATGCATAAATTTTCCAATTCAAAAATATAAGAATGAAGAGAAAATAATAATAATAATAAAAATACCGAATAATAAAAATACCGAAACTTGAGTTACCAAAGTAACATGGCTTACAAAATGTAATTTAGTTTCATAGAAATTCGGATAAAATTTGATTACGGTATCTCCAGGTTCATTTTATTTGCGAGGAAGTAATACAGGTACATTTTTGAGCAGCTTGTGAAAGAAACAACACAATTCTTCTTGAATATTTTTTTGTGTTGGAAGATTAAAGGAATATAAAATGAAGCGCAGCTTTGACATAAAGAGGTAAAAAAAAAAAAAAAAGAAAAGAGCAGGCATCTAATTCCTTTAAATTATATGAACATAAATGAAAGATTGGTCTCTTTATGAAGCTTGTGTTTTTTTTTAAGATTTATTTTTCCCAAATTAATATAGTATATAATTTGGTAAGTTCTTGATTTAAACGTCACTGCTAGAAATTTCTTTTTAAAAAGGTTAAAAAGTAATACATTTAATTGGCATTCCACAATATTCAACTGACAACAGTAAAATAACCATAGAAATGATGTTTAAACTCATAAGTGTGATAACAGTTAAGCAACCAGAGTTCAATCCACACCAAATAGGTCCGCCTTATATAGCAATTTTGTTCCATGCAGCTGGGTACATACTGTAGCTGAAAAACCTAATTGGTCAATCTCATGACCTGCAGAACAGGGTACGTATCTCAACTTTGATGCTACAATATTTCTTTTAATCCTTCAATACATGAATAGATTCCTGTGTACTGCCCTCTTCAATCAGGAACGCTGAACTATAAGAAAATAAAACTAACACCCATGCATAAATGGCGCAGCACACACATAGCTCCCGTTTAAGTTAAAATTTTATGGTTTAGAAACTATGTTAGTCGTACTTAGTTACAGTTTCGTATAGTTTTGTACTCACGTTTTTTTCTCAGTACCAAGTAAACGTTTTAAAAACCATTGAGATAAAAAAAAAAAATTAACCATAAACCTCATGGTTAATCGGATGGACAGACTACTGCGTGCTATTTTACCGGGATTCCTGAATGAAAATTCAAATTTTGTACAGGATGATCTGTTATAACAGCCCTTGATAAATATTTTAGAATCCGCGCTAGATGCTATGGTTTACATATTTTGAACCCACCCCTAGTAATGGGTATACGGAATAAATTTAACTCATTGCCGAGACAGTCCCCTTCCCCTTTAAGAGAAGAGGCGCAGGTTAGCATGAACAATATCGTCCGGGACACGCGGCGAAGCACCTCAGTGGCATTTATTGAATTAAAAACATCATAAAATACAAGAAAATCATAAAATATTTTCTAGCAAGCCTAGACAGACTAACTTTAGAGGGTCTGCAGTGTTGTAGAATTGGGCACTAGGTGCGCGGGACCCCACGCACCATTTCTGGTTGGCTGTTTAATGGTTTCCGTGTCGGCTGGGCCTGAGTGTTTCGGACCTCTGGAGTACGGAGATAGATTCTCTACGCGGTGGCCGAGAAGAGACGCAAACCCATTTTGCTGGTCAGCTTACCACCTGCAATGACCAATCGATACTGATGCCAGCAGCAAAAAAATAAATATTAAGTTAACAATGAAATATATTTTTACGTATTAGTAAAGGTTCTTTACAATCACCATCAGTTGCCTGGAAATCAGGTCAAAAGAGACTTATAATCGACCGAAGATATTATAATTGAGCCAATTTTCATTAAAGTATTATATATCAAACATTAAGAAACATAATTAGAAAGTCTCGCAAGAAGCTAATAAAAACGTACACAATCGATAGTTTCTCGAAACGTGTTAACTGCGTTGCAAAAAATTCCGGATAAAATTATGGTACCAGCTAATTTGGTGCATTATCCGTAAAATATTTTTACTGTAAAATCCCTTTTCATCATATACAATTACAATGTAATTTGTACAGCAATATTTATTCAACTATAGTGATTTGACTAGTGATTGATTAAAATGAATTATTACTAGAGTGATTTAACTTGAAATTACTATAAAATGCTCCAGCTTCCTGAGTAACGGGATTTTTTTTATCTTATTTGATCTGTGTGTGTGTGGAATTTCCAACAGTGTGTAGGATGTCTAAAATGAGTGTGACTAGGTAAATTATAAACTTACGATATTGGTACTCAATTAAACTCATTGTACGAAATTGCAACGGTCAACATATGCAAAATATTCAAAACAGAGAAGCGTCCTTCAACTTTTTCACCACATGTTCCATGCTATTTCGCATAATCACTTGCTGATTTTACAATTTATATGTGAATTTTATTTCTATTCAACAAAAACTCAGTCTTTGTTTTTAAATGCTGAGAATATATATAAAAAACATAATTATTCTATATTTATTCCTTTTTATATGCAAAATTAAAGGAAATTGTATATAATGAGTTGTTCAGAGTAAGACCGGATTGCGGATTGATTTTTTGTGGATGGATGTTCTTTCATTCTCTGTAATATTTGTCCTTACTGTTTGAGCAGTGTTGGCCCACCTAAGATTGTGCCTTTAAAATAGTGGCCCACAAATCTCCCCTAATATGCTTGAATTGACGAACACCATCCCATATATGCATAGGGGAAAAAAGCAATTCATCACTTTGTAAATAACCGCATATTAATCAAGTTAATCATCTTTTATCTATTGTAGAATAGCAATAATAAATGTTTCTCACATTTACCATGATCTACAAGTAATAGCCCCACCTCATCTCAATAATATCTAGCTGAAGAAAGCAAAGACATAGATAATATATAAGATAAAAGTTCATAGAAAGAATAAGTGGAGCCTACCTTTATCTTTTTATTGATATTATGAAACAAGAATACAATAGATTGTGTTCAATCTATTGTAATGACGTGACGTAATAAATGACGTAATAAATTCGGTGACTATCTCTTCTTCAACTGTAGGAGAGGTGACCACATAAAATCAAAGAGCTATGATCACTTTTAATTAATGCATATATAATGTAAAGGATTTTATAATCCTTAAAAGGATAAGAAAAAGTTAAAAAAGTTAGAAATAAGATACATTTTAGAAAATTCGTATTTACCACCATGCCTAATATTTCAAAATAAATAAATTTAGTTAAAAAAATATTAGTTTTTTTAATGATTATGCTTTGATTTGTTTTCATAATTTTAAGATAAACGCCAATAAAGTGAAATATGTAGCTTTTTATTCAATATCGAAATTACTTTTTTAAAATTATCCTACATATTATATTTCGATTCTACTGACTATACGATAGAAGCCTTTTATATACTGGATAAAATCTTACATATTTACCTATCTTACAGACTCAGAGTTTAATGAATATGAGTTTATTAGCTGTGGAAAAGAATACAATTCCACAACTAAAAATAAATATTAGATGCGATGCGTAAGGTGCTCGCAGTGGCTGCATGTAACAAATACAAACTTTGAAAACCTTTGCCATAAAATGATATTTTCTTTTCAAAAGTAATTGTCTAAATCTATACATTATATTCTGTCTATTGGATTCTTTTTTTAAAAAAAAATTCAACCATATAATCTATTCTTTTCAACTTACTGTAAGTTTTTGAAAATGTTAACTGTGAGTACTATCCATATTCCATATTCTAACTCCATTTTTACTTCACTTAAATAGATGGCTCTTCTCGAAATTAAAGAGAGATTGCCCCTTGAAACTTCTTTTTTCAAACATTTTACACGATTTTTAAATAATTTGTTCACCATATGTCATTATTTTTTATCCACAAAATATGCTCAGCTCATTTATGAGAATTTAAAATATGCGGTAACATTTCTTGCATCTCCATAATTAGTATTTAATTTCAATTTTAGGAAGAAAAAAAATTACGGCGATCTATATTTGACTTATCGTATATTTAAAAAACTTAATTAAATAAATATAATTTGCATGAACTGTTACAAATATCTCAGTAAAAATAGGTAAATAGGAGGTAATAGGTAAATAGGTAAAGAATTTTATAATAGGTAAATAGGTAATAGGTAGGTAAATAGGTAAAGGTAAATAGGTAAATAGGAGGTAATAGGTAATAGGTATGTAATTAATTGTTATTTTAATATATGCAACCAAAACAGTCAAATAATTTTTTAAAAAAAAAGATGTTATTCAAACTGTTTAGAGTGTGAAAAGCACTTGATTTTTTTTACCAAATATGGTTTAACAACCAGAATTCTATCTGTCAACAGCGTCAACAAAGGGCATTTTCCGAAACCATTTTGTTCCATGCAGCTTGGTACATAGTGTAGCTGAGAGGACTAATTGGTTAATCTTGAACGAATGATCGAATTCTGGCGTAGATCGTACTTTATGTATCTTCCTTTCCTCCCATACATGAAAAAAGTCTAGTGTCCTGCACTCTTTAAACAGTGACCCTGGACTATAAAAATGCTTACCTATCATTTACTCGTAAATAGAGCTGCACCCACTGAGATCTAATATCTGTTTAATTTTTATTTTATGGTTTACTATGGGATTTTTGCAACAAAAACTGTCTAGTTTTGCATTCACGATTTTTTTAACTGTGTCAGTAGTGAATTGTTTCAAAACCATAATAGTAAAGAAAGAAATTTTCCTGTGTAAAAAAATTACAATGCTGTTAAATTTGATATATTCAAAATCTATATTCACTTTTTGTATCTTTACTTTTACAGAACGATATATCAAAGAGTTCCTGCAATATTCAATCAATTCAATTCCACGTCAAATTTAGTTAAATTTGTTTCACACTCAGTGAAGTTTGATTAAAGTAAGACATTTTAATTTTTAAGGATCAAAGCTTGTGATTTTAATTTTAAAAAATGCTTTTGGCGGCTTAGATTTAAAGGTTTGGAAAGATTGCTTGTTTAAAACAGAAGTCAGTTTTATTTACATGAATTAATTTACAAAATTACAGTTTATTCATCTTTTTAAGTAGAGCAAAATTGAAATGTTAAACTAGTTTTACAAAATAATACGCGGCAAATGTAAACTTCATTTTTATGTGCAATGGAATATATGCCACATATTTTTAACTTAATCTTTACAACTGACAAATTAAGAATTGAAATCCGTTATAGAAAGTTTAAACACTATTATAATCTTGTTATCTTTGTTTCAAGTCCTTTTAAGGTTTTCAGTAGATTTTAATGAGAACTTTCTCATAGGCTTCATTAAACAAAGGCAACAAAGAATCAAGTGTTTAAGCACTGAAAGATCATTTTACAATCTGTAAATGAATGCAAAAAGTTTATTTTTTAATTTTATACGAGAACATCATGGCTCCTTACTGAACATTTCAATTGTTTACTTTATCGATCCAAAAACTAATTTAAAAATAAAGACAATAAAGAATTAAGTGTTTAAATACGAAGACATCAGTTTGAAATTCGTAAATGAATATAAAAAATTTACTTCATCAATTTTATGCAAGAATACTGCATTTATTTCGTTTGTTCATTTCGTATCGGTTCGGAAACTAATTTAGTAATTAAAAAAGGAAAAATCACATACTCTTAACTAAGAAACAAATATTAATTCCATGAAAGAATATGATGCCATCACAATTAAATAAACAGCAACGTCTGACTTCTGAATGAAATTCAAATTTTACAATAATGATTTCATTCAAAATTTCTGAAACTGTGTGTCGTGACCTTAATGAAAGCCATGTAATCTGAAACAGGGGTCACCAAAATCTTTTATCAATTTTGATATTTAAATTATTATAATACTTAGTTAAATGAAATGGTCAAAAATTGATAACTTTATTTATTCGTAATCCTCACATATGCAATGTTGGAAGTAAGGAGTTTTTGCAGTAATTCTACATTTAATTGACATACATTACTTAGTGTGTGTTTGAATTTACCCAAAATTTCATTTAATTTTATTATCGTACCATATTTTTAAGTTTGTTACTAATTAAGTTTGTAACTAATTATCTTAAAATTAAAGTTATCGAGCTATAACTTACACATAACATCCAACATTTCAGCTTTCTCCTTCATTTTGTTATCAGTATTACTAAGGCAGAAATTTTCTAAACAGAAATAAATTCTTTTGCGTTGCATCACCTCAATGTATTCATGATATGTTATAATTACTGTATTTTTCTTCCAGTAGTAATGAAAACATGGAAATCACGATTCATTCATTAATTTTATAAATTTCTGGCACTGCCTCAGGAAGCCACCTAATTTCTTGAAACCTAGTTTATACATTAACTGAAAGGGGTAAGCAGCGATGGTCTAATCGACGTTTCGACTCTTTAAAAAGTCATCATACCGGGAAAGAAAAGTTTAATTGCAAATTCTCTTTCTCCTTAATTGGTAATTTAAAATTTAAAAGAAAGAAAACATAAGTTGAGGCAAACCTAAAATAAGTCATGAAATTTCAATTTCAGAAAAAGAGACTTCAAAATATTAAAATTCAAACAAATTATTAGAAGAAGTTACAATTATTAAGAGAATTTCTCCGTTGCTTAATCCTAAATTATCATCACATAATTTATTTTCATCTGTACATTTTAAAATTTTCTTTTCAGTATTTGAAATTTAATGCCTTACTTTATGTTTGTCTGAACTCATTTGTTCTACATTTTAAATTTTAATTTAGTAATGAGGGAGAAAGAGAATTTGCGACAAAACTTATCTTCCACGGTATGGTGTCCTCTTAAGCGGACATTACTTATTACTTATTATTGTATACTTACATAAATTGTATTTCATACATTCGTTAGTAGGGTTAATCTGAACTACAGGATGACGTATATCTATCAAGCAGATATAAATGGCAAGGCATCAGCTCCGTTCTTCACCATCTAACTCACTGGAGGATAAATCTAGTAATATTAAAGTTGTTATAGGTCCTCTGCAAGCATACAAATTTTACCACGCTATTTCGTTATATATAACTTGCATAACTAAGAAAACATTTCTTTTTTTATTCTGGTTGGATTTATTCTATTAGTTTCTGAATTCTTAAAAAGTTTCATGCGTCTTGCCATAAATATATATGATATAAATTAAACACATTAGCTACTGACTCTTAGGAAAAGTAACATTGTTGAATTATGTGTACAGTGCATATTGAGTGAAGAGGAGAAAACACTAAATATATACACAGACACGTTAGTTTAAAAATATGCTGACAATTTCCATGCAATATAGCAATTACCTTGTTTTTCTCTTTTACCAAACACTAATAATTGTTCGATTCAGATGCATTTGTTTCCGAAAGTTTTGGAAAGAACCATTTGATTTCTTTTCAATCAACATAAATAGTAGCAGTAAAGATGTTGACTCAGAGGTGGCCTAATAAAGAGAAAACGGCAGAAAATTCTTACAGACTTCTTACTCAAGACATTTCTTAAAGATACTATAATGATATGTTGTCAAACGTCTGAATAATGCATTCGCAGCTGCATAAAAATGCCGTAAGTTCAGTGGTGCGAGTGAAATTCTATGAATTTTAAGCAGCTTTGTTTTTAAACTGCGTTCCATCATTTTTTTGCTATTTTGCCTTGTTACAATAAAAAATATTTGGGAAGAAAAGAAGATACGTTTCTTTGAAAAGAAAAAAAAAACTGATACTTTATTTTTTTTATTTGTTGCTTGGCTATAATATTGAATGAATCTCAGTTGCTGAATTTGGAACTATTACGCTCTGTATAAGTTTTAAATTAAAATAAATGTGTGTTAAATTTAAATATTTATTGTAAAAAGTATTCAATGTGGATTAAAGAATTGTAAAATCTGTAAAAAAAAAAAAGGATGTAAAGCTTTGTAAATCTTTATAAAACATTATATACGTGAATCTCAATGATTTTAGAAAGGAAAAAAAAACTGAAAACGATACGGCCGAAACCAAATTCGATAAATCCGATATCATTATTCAAATAAATTACTTTAATAAGATGGAACCTAGCGTAAGAATATTTGTTTTTGTTTTCCTCATTAACGTTATAAACCTTGTTTCTGTTGAATTATTTACTGTTTTAAATTAATACCATAACTTTTTTTTTTTACCTTTAAATTTATTTTAAGTATTTGATGACCCCTGATTAATTAAAATAAATTTCATAGCAAGTATATAGAGAATATTTACTGTTAATTAAAAATTTATATTCATTACTGTTTCAAGTACTTTTTTAAAGAGATAATTTTTGCCCGAATTTAATGAATAGATTTAATGCAATTTAATGAATCCCCGTTAATATCGTTATTTAAATGAAATTACTTTTGTAAAAATTGAAAATACAATTTATTTTATTGTTAATAAAGTTTTTTACTATAAGGTCATCTTAAACGGTTGTTATTTTAATCTGGGATAAAAAAAAAATTTTCATCTGATATTTTATTTCATTAATTTTTTATTTTATTTTTAGATAAGATCAATTATTTTAAAGTATGTAGAATTTATACTAAAATTTTAACTATAAAAACTTTTAGTATAGAAAAGAATAGAGTCAGAAATGAGAATACAGAAGATCTTTTTTTCTATTCAGATATTAGCATTAAGTCGAACACCAGGCATTTTTTAAATTGATTTTTTGTTAATTTCCATTACTATTTTATATTGATATAAGGTCGAACGTCATTAACGTAAACACACTTAATGTGAAATATCTTTCATTACGAAACTTGATTTTCATTTTACTTAGAAAATATTTTACTTTTGTTGTGAACAAAAACTTTATTTCCCCGCTGACAGGTAAGAAAACTGATTCTTCAGAGTTCTATATCGAAAAAGTACATTTTTTGAATGTTTTGTCATAGTGTTGAGAATTACAGCAGTCAAAAGAAATAGTTGATTGAATTCGTTGAGGAGCATAACAGGAAACAACATTAGACCTGCTGTATTCTAATGCGAATAGAATTATCTTTCCCCTCAAAAGGATGCCTCAAGTGTGTGAAGCATGTTTTCCTGAAAAATGAATATCCATATTAATCCTTTATTCAATTCGGGTAACCACTTCACCCATACTCTCATAAATTGCCCTAAGAAATTGATATTGTTAAATTGCATTTCAACTGTTGTAGGCGAGTGCGGATGAAACTTTTCTTAAATTTCACTAGCAGATACTTTATTTTTCTGTGATGGATGTCCACTGAAGTAATTAAAACTATCCGTTCTTTTGTTATTCAAAATTAAAATTCGTAACATTTTTCTGTGTATGGGTGATAAGTTGGAAGACTTTTAGAAAGGATGCGAATAATAAATTAAAACAGTGAGCTATTTCCGTTATTTACCATATTTCATTTATTATCTTCTTTAATTTCTGTAATAAATCTGTTTAGTTCTGTTTGTCACTTTTCAGTATTTTTTTTAGGTTCCACATAAATAAAAATAATATAGATTATACTGCGCTTAAGTAAGTGCGCTTTTTTAACTCCGGCTGAATTATAACATTTCTTTTACGCATAACTTTATTTTATTCTTTAGAGTAATTTATTTTATTTATTATGAGTAGTATAGCAGTTATTAATTTAAGGAGCAAAATAAAAACAATTATTGAAATGAAGTATATATAAATTTACATATTCATAATAGAAATTTAGATTAGAATACCCAGATAGAAACTAGATATAGATAATAGAAAATGTTTGGGAATTGTATGGTTTTCATGAAAAGAAATTCTGAACTGATAACGTGAACTACTTTTTATATGAACACGTGAACAAATGTTACGTCATTTTTCAAATTGACGTTAATGATTTTTGACTGTATTTATTATCAACTCAACAGTACACGTTTAGAAATTTAATAGAATGCTATCAACCATCACTTATTGTTCAACCCTTGGCCAAAGAATAAGTGGTTCAACCTATATCACAATGGTTTGACCCAAGCTCTTTATCATCTGATCTATCACGTGGAATCAATATGAAAAAATCATTAGAAAGTAACTAAATAATGCATTGCTATTTAAAGTTATCAAATATTTGAACTAATAACAACAAAACAAACAAATAATAGATCAATATTTATATTGCAATAATTATTTCACGATTTCTCATTATCTACCTAAAAAAGAAACAATTTTAAATTAGATTGAAAGTTTAGCATCTGATAATCTGAATGAATCAAGTTAAAATATGGAACAAAAACATTATCTTTTAAGTGTATAAATATTTAAATTAATATTAATTGCTTTAAAACAAGTATTATATTATTATTTAAATTGTGATAATTATGATTTCCCCGATTGCTAATTGTCTCACGAGCTCAACTTAAGATTTAAATTGAGATTTAAAGTTTACCCTCGGCCAATCCCTATAAATCAAGTTAAAATATCGATTTAAAATATTGTTTTTTAAATGTTTCAAATATTGAAAGTAATGTTATCTATTTTAAAACAAGAATTGAATTAGTATTGAAGTTACAATATTATGCTTTGACCGGTTGCTTATAATCTCTTTTACACAATATAGGGTTTAAAATGAGATTGAAAGTTTACCTTCGGCCAATACCAATGAATCAAGTTAAAATGGGGAACTAATGTGATGTAACTTCATTGTTTGTTAATAGGATGCATACATTCACTTTAGCTTTTCTTTTTCTGGTACGTACAATTAGATAAAGGAAACCAATTTTCCGATAGTTGTTTAAAAGAGTGGGAACATTCTCGATAATTGCATTAACACAGATTATTTGTTGAGAAAATTGTTGAGTGAAAATGAAACACATTTTTCACGTGGGGAGTTCGCAATTTTAAAAAATTAAATAACCTTGCTATAACCGGGGCTTTCTTTTTTTGAACTGTATTATCACAGAATATATTTAAAAAAAAGAAAGCATGCTAAAATAATGAGTTAAAATTTTGTAGTCTACTTTAAACTTGATTAAAAAATAATTTTTAAAATTAAAAATGTTGAATTATTTTCAACTTTTAAAATTTTGTAAGTTTTGATCCTAAAAGAAAAAAAAATATTTGAAATATACCATTACTTTTGAGACAAATTTATACTTAAAGTTCATTCAATGATTTAGAGCATGATCCTGTTTTTAAAATGGAGGCAAAAACATTTTTTTAAGTAAAAAAATAATTGTTTAACTCATAAACACATAACTACATTTTTTAACCTATTTTTCTGCGTTTATAGTTTTTAGAAGAAGCCCAAATATGTTCACATAGAGCATCATAGCATCTGGAACAATTTCATGTTAACAAACTGAGGTATCGATATTTAAATTGAAGATTTCTAAAAGTTTTCAAATAAATAGTTTTTCCATTTATGTAGGTATTAAAAGTAGGTGTTTTCCAGGACGATAATATCCATCAATTTATGCAATTATTAAATTAATACAGTAATATAAGTTTGCATATAATTAATCAACTAGCATTTTGTATTTTCTGTATGTATTAATTGTTGGTTGGTTCTAATACCACTTGCCACACGGGCAAGCCTGCTTGGTAAAACTGAGCAAATTTAAGGCAAAGTGTGCGATTCTTGTTTTTCAGAGGCGTCATCTATGACCAAGAATTCGACTTCTGCCACATCATACGTCACACCTGTTTATAAAGCGGACCCATTCATTCATCCACAGACCGTATTTTTGACCTGAACCAGAGAACGATCGATCTCTATTCCAGTACCCTCAGAGGTTTTGATTTGTTATGAGAACATGGAGGACTTTGCGACTCAACAGAATTTTAATGTGCATCAGTTACCAACTACACGGGGAGTCTTCAGCCGGCGGGGTTCAAACCCACGAACATGGGCCCAGAGCCCTACCGACCAGGCTATCCCGGCCTTATGTAGTAATTGTTGTAGTCTTAGTAGCAAGTTTTGAAGTACCTGTTATAACCAGAGCATACATGCTTGATAAAATGAATAGTACGTTGCTTTCAATAAAACATAATTTTTAAATTTGTTTTATTCTCTGTTGCGTTGCAATAGGAAGTTTTGATTTCTTTTTGTGGCCTGAAGTTTCTTTCTATTTGAGTTACAAATGTAATGAAACTCTTGCATCAAGTAAATATGTGTCTAATTTACCCTTCTTCTGAAGTAAAACTACTCTAATGATTGTCACAAATGCAACATCTGGAGAGTTATTTCTCATAATATGGATAGTGATAATCTGCACGAATAGCATAGAAAAGAAACCTGAATAACTGATAGACTCTGAATAACTTTTGATCTTATGATTGAATCTTCACTTTCAGGGACTCAATTTTATTAGCTTGAGGGGATGACCTCAAATTTGCTAATTAATTTATGCAGACGATTTTTTAAGTTACGAAGTCAGACGCAAACACGTACTTTCTCTGCATAAACATAACTTTTTTTAATGGATTCGGATTTCTGATTCCTAAAATATAGGGGGTAGCCACAGCCTCAATCTGGTACCAATAGTTTGATCAGGAAAGCGGTAAAAATTTCACCCTTCAATGTTAATTTTACATTTTGTGCTTTTTGCTATGTCTAGAGAACTTCTTAACCGAATTGAAAAATTTTTTGCACTCAACTGCAAGAGTCGTTTATTATTCAAAGATAAAATCCTGCAAAAAGTAACTTTTAAAAAATATTTATTTTTCATTATTTTATTTAGTAATGTTCTAAAATATTTTGATTTGTGATGTACAGATGTACAGAATCAGACATCATTTTAAAGAATATAACTTTACATGGCAAAAAAGATAACTTTGATCAAAATCGGTTCAATACTTCATGAAAAATTGAATTTCAAAAATTTCAGATATTTAAAATTCAATTTCTCATAAACTATTCAACCGATTTTGCTCAAATTTTGTATTTTACCGTGTAACACTATATTCTTTAAAATGATGCTTTTTTTCGGGGGAAACCGAAGCGAAGAGCAAAGTCACAACTTCCGATTTTCAGCTGAAGAATCAAATCAAAAATTAGTGAAGTATTAACTGAGGCTAAGAAATACAGTGAGAGATTTGATATTGGCGCTTTATTGAACTCTGTCAAAAAATATGTCAATTGAGGCACCTTCACTATATTTAATTTTAATGCTTAAATAATTTAGCCAAAGATTTAACCCCAAAGAGTTTGTTAAAAGATTATAGCAAACCTAATAAAGTGTATGCTAATATTTAATGTGGTTGAAAGAAGAATTTAAAATGTAATTTTGATATCTGTCTGTTGTGGTATTGAATTATAATTAGTAGTACATTTATTGAGAAAGGAAAACAATAAAAAATTTTACATCTGATTTTTTCGAAATTTAATACAAATTAAGTAACTGCTTTCTTTAATTAGACAAGGAATAATTAAGTATAAAAATTAATTTATGAAATAAAATAAAATAAAAAGTTGGGAGAAATGTAATCCTTATAATCGCATCACAGTCAGATTAGCTTTTGTATTCGGGAAATAAAATGTGTGTTTTTTTAATTTAATGCTGTATTAAAATTAGTGTAATGAAGTTTTTGAAAAAAGTTTTTTTATTAACTTACAGGAAAACTTGTTATTGGGAAATTGGCTGTACATTAAAAAAAGTTTGTTTAAAAAAAGGACTCCCCTTAGTTACAAAATCATAACGCATTAAACTGAATATCATATGATTTCATTTTTAAATACATTCAGTAAAAAAATTAAGATTTACTAATCAACTTGAACTTCTAATGTTAAACATTAAACTAAGAAAAAAATATTAATACTTGATCCATAATTTCTAATTGCTTAATAATGGATGGTAGAAATAATCCATTTAAATAAAGGTATCCATAAATTCATGAATAAAAAATGAAGAGGAACATGCTTTTTGCTTAAGATCTCTAAACATACTTTACCATAACTTTCCATTAAACTGCCTCACTTAATAAATATCATTTTGATGGAACAGGAATCCATTAGTTTGTTCGCTCTTTCTAATGCTGTGCATATCTTACAATTAAGATCACGGAGATAGAACCATTTTTCCCCAAAGGCTAAAAGTGTTCCATTCGTGATTTGTATACATTATGGAAAGCTCTTAGCAGGTTCAGAGAAAAGTTTCTTTTCCGAAAAAGATATAATTCATTGCTTTTTATCTCTTTGCAGAGTAAATGTATGGTGTGGTATATGACCTTGGGTCAAAACACTTTTCCAAAACGCATTTCATAATTAATTTATTGAATCACTTCAATTTTATGTTAAAAGAGTAAATGCTAAATTGACATTTGCATTAATCATGTTTCAAATTAAATGACAAAAATAGAATGAACAAAAAAAAATGTCAAGGGATAATAAGTTCATTTAATTGTAAAATAAATATTTGATTGTATTTTTAATGTGTCTTAGTGAAAATTTTAGATTGTTGCTATTAAAATACTGACACTGTAGATTGTCATATTTTGGAAAACTAGAAATTGGGTTAAGAAAAAAATAATTATATGTTGGGTCAAGTGAGCTTTGGAGACAGAATTTTTTAAAACACATTTTATAATTAACTTCTTAAATTTCTTCAAGGGTTTCTCAAAACTGAGAAAATAAGTTTAATAGCACTGAAACAAATATAGTCGAATTTCAAAACCTCATATATTCATTAATCAATATAGTGATATGCTCAAAATTTTTAATAATGAATACATGGTTGGTAAAAAAATTCTCAATTATGAATGCATGGGTTTTCAAAATTCGACTTTATATGTTTAGGGCTATTTTGACACATTTTTGCTCAGCTTTTAGAGATCGTTTATTACAGTGTGTTTTATGTTAAGAGAATAAATGCTATATTGAACGCTTGTGTGCTTAGTTTTCGTATAGCATGGTTCTATTAAGATAGAAAAATGAACTGAAAGATTATAAAAATGCGTTATTTTACTGCAGCAAAATAATCATGTGGATATAGTATTTTTAACATAGTTTAGTGAAGAAAGCACATTATTTTTCTACTAAAGTATTGAAATTGTGAACAAGAATTAACAAGAGTAAACAATTAATAAGAATAAACAAGAATTGTGAGTTAGAAATAAATAAATATATAGTGTGTCATATGACCTTGACTAAAAACACTATTTCAAGAAAGTTTTTAATAATTTAATTTTGGATAATTTTGAATTTACGTTAAAATTGTGGTATGATACGGGATTATTTATTTAAATATGCATGACCATTATTAGACTTCCTAACGTAGCAAAAATGCAATGAATTCAAAATGTCACAAACTAAGACTGCTATTCAATTATAACATATATGTTTCATATAAATACAATGTTTCTTAGTGAAATATCCAGATTATTTTGCAAGAAAGCATTAAAACTGGGAAGAGTCATATGTATTTTACATATTATTGTAAACTTAAATCATGAATAAGTAAGAAATAAATATATAGCACGGTATATAAAAATAGCTATGCACGGTATCTAAAATAAATAATTATTTTTGAGTAATTTTGTATTTGTGTTATGATTTCGTACAGTTAAAGGAGAAATTATTGATGCGTACATTAGCTTCATTTTATGATTAACATTTATCTTAATCAACAAAGAAGAAATAGAATAAATTAAAATTTTCAAAAAAAAAGAAAGAATTTTATCTAATATTAAAATAAATATTTGACACTGATTTGGCCCTCGGGGGGATTGCCTTCTTTAGATTAACACTGGGATTCAAGCCCCCGATTGATCTATCCTATCACTTTCCTCTCTCTTTACTTCTACTTCTCCCTTTCTTTTCCCCTTTGTCGTGGTTGCCAAATAAGGCTTTTCATCTGCGCTCAATTACCACCCTGTTGTATCGGGCCCTGGTGGGAAGAGGCCACCCTCGTGTTTGCTGTGAGTGGAGACCCGTGTCCCTGGAAAAAGGGGGTCCTCGTAGTTGAGGAACACTCTGATACTACAACACACTGTTGCCATGCTTCAGACAAACGGGAGATGCATATTGGCCCGTGAGCCTCACTCGACTAGTCACGAATGTCATCTGTTGGCTAGGGTTCATCCCGAGCTCACTTACTAGGCATCTCAATATGGGTGGAGGCTGCTACAGGGGTGACTCGCGGGCATATAGCTATTGATCATCTTCAGTGTTGAATAGCGCTGGTGGCAGCACCAATTTGGACTCCTTGGTGGGTAGAGCCGATGGTAGTGTAAGTGGTTAAAATTTTATGGCTGAAAATAGAAGGGTGTTCAGTTCCGCACACCAAGGTAAAGTTTTTGTCATGCTTTTCATTATTTATGTTTCGCCCATCTTGAAACTATTGTCCCTTCTTGAACTACTGCATAAAATGAACCAAATGCGGAAGTATTTGGTTCACTTCATATTGACGATTTGAACGTGTTGTGTACAATAACTAACATGGAGTGTCAACTGAAACTGGATTGAATAAAATGGTGGACTGGTGTTGACAAAATGGTCAAAGCCATTCACCTGATAAAAGCTCTTGCATACATATTTGTAGGTTACGCAGAATGCAAATTAATTCCGTATTATCTATTCATAACATGCCGATTCCCGTTGCAACAAGAATTTTAGTTTTGCAACAAGGTTAGGTCAAATTTGAGCAAAACCTTATTTTCATGCCACAATTTTTACTTTTAGGAAGATGCTGTGAAAAAACTTTAAACATGTTACGTGTTTTGTCAAAAAGTAAAAAAAAACTTCTGGAATCGGATCGTATCACCCTATTCAGATTTAGATTTTACAAGGCATTAATACTGTCACGTATAGATTACTCTTGTAAAGTCTTATGTAACTGCTACTGCATCCAACCTGAGGTGCTTGGACACAGTGCGTTATACGGCACTACGTATTTCTAGTGGCGCTTTTCGCACTTCACCAGTTCAAAGTATGCGTGTTATTTGTCACCAATCATCTCTTGATTTACGTTACATGCTGTTGTATCTGTATTATTATCACATTATGTCTTGTAAATCACATCCTCCTCTAAAGCATGACGTCACTTCAACAAGATTGGAGAGATTGTATAAAGTTATATATTTTCACATCCATCTCACTCATATAAGCATTTGACATTTGTAACATCGCAATCTGTGGACCACCTTCTCATACCATCATGTACTATTGCACCATATCAGATTTATTTTCTTTTTATGATATACTATAAATCTAACATTGCATCCATTATTTATCAACAACTAATCACTTCTCTTCGTTACCAATATTTTGAGTATGTGCCTATTTTTACTGACGGTTCAAAATTTGCGGGATACATAGCTTTTGATGTCATCCCGCTGATACTTATAACCACAAAATCCCAGATTCCTGTTCCGTCTTTACTGTCGAAGCTGCTGCCATCATTTTGGCATTACGACTGATTTCTCCACGCTCTACTTGGAAGTTTCACATATACTCTGATAAAATGAAGCAGTTAGAAAATTTCCCCAGCGATACTCATCCAATTTTATGATTCATTAATCATTTGTTAATCACACTTCACAAGAAATATTTTGCGCTTTCTTTTTGTTTGGTACCGAGTCACGTCGGTGTACCAGCGAATGAGTTGACAGCACGATCTGATACAATATATGTACCATTATCAGACATTAAACTACATATTCGACATCTTATCGTGTCCCTCTGACAACAACATTGGGACCTTCAAATGAAAAATGAATTTTATAATATCAAACATGATCTTAACTCTTTACCAGTATCGCGTCTACTTAAGATTTAAAGCTTACTGATTTGAAAATCGACTCACCCATCTTCATCCATTGCTCGGAGGACCTCCTCCCAAATGTGATACTTGTAACGTTATATTTAAGATTCATCACATTTGAACCATTTGTCTCTGTTTCAAACAACATCGTATTTTGATAGCACTATGAAAGACTAGTGAAATTCCTCTTACTACCAGTTTCGTATTGGTATTTTATATTGTATTGCAGTATGCATTTTACTTTTTGATTTGAATTAGCGTACTGTTTGGCGCAGCATATCCTTCTTTAGATCTTTTGACTCTAAACTCTACATTTAACAAAACTCAACTTAAAATTGATTTATCGATTATCCATTTTTTTCGGAAGTAGCTCATTGAAGTTTTAGGCACTAAGGTAAATGAGGAAGTTTAATAAAGCAAGATAAATATAGGAGAATAAATTCTATTAATTAACTAACTATTATTTCTTTCTATTAACTAACATACTTCTATAAAGATATAGGAAGCTAGAAAATACGTTTATTTGGTTGTTAAGAAAAAAAAGACACTTGGATAGAATTTTAATTTTTTCATCCAAATAAGTTTTTTTGCAGTAATGTATTGAAATGTATTTATTTTGTTACGTCTGGCATTTATTTAAAATTTAATTTTGAATCAAACAGAGGAATAATGTATAGAAATTAGTTTTAAAAGTATGTGCACTGATCAATGTTATTTTTCTCTATTTTTGTTCCTAATATAATTATTCTGTAGTTAAACTAACATGTTGAATATTTCTGTATTACAATTTTTTTTCTATGAAATATGTATACTTTACGTTTTAAACAAAATGTGTCCTTTGGTAATTTCTCAATGAGTAAATGTGTTATTAAATGACATGCAAACTGTGTCAAATAGAATGTTAAGTGATACATAGATAATGAAAAGCATATAGAACAGAAAATAAAAATTGGTATAAGATAAGAATCTGCAAATAATGAGTTGACAACTAATAAGCATTATCACCTGAAATACAAGCTTTTGTATTTTGAAACAAAAAATTCCTCTGTTCAAAAATTACGTTGCATTAATAAAGAAGATTTATTGTCCTCGATATCATAAATTTGCATCATTAAATTTCGTTATCTTAATTGGAAGTCACTAGATGTAATTGCTTACGAGTATAGTTTTTGTTAATTATAATTTCAGCGGCAAAGTTCAGAATCAAATTAATGTATAGCATTTTTTAGCTAAAATAGTAATTTAGCTTGAGGGAATTAGTTGGCCATATAGATTTGATAAAACAGGCATTGTTTTTCTTTTAACGTGGTTTTTGCTACTTTGTAGAAATTTATTATCTAGGTGCTTTCAATTCAGTATACGACAGAAGAATTAATAATACTAATGCCTAATTAAAAAATTCGGTATATGACATAAGCATTAACATATCTAACACGTTATTGGGTAAAATTAAATTTTTTTTCCATATGATTATAGCAAATTATACGATCTGAACTGTAATGAAAAATAGCTTGAGTTTTCTTGGATTATTGTAACGTATCATAAATAGTTTATTATATAAGAAAAATAATAAAAAAATATAAACGAATACTTCCAAGATAAATTATAATATTGAATAAAGCATTTTGTTATACCACACAACTAGAGCTTATTTTATGTATAATGAAACAACAAAAAATAGTTCTAATTTTATTACATATTTATCTAGTAAAATTAAGAAGAAAAATTTTAATTTTTAATGAAATCTCTTAAAAACGAGAAAATACTAGAATTTCATAGATGCAGTTTAGGAAAAACAGGAGATTTAATGTTGCCTAGAAAAAATGGCTTCATAACTCAGCTTAAGTGTTCTTGAATCAGATATACATTTCTGACTATAGTAAATAATTAAATATTGAGGTAAAGAATGAATAATATTAAAGTTTAAACAGAGGAGCATTGCATAAATTTCTAAATGCAGCAACTAGTTCAATAAAATTTTAGAATATGCTCTAATATATTAAGTAATTCGAGCTTAAATTTTTTTTCAATATTTTAGTTTAAATTTATCCATAAAACTTCAACAAAAGTTGAAGAAAATTTTATTTTATTTTTATTTTTTGTAAAATATTTTTCATACTTAGAAACGCAGTTGTTCTTTTCTTTAGTGCTCTGAACTATTAAATATGCTGAAGAAGTTTGATAAAAAAATGCCAATAAAGTTACAAATTTGGATTCTTTCTGTAAAAAAAATTATCAGTCACTACCATACAGAATACTGGAGAATTTTTCTGTACCATAAAGTTTTCAATGTACATATTGTTTGGTTAAATTCCTTAGTTACATTGAGAAACAATTTTTTTTTTTTGATTTTGTACAATGACTTGATCTTGTATAAATTTTGGTGTGGGGATTTTAAATTTAAAATAAGTTTTGATCCTAAAGCTATTATTTTTAAATGGCATTCTGAGTCTATTTTTGGTAAAAATTAACAAGTTAAAGAACGTTATAAACAACAGGAGATCACGTAAATAGAGCGACAAACTTCCGGGGGAGTTAGGTCTCTGCATACTTCTCAGGATTAAAATTACATAAGAATCCATGCCCGGAAATGTCACCGTACGCGGCTAGAGATGCTTCCCTATTATGACTTGTTCAGAAACTCATGAAAAATAAAAAACAGTTCTGAATAGGAAAGCTCCCCTTTAGATGTATTACATTTCCGAGCAAGGGTTTCAGTGCAATTTTCAACGCGTTAACTTGCACAAATATTTTTAGAAGTTTTTCGCAACATATATGCTACCCCTGCCATTTATAACGTTCTTAAACTAGTACATTTTGACAAAAAATAGCATAAAACAAATGCATTTTTAGGAGCGAAAATAATTATGGATTTGAATTTAGCGATACAAAACTACCTAGGTTTTAAAGTATTTAAAAAAAATATCATGCAACCGAAAGAAAAGTTCCCTGTTACTATTAGAAATATCTACTCAACGAATTTTTGAAGTGATAATACTCGTACATTAAATATGTTAAAATTAATTTAAAGATTTCTGTTTTAGAAAAATTTGACTAATAGCGATAATAATTCACTTCATATTTAACAAACAGAATATTATCATTATTTCCTTCAATCATTAATGGCTGTTTGGATTCTAAGTGATACAATTTATCAATGCATTAAACCATAAAAATAAGGCCGGAGAAAAGCTTTTTTTTAAAATTTATAATATTCATTTTCAAACATATCCCAAGGCATGTCTGACAGAGAATAGAAACATTTTTAGGAAGTGAGATATGCCGATAAAAGAAAATACAGATATCTAATACATAAGTGCCTCGTTGAGTGATCTCATCCATTGTTATTTATGCTTTCTTCGATGAAAGTTTAGTAGAAGAAGCTCATTAAGGAACAAGTGTGTTTGACATCATACTCCAAACAACATTCTCTAGTGTGATTAATTGAGGGAAAAGAAAATGAAGAGTTGATTCTTTTCATAAAGTTATGAAACCTATTGGTAGTCTGCTTATTGCCATTGTTATATTTAAAGAGTGAGATTCTTTATTTAAGAAACAATAAGTCATCCCATATTGAGCTTTGTGTTATTCTTTAGTTGTTAAAGATGTGCCAGAATTTAAATGACAAATTTTTGTTAATCACTAAATTATAAAGTTCTAGCGATTCATGTTTGCGTCCATTGCACTAAATTGTTTTAAAAATCTGAATACATCTGGGCAAGTTAAGTCAGTTAATATCTCAATTTTATTTCGAAGACAATCAATAGTTATAATTTTAACAGTGTTTTCTTTATAAATATGATGTAAAGTGTTCTGGCTGTGGTATTCTAAAGCATAAATGTAAATTTGCAACTTGGTTGAAATTCTAATTATTAGTGTATGCTAAATGTGAGGCAAAACGATGAATACTAAAAGTAAACAAATAATTATTAAATCAAAAAGGAGAAATCTTCTTTGAAAAAAATGCGCTAAAAAGCAGCAGAAATTTCATAAAAAGAGAGAATAAAAATAGAAATAAAGGAAACGAAGGGAATAAAATAAATTAAAAATATTACCACTGAAGCCGACGTCATCTGGGGGTACCGGTCCCAGTGGCCATAAAACAAAACCTTGAAAACGATGAAAATATTCTTTAACATTGTTATCTAAAAAGAATGATTGGAATTTCTTTCTTTCTTTTTTAAGATTTTGAAGGGTAACATGTAAAAATACGGATATTTTAGCTTTACAGTTTGCAACGAAAAGCTAGAGCTAACACGACAATCGAGTTCCTTTTAAGACCCCACTTCTTTTAATTACCATAATGCTGATAGATATATTAAAAAATTATTCTAATAATTGATTTTATTATAGTTTTATAATAGTATATATATATATATATATATATATATATATAATTAAATTATCTACTATCATATACTATCATGTATTATGATATAATTTTTACTTAAAGTAAACATAAATTTACATATATTATCAATATCATATGTACTAAATCATCCCAAGCTAATTATGTTTTCTTGCGACATTATATCAGATTTCTTTTAATTTTTCTAAAAAATATCACTACACATAGGAGAATTAAAATACAAGAAAGCAATAACAAAATACATACATTTTCTCCCGTATAAACTTGCAAGGTTTATGGACTCTAGTAAAAAACAAAATTCTAAATTTTGAAATATTTTTTGCTCTATTGATTTTTTTATACAGTCAGTAACATCTGTTAAAAAAAAACTATTTGCGAAATAATCGGGAACGCTTGACCAAAAACTAAAGTAGGGTTCACCATGAGCCCCGTTTTGCCATGCAAAGATTATTCGTTAAGTTAAGAACAGTTTTTTAAATTTAAAACATCTAATTTTAATTTGTCCAATATGCGATTAGTACATAACAGTTGACTTAGTTATTCATCTTTCTTTCGGGCTTGCACAATTTCAAACATTTTTAGTTCAAACTTTTTTAAACAAGTGCAAGTATATACTATATATCAAGGACAGTAATTATGCCTCGTTTTCAATGATGAGTTAAAATGCGCTGTATTACTAGAGTATATTTTAACATTTTAAGTTGATTGTTAAGAAGTTGTAAATCGAGATGAAAATAATATATTTTTTGCAACGCGGGCTAACCTAATCAAGCAGTTAAACTAATTAATTTACGATAATTTAATTAAATATAAGAGTACAAAGTTCTGAGTTGATCCCTTGAGTGGGCGGTTGATAATAAATTCGCTAGAATATTATTTTTATTATTACTGTCATCGGGCATTTTTGAGATGTGTATGCCAGAAACAAAAACAAAACTTGATAGAAGATTATTTATAAAGTTAAGCTTTATTTCTTGTAAATTTTCTAACTTTAAAGGAAAAGTATAGTAAAACTAACCGTGTAGTAAAACAGAAACCGAACAAGAACAGTCATCTCACAACTCTTAACGATAGCATTCTAACTATAAAATTTAACCTTTTTGTGATCAAACCATCACTAATGGGTGCAGTAAACCAAGCTTTATCAAACGTAAATAATTTTATATGCAGTAAATTGATAGTGTAAAAGCATATTTTTTTCTCAAAAATTTTTTTTTTACTCTTCTCCACTTTCCTGGATGCCATGTTCGATGCCATTAATAGGATGCCTGGATGCCATTAATAGGACGGCCAGGAGTTAACAAGGCAGCTTCCCACTTTATAAAATCTTAGCTTGCTATTCCAGTCATTGTAAGAGCGTTGCATAAAATAAATTAAAGCATTAAATAGTAGAAATAAAAATTAAGAAGTATTTTTATGCATTTTTTCACTTAATATTTTTGTAATTTCTAAATTAAAGTATTTAATTTATATTGTATAGCAGTAGACATCTAAAGTTTTAATAGGTGCATAAAAAACTTAAAAGACTTGATTTTCTAAATATTAAAAAAAATGTATCAAAAAATAGAAAGGAATTTATTTAAAGTTTTTATGTTGTTTTTCTTTACATTGCTTCCAAACATATTTGAATATTTTTAAATGAGTTATTATTATTTTTTAATTCCATTAAATATTTTATTATTAATAACTCGTAACATCATCTTCAGACACTATAATTTTATAATCAACATATTTACGTACAATGAATGAACATAAGAATAAGGACATTATAATACAATATTTTTCTCACAAAATCCCTAATACAGAATCCATTTTAATCATGAAAAATTTCTTCAGCTTTATTAAAGGTAAACTGCATTAACTTTTTTGTTTTTGGAAATCTCCTACATAGAATAAAATGTATTAACTTATTTTCCTAGCCTAAAGACACTTCACGCAAAATAAATATTTGCTTATTGAAACAAATTAGTCATAGCAAATATGGTAATGAGAGCATAAATTATGCTGCTTGTAAACATGAAACCTTTGAAGCAGTTTTGAAACTCTTTACTACTAAAAAATTAAATATTTACTAAAGGAACTTATCTTAATGTATCATGAAAAGATTAAGTTTTATTATTCAATGGCTTTCAGAATAAGAAGATTACCCGATTTAATTAAAATTATTCAAGTAAAATTTTAGTTATTAAAAACTGATTTTAATTACCATTTTAGGAAATTGCAGGATTAAAAAAATCAATTAACGTAGTTTTAAAATGATAGTTATATGTTTCAAAGAATAAAGTAATTTTAGTTTTCTAAATATTATTTTTTTAAATATTTATTTAAATAAGTTCATCTAAAGTATCTTTAAATCCTATCTATCCTTCAATAACGGAATTCAGTGAAACTGACATTTAAACTACTTTATTTATTAAATATGTAATTAAACATACAAGGTGTGCATAGTTTTTATTTATTAATTTTATTATAGTGACTGTTTTATTGCTCTGTTAGAATTTTCATTCTAAAATTACTGTAAAATAACAGGCATCAGTCTTTACATTAATTTTAACAACATCCGATTAACCATAAAGTTTATGGTTAAGAGCATTTTTTAGCGTTTATGGTTTTGAAACCCTTTACAACCAGTGCAGTTAACAAACTGTGAATACAGTTAATCATTTACAACTAGAATAATTTCTAGAATGTAACTTAAATCGGAATTGGTGCTGCTATTTATGCTTAAATGAGGGTATCATAATCTAACAGTCCAGAGTCACAAATTGAGGAGTACGGGGTGCTGGAAACTCTTCATGTGCTGAAGGGATTGGATGAGATATCATAGCGTCAACTCTGGGTCTCGATCCCTCGTTCTCTCGGTCATTAGATTGATAGATAGGTCGTCTAGGTTATAATATGTGCCCATCTGCAAGGAACTAAATAGCTTTATTAGGTGGCCCTAGTTTGTGCAATAGAATTCTGTCTGTTTAACCGTATTGGGAATCAACAGCGTGTAACAATTAATAAAAATGCTATTTATTCTTTTCCACCGATGAATTTCTAACAGTTCGCTGGAGTTTATACAAAAATATTCCCTTTTTTTTCATGCACGGAAATCATAATAAGATTTCATACATGTAAAAATAAAAAAAACAATTAAAATATATTTGTGCTCTCTCGTAATGGACTTGATGATTGAATTACCATTAATGCATAAAATTCGGTATTTTATAGAACATCTACTGAATTTATAAAATATCTAACATCATCATATCACACTATATATTTCCTTAACTTGAACAGTAACGTTTTTGAAACTTGAAATGAAAAGTGGTTCGACTGAACCCCTTACCAAGACTTTAAGTCAAAACTTTCATGCTTTTGAAACTTGTTTCATTATTTGCTACACCTTATTAAGGTAAGGAAAATTCGCCCTGTCACATGATTCAATTTACCGATGTTATGGGTCAAGTAAGAATCGAGTTTTTTGAGGGTGTAGTATACCTGAAAAAAACTGATAACTATTCTACAGTGTTCGAAATTTTTCGAAAAATATGGTTAAATAACAGTTTATTCATTTGTTATTTTATCATATTCAAACAAAGCAGTCAAATAACTATAGGTAAGATGGTACTCAAACTGTTAACTGTGAGAAAAAGAGCTTATTAACTGATTTTATCTAATACGGCTAAATAACCAACTTAATGAAGCCACTTAGTTCCTTGCCACTGGGTACATATTCTTGTTGAGAGAGCTAATCTGTTAATGCCACGGCCGAGAGGATGAAGGTTTGAGTCCAAGCGTTGACACTACAATATTTCCTCCATTCCCTTCATGGCATGAAGAGTTTCCAGTGCCCTGCACTCCCCAACTTATTACCCTGGGGTATTAAAACACGACACTATGATTCACGTTTAGATGTCAGCACCGTAAAATTGGTAAACTATCTCCCATGTCCAGTTAAATTTCTTTTTTATGGTTTTGAAACCATACTAGTTTTAAATGGTAAAAAATCGCATAGTTTTGTGGGCATGGTTTTTTATACATACTAGTTGTAAATGTGTTCAAAACTGTAAAGGTAAAAATGATTCTTTACCACAAACATTACGGTTAATTGGATGGAGAGGCTGCTGCCGGTTATTTCAAAGCAATTTTGGAATGAAAATTTTAAAGGTGTAACTTATTAACTTAATATGTCAAAATCTCATTCAATGAAAAGACCCCCTAAGAATTGCAAGGCAACTCAATTTTAGTTGATGTGTTTTGAATTAAGTAGATGTCTTCTTTTGTTTAAATTTAAACTATTTTTAATTCAAATGTTTGTTAAAACTCTCCATTTGAATCGTTTATGAAGCTTTCCCTAATAACAACTTTTTTTTCCAATTTTCATAATTATTGTACATCACTAAGAAAAAAAGTTTGGTCGGAATTACCGGCCAAACTTTACCGGAACATACCGGAATTACCAGAATTTACCGGAATATTACCGGAATATAATGAAATTTATCATCTTTGCAGATCTATTGGAACCCCATAAAGCTCAGTAACTTTTTCCGAAGATTTTTGATAATAATGTTGTTGATTTTATAACATGATTTTATAATATTTTATAAATGTAGTAAAATTAGATAATTTTTCACAAAACCTTACCAAGGTTTTTCACAAACCTTAAATGGCATAAAAACCATTTATTTGGTTACATTAAATTTCAAATCTATACTTTTTTTCTAAATGTATAGCAAAAAGATCTATAATTTTGAAAACAAGAATTTCCCGTAAATCACACACATATGAAGGGAAAATTCACAAAATGAATGGCTTAAATACCGTGTATTTTGGTTTTATTAACCAGAAATATAATTTTTCTTTCTAACCAGGAAATTTCCTTACCAGACAGTACTGTATTTTTAGCAGAATTATTTTCTCCGTTTTCTCAAACAGTAATAAAACTTATAGACTAATAAAAAAATACCATAATTAAATATGAAAATAACGATAATGAAATGAAAAGTGTTAATTTGTCTTAAAAATAACTTTTTGCTTGTGCAAATAAATAAAACATTTTAAATCTGAGTATATGCATTAAAAGAGAAAATTTGTGGAATTTTTGTAAGTGTAAGCAATCTCTTTTTCCCCTTGTCTTTTAGTCTTCTTTTTTCACCTTTGTTCATTGCTCGTGGATATCTAGGCTCATGAAATGGTTTCTTTCGTGTTGCTACAATGATAAGAAGAACAACTGCTATAAATTTCGTTGTCATTGTGGAAGTGTAGAAAGGATAGGAGCTCATCTTTTAGGAATTTTTTCCTAACGATCCCAAATAAACTTGCTGAAGGAAGAAAAAGTGCAACAAGGATAAGTGCTTTTACCCCACTTTTGTTGCAGGCATTAAAGTTTTTGACCTCGGATTTATCAGAACCATAATCTAAACATGCTTTTTCTGTATTAAATAAGTGCTTTTTTTCGAAATATGTAGAAATTGTCTATATATGTAAGAAACATTTATTTTTCTTTTTAAATCTGCATATCGTTTAAACATTTTATAAACCTGACATGAATATAGTAAGGCTGTTGTATATTTATTGTTATTTTTTGTTTTTCTGAATATTCCATTTCTAAACATAAAGTATAAATTTTACTCTTTTAAATTCTGTGTTATTGAAATCACATTACAGTAATATAAAATTAAAGCTTGAATATATTTAGTATCTTTTCTTAATTACCCAAGTTACGTATATCTTGTGTTAATGATATGAAAGCCAAATCTGTATACATGCAGCTACCTAACACAAAGTTGCAATTTCCTGCACTTATATAATTTCTTGAAAATTATTACTGATACAATTTAAATAATTTCAATTTCCCTCGTATAATTTTGATAAGTAAAGCAATTATATTAAATTAAGAAACACTTTACTAAGAGATATTTTTGGTGCATGCGTAAGTTTATATTTATTTTACAATCTCCTTTATGTATTTGTGCTACGTAACAATAAATAATATGTTTAAAACCTTTCCCCATGTTTTGCACACGCAATGTTATTAAACTCCAAAAATGTTGTTTGTATGGGAAATTATTTTTTATATAATTTATTTTTTATGTGTTTTGCTTTTTTTCACGGTATTTAATAATTTCCACTTTAGGTTTCTAGGAATTCATTGCGTTATTAAGTTTACTCCTATTGCGTTTCTGAGGAACTTTAGATAATAAAAAAAGAAAACATATAAAACTGTTTACTTTATAGAGGCACAACAATAAATGGGCCTTTTTTATATCAATATAATTTTAAAATTTAGTTTGATTGTTAAATTAAATACTCTACTGGGTTTTTAACTTATTAAGGTATTTCTCTTCCGCGGAATCTTTTAATGCATACACTAAGAAAAAAAGTCAGGTGAAAGCTAGCTCCCAGAATAGGATCAGATTTACAGTGTCTCTAAGGAAACAGCAAAATGTGTCGTATTTTTTACCGAAGCACTTTGGTAATGTATTTGGTAGAATTAACAATAGAAATTTTTTTTATGATGCGTAATAAAATTTGCTAAATGTGGAAAAGTTCGGTAATTTTATCATCATACATCGAACAGGGGCATGAAAACTACTTTTTTTTGTTGGTATATTCACTTTTTAGTTTTGTATTTCTTACTAAATGTGTGATAATAACACCTATATTTTTTAAAACTAGATTTCGGGTAAAACGTTACCATATGAACAGAATAATTAACAAATAAATGCCATATATTTTATTTTATATTCCATATTAATAATAAATGCCATATATTTTATTTTTATTATCTAGATTCATATTGGTACTTTTCAACTGGAATTGTAATTACCATGTAATATAGTAATTTTAAAAATACTTTTTTTTTTCTCTGTGTATGCATATCAATCATTCTTTCGTTTTCTAGTTTTTTTCTTGTGTCATTAATCAATATTTCAATATTAAAAAAAAAACCTTCAAAAACACTTGAAGAAAAAACTAAATGAGTGAAAAATTTTGCTAGTTCGTAAATTTCAATGAACTGAGGTAACATTGGTATAATATTCATTATAAATCTATAAGTAATTTTACAGAAAATGTGAGAACTTGAAGTGCATTTATAAATAAACTTTAATGAATGCTTCTATTTTATAGAAGTAGTAAAAGGCGTCGCGGATCCAGTAAGAAAGAACTGATCCTCACATTTAACGGCCAACACTAGCGATTGCTTCACGACAAAAGTGTTATTGAGAACCTATTTTACTGCCTGCTAGATCATTAAGATAACGCTTAACCCTCAACAGGAAATACGGTGATCCTTATTTTCTTTATTCACTCTTGTTTTTCTTACATTTGTTTCAAGTTCAAGATTTTCACTTTGTAAATATAACTAATAGAGTTACGTCAGATGTAGTAATCATAATAAATAAAAACAAAAGATTTAGAATAAATAATATTATTTTGCGTTGTAATTATAAAAAGAAGTTATTTTATTGTAGTTGCAATTAATTAAAAGTGTGTACATTGTTTTGTTGTGTAGATCAAACCAAATTGGAACCATAAGGCTTTTTTGTTCCGTTTAAAAACTAAACTCGAAAATTAAATTACTTCTAGTTTTATTTGCATGATAAAACAGTGATTTTCCTCCAAAAATGAAAGTTAAAAGTGAATTTAATGCGAGAGAATTATGTTCTAGAGTGTAATTTAATTTTTGAAGCATTCTGGATTTTAATGATTGTATTTCCTATCTTAGTTTTAATTTATTTAAAAGTTAAAGTTTCTTCACAGAAAATGAATAAGGGTCAAATTTTTTTTTAATAATAATAATAATATTCTAATTGAAATCTAGTCAGTTTAAAACTTTATTTTGATGTTTTTCTCTATTTGTTTAAACTTTTATTCCTCCATTACTGTATAATATAATTTTTTTGATTAATAGTAAGGACTTGGCAGCTGAATACAAGTTTTCATTGTATTATGGTAAAACATCAATTGAGTACAATAAATCTGAAAGGCAATTTTTGAGCATTTATTTTATAGCATTTTTAGCCAGCATTTCAGTCATAAAAATGTAGAATTGATTTCGAATATGCATTTATATTCTTTATTTAAATTTAACTGTAGTAAGCAATTTAAAAATTTTGAAACTTTTAATGGTCTCATAAACAGATCTTATAAGATGATTAGATGATTAGATAAGATCTTTAATATAAGGTAAATATTAGAACCTCTAATTTCAATTTACCTTCTTCATAAAATATCGGGATAACTGCGAGTGACCTAGTGGGGACTAATCTCGATCCTGATTAATTGCTGAAACGTGTTATTTGTTTATGTTTGCAACAGTTCTTCCCATTCTATTTCAAGTAAATCAAGCCCGTCAAGTGTTCATTCTTTTAAGTGACACTTTCTTTCCATATTCTTTCTCAGTGATTATTTCACAAATATTTCAATTCTTTCACTATATATTTCTTCTTAACACAAATACATGTAAAACTTAAACTGATTAACAACGGATTTGCCAGGTACACAAAACAAAAATATATTATGGTTACAATAAAATGTATAAACAAATAATAAATCTATATTAAGTCAAAGAAGATGACGAGAAAGAATTATATTTCAACTCATTCAATCTGCGATACGGCTCTGTATTTAATTAACTTATCATTAATTAAAATTCTAACTTATGTAGAGAAACTTAACTCAACTTTAATACGCCATTTTGCTGATAAAAAAATAGCAGGAACTGACATATGTCACAACTGTGGGTATGGGAAGTTTTCTTCTTGAAGTGCAAGTACCCAATTGCTGAACCAAACAAATAAAAACTGTCCAGGAAGCCTTAAGATTGAACTTTATGCTGTTTATTCTTAAATTTAATTCTACAATAAATGAGGGCATCATATGCGAAATAAATATGCGTAAAACGATAAAAAATAAAAGTAATTTTCTTATGCAATCTGATTTTGCATAAGAAATATAACTCGTTAATTCTTTAGCAATAAAATTATACTACAGCACAACAAAGTTTTAACAATGAAGCAATGAAATTGATAAGGTAATAATTTTAGGTTGCAACTGTGAATTCAATTAATTTTGTAGTACATCATGTTCTTAAAATTTCTAAATTAAACTTAACATTCATGCTAGCTGAACAAAAGTTTCTCAATGAAATCAATGCGGTAAAAATCCATTGTGTGAGCCGTTAAAGTATATTAAATAAAATCATTTGCATACGCATACAATTAACTAAGCAAAAGTACTTTTGATTAACTTGAAAAAGATTTTATCATCCCCAGGCAAATATTTTATACGATAGTATTATTATAATTTATAAGTAGAGAGATTATAAAAAATAGATTATCCACAAATTCTGCCTATCCTAAGAATACTAAGAATAACAATATGAAATGGCAATACATCACAGAGGACGGAGAAAAAATCTCCCTTCAATTTGAGTAGTTGTAAGGATTGTTTAAATGCAGCCCGGTTTTATCTTACCCGGCAGTATGAAACATAGGTTTTTAATTTAAAAGAAGTAAGAGATATATTTGTGGAATTTATTATAAATTAAGTATATTGTTCAGATATATGAACAGACAAATAAAGCTTCTGTCGTGTTACCCTATAATGTAACGCGATTATCGTACCCAATGTTTACAGTTGAGACCACGTATCCAATCTTCCAAAAATTTTGAATTTTAGCATTAACAAATATAGCTACATAGTTCGTTCAACTGAAAAAATCTCAGTTTTATCTAGCAGTGCTATTTAACAGAAAAAAGACTTAGCAAATTTTTTAACAATTGAAAACAATAAATATATATAAAGAGAGGTGGTCAGAATTACTCACTTAAAATGAACGAGTGAGAATAACTCAACTTGAGTGCTATTTAACTCTTTCATCTAGATAAAAACGGCCTTCTCTTCTTGAGTTAAAATCACTCAAGTGAAAGAGTTATATGGAAATAGCTCAAGCTAGAGTGAAAAAAATTTTACTCAAACTTGAGTTATTTTCACTCGTGTGTGAGTGATTTTCAATATTATTTGAGTGATTATATGTATCACTTGATTGGGTCCTTTTAACTTGAATTTGTGTGAATTTCAATAATTTTTTATTCATAATTAGCATCATATAAGTGAATATATTTTAATCATACTGTTCAATGTGGACCATCCATCGAAGTAAGCGTTACCAGATCGAAGTGGGCATTACTGCGTGTTCAAATCACACCCGGAGGTCACCAATGTGGGGGGAGGAGTCATCGACAATGCCAACCTTCATTTATCAAAAGGTACCCCATGATCGAATCAAGTTAGCATATCTTATATACCAGTGAATTGATGTTTATTTTTGTAAGTGGTAGTTACGCCACAAACGTAAAATGAAAGCGAAGACATACTCTATTTAGATCACAGAACATAACAATTTTATTTAGATTTATTATCGTTTGCTTTTTAAAATAAAACGATAAAAATTCTAGCTTATAGCTCGCACACAATTAAATAATAAATGAATCACTAAAGCTTGAGCTAAAAGCACTCAAATATTGCTTAAATAAAAACCACTCAAGTTTGAGTATACGCAAATCAAGAATTTCTCTCAAATAAGAGTGTATTTCATTCAAGTTGAGTTTAAAAAAATTAACTCTTTTTTGAGTAGGGGAAATCACTCTTTCATTTTAAGAGAGTAAGAACAGGTATCATAAATAAATAATTTTTTGTATTACCCTACTGGCTTACTACGCCCTTCTTTTACAATTGTGGCACAGTATTGAGTATTGTGGAATAAGGCTACGCGATTTTTTTTGTCTGAAAAAGTCCCAGTTTCATCAAAGAGAGATATTTAACAAAAAAAGTAGTGCTTGCAACTAGTTTTATTTATTAAACATAATAGATGTAAAGAAGTCTAATCAGAAGTTGAACTCGCCTGAAATAAATGTTCAAATAATTAATTACCTAGTTAAACCGGCGTAGTTAATTAAGTAAAAATAAGAAGTAAAACATAGTTAATTAAGTAAAAATGATAACTTTCCTAATTGAACTTTTATAAACGTACCGTAAACAAAACAAATAAGCCATCAAATTGAAATAGGAATAAAACAAATAGAAAATCTGTATTACATTAATATAATGCTTTTGTCTTCTAGTTTCATGTAATTTCTGATAAATAAATGCAATAATTTAGTCAAAAATGTTGTGCTTTTGTTTTATTCCTCTACATGGCGTAGATCACTTCGCTCCTGTTTTTAATAAATAGATAAAAGAGAAACTTGTCTTCATTTAATGTTATGAAAATTTATTCGTATTTAGGAATTTTTCAATAAGAATTTTAAATAAATTTAAAACATTGTCATTTGAATTTGAACATTCATACTCACAGATTGGCTGTAATCGGGTAGAATAATTTTTTTTTTTTTGAAAAACCAAATGACAGAAATTTTTGAACAGTAGTACATTAATCCCAAGGTATTTATTCCTTCTTAAGAAATTAAGTTTAATTTTAAAAGTATCTATTATAAGGAAACAATAATTTTAAGTATTCAAGTTTAGGGAAATACTAGCTATGAAACCAAGCATTCCTCCAATAAAGAAGGCCAGTCAATCGTACAGAAATGCATTTTTTACATGATCTGGCGAAGGTTAACATTGCACATGGCCTATGCGGGACACATGTGACCCGACATATTGAATTAAATGTGTAACTGGAAGAAATTTCATGTTTTTTCATTTTCAAAATATTTAATAAATGAAAATTTGACGTAGCAATTAAAAATAAATTTTAAATTAATAATAGAAAATCACTCAAGAATTGTAGGAAAACTTGCGCCAAATAGTGACATTATTACCAAAGAGTTATCTTGGTTACGTTGAGTGTCAAATGGTGCCATGGTGGGGCGTTTTATTTAATTCATGGGGCTGTCACGAGACACTACTGTACGGTTACAGTGCAACAATGAAATTGAGCCAATTTTTGACATAAAGGTGAAGAATAAATTTTTTGAATGCTCTCTTATGTTCGATATATATTTTAAATTCAAATTTTCTATAGAACGGTTTGTAAGTGTTTTTTTATCACTATTCTTTTAAGGATAAAGTTTACAAAGCGTTCACTGTGTCTTCATTAACTACTGCAAATTAGCTAAAAAGAGCACATTCAAACACATCTATAGATTTAAGTCGAAGTTTTCTTCGATAAAATCGAAGAAAACGATAAACCAATATTTCATTAAGAAACGAGAGTTCATTGAATTTTAATCATAGTGCAATAATAGAGTTTTATTCACTTCGTATATTTGTAAAAGCATCTAAACTGATAAATTAACGTTACTTGTCATCATAGTAGTCTGTAAAACGCTTTCGGTTAGTCTTACGGTTGCTCTTGGGTAATTGCGAGTTCCAATCGCTCTCCTCAGAGCATCCGAGATGTGATCTAAAGAGATGACTTTGGAATATGGCTGGCCAATTTATCTGGAAAATCAATTCCAAATCATTTTCCAAATAAATTGGCCAGGAATATTACAGAGCCATATTTTCTAGAAAATGCCATTTTCCAGAAAATCGTCGACCACACAAGTTCTATGTAAATTGATTTTGTCATCCATTGAAATGAAATCTGGGACAACTGCAACTCTGAAAAGGAAATCATAGATTTCCAAGCTTTCATCCCTACATTGGAAAAAAAACAATTTTGAAATACGCAGAAGAGTGCGTGGCCATTCAACATGAGTTGTTTCAGACCATTGGACCTGTGCTACCATTTTTTGTTTGGAAACAAAGTGGGATGTCTGGTTTAAACAGTTCACATTCCTTCGTATTTCCGAGAAATCAAGCATTGCGGCTGCGTGTTTTTTATGGTCTAGGCAGGCTTTCTGTTTAAAAGAAATAGACTTTTAAAAGAGAACTTTTTACTGAGATAACGGGTAAAAATAAGCTTATGGACGCTATTGTGTTACATTGTTTGAAAACCTCCCTCATGTAGCCCAAAAGCAAGGTGATTCGAACACACGATCTGCTTACCACTGAGGATAATTTGCGTCAGTAAAGGGATCGGTGCGAGCCGGGAGCAGAATTCGTTTAAACCAGCAACTTCAAATAAAAGTATTCGATTAGAGCTTTGAAAAACGTTTTTAAAGTAATTAATTAGTTTTCATTTATTTTCTTCATATGTTTTGATACATAAGACTGTCAGCTTACTTCACCATCTAAGCTAATCAGGTACAGTAATTATTTCCCTAGACTAGCTTGCCCATTCCACCTGGATTCCACAATTTTCCTCCATGTTAACATGAGTCTTTTTCATTTTCAGCTTATCGTCCATGTTAATCGTCCATGTAATGCGTCCATGTAATGGAATTGTAGCCTGAGGCAATATTAAAATGTGGTAAATTCAATTTGACTTCCCTCTTATATTTCTATTAGCGTGTAGTAATGAAAAACTCAAATGCCTGTAGTCAAATGCGTGTATTGTACCAGGCAACTCTTAACGAATAAGCCAACGTCTTACAGGATTATTTAAGGAAAAATTCCTTTTTTATTTAAATAAAAAGACATTAATGGCTCATGCTTCTACTAAAAACCGGCCGCTGTATTTTAGAAAGTTAGTTATTAAAAATTTGTTTGAAAATATATTTTTCCGATTGCATTTTATTCACATTTAACTTTAATTAGCGTCATATTGCCTTTCATGCAATTTAAAATTTAAAATTTACGTCCTTTTAGTAGTATGATTAAAGTAATTTAAAAAAAAACTTTAAACTATCATTATTATTTATTCTTTTAATCATAATTTTCAACACCCTTTAAATGTTAGAATCGTTTAGCTGCTTTGATATTACTTTTAAATAACATATCAGTTTTCTTTCAATTTTATTGAACATATAAACAATAGCATGAAATTCTCTTATTAAATTTTAAATAAGCTGTGTGTATAAATTTTACATATTATTCTACTAAACACAAATTGCAATGTTCGATTTCACAATATTTTGATTTACACGGCATTTTATCAGATAACTGAATTATATATCGATTTATATTTGAGCTGAACTAACTACCTCTATATAATTGACTATTTCTCTCATAGTCTAGACATATCAAACGATAAAATAGTTTTAACCTACTTCCGGCGCAGCCAAAAAATAAATTTCACTATCTGTAGAGAAAAATTTGATTTTTCTATACAATACCCTGTCTTAAGCAGTTAACAACCAACATAGCCGATTCAGAGGCATTTTTCTCAGAATACATTTTAGAGATTGAAATAAAATGCTCTTTTATACATTTTATTTCAAAAGAATTTTATTTATTAAATATTGGAAGCTTTCACGTTTCAATGTGCTTTTTAAACTAATATCCATTGAAATATTGTTTTGTAAGAAATTGGCTGTTATTGTATATTACTGACAAAGAAATAAGCATAGAATTCCTAATGACGCGTACACGTATTAGCAAGTTAATATTACTGTTTTAAATCAAATCATTTATTGCCTTCATCTTGTTTCAGTATTTGTTACACTTTATTTAAAAAAAAAGTGTGCCCTGCAATGTGGTATTAAAAGGAAATCAAATATTTTTTTTTTTTAAACCTGTTTCTGGGCGGTGGATAGGGACTACATAAAAGAAACCGCACAAAAAAAAATTCGAATATTTTATAAATTCTTACATATAACAACTTTGTACTTGAAAAATACATCAATGATTTATGAAATAGATGACAGAATGCTTTCAATTAAATTAAATAATTAAATTAGACCTAAAGAAATTGTAAAAAGATTTAATTCTTCATTGTACATATACATGGAGAAGTTTTCAAGTTTTACATTAAATAGTGGAATTGTCTGCCTTTTTACTTTCTTTTGGCTATAATTATTCATTTTAAGTGAGTACTTATGTCTAAAAATAAAATAAAAATTATAAAAACTACATATAAATAGAAACAAAAGTAATTAATTTATTTACCTTTAATCTCACTATAAAATGAATCCTTAACCACGTGAATTGTGTATAAAACTTGTATATATACTACCTTACTTATATATACTACCTACAACTTTGTGCGATATACTACCTAAATTTTTTTTTATGCGGTGGATATGGATGGCATAAAAAAAAGTCGGACTTAAAAAATACATCAATGATTTATGAAATAGATGAGAGAATGCTTTCAATTAAATTAAATAATTAAATTAGACCTAAAGAAATTGTAAAACGATTTAATTCTTCATTGTACATATACATGGAGAAGTTTTCAAGTTTTACATTAAATAGTGGAATTGTCTGCCTTTTTACTTTCTTTTGGCTATAATTATTCATTTTAAGTGAGTACTTATGTCTAAAAATAAAATAAAAATCATAAAAACTACATATAAATAGAAACAAAAGTAATTAATTTATTTACCTTTAATCTCAAGATAAAATGAATCCTTAACCACGTGAATCGTGTATAAAACTCTGAATACGAAGTGTATACTGTTCGCGCGTCGAGTGACATTATGTACATAACTGACTCTGCCTTGTCAGGAGATTGTTTAAAATAAATGAACAGAGCATCGCGAATTCCAGATACATCGTTGTCAAGGAGGTCACATAATCAGAGTTCGCCCACAACATGTATATGTGCATTGGTAGGAAACATTAAACTGGTGCTAACGCCGCTAAAATTAATATACCGCATAAAAATAAATCGCACAAAAACAAAATCGCATAAAAAAGGACCGCACAAAAACAGGTTTTACTGCAATAATAATATAATCTCTATTAGCTTTACTAATATATGGCTTATGTGATTTTGGTGATTGCATTGTTTGTGAAAGTAGATTAATTTTTATTATTATTTGGTTCACCAACAGAAAGCTTTTATTTTTTCAATAAAATTTTCCCCGTTTTGCATTGTTTTCCCAGTTTTGCACTGTTTCCCAGTTTTGCTTTACAAATATATTTCCATATATACATAAAGTATACAGTTTAATTATATGTAATAGTTATACTATACAGTTAAGTTGTATGTAAAAATAATAATAATCATTTTTAGAGACGTATCAGACACCTAAAGCAGCTATACTATTTTAAATGTCATGAATACAAAGTTCTCTCAAAATAAATTTTGGTATTTTTTAATTACAAAAAACACACTAATAGTTACTAAAAAATATGTTAGTTTATATGATTTATATTTGTTTTAATATATTAAGTCCAAAAAAGTAGCTTGATTTTTTCCTACATATCCAAAAGTTAACCAATAATGATTTTGCAAAATAAAGAAATATAATTTCTGATTTTTTTTTTTTTTTTAGATTTAAATAACTCCCAATTTAATAAATATACAGGGTGTTTATAAAGTCACGAACCCATTTTGATGTTTAATAACTCATAAAATAATAAAGATAAATTAAAATTAATAACATAAATGGTTAGATAGACTCAAAAAGTTTCCATGACCCTTGACTTCCACGTCTACCCCCTTCGTCTCACGGAGAATATCAAATCGATAGTCAATTTCACGCCAGGTAGCGGAAAGCATGTCGGCATCCACAGAGGCTGTTGCGGTTGTAATTCTGGCTTTTAGGTCATCAATGTTCGACACGATCCTCCTGTAAACATTGTCCTTTATAAATCCCCAAAGAAAAAAGTCCAGCGGCGTTATATCAGGTGATCTGGGTGGCCAAGGAATTGGACCTCCTCGCTCAATCCATCTTTCTGGAAAATAGTCATTCAAAGAACTACGAACGATGATACCCCAATGAGGTGGTGCACCATCTTGTTGCAAAAAGACATGTGGATGAAGCTCTTCTAGTTGTAGAAATACGAAGTTTTCCAACATGTCTAAGTATACGACTGATGAGACCGTCACGAAAGGCCCAATCACTCGGTAGTGCATTAGTCCACACCACACATTAACCTTTGGGGAATCCCTTTGTGCCTCACGATATTCATGGGGGTTTTCAGATCCCCATATGCGCACATTATGGCGATTAACAATGCCAGTAACATAAAAGGATGCTTCGTCGGAGAACATTATGCGCTTCAGAAAATCAGCAGCATCTTCTATCCTTCCTACCATATCTGTTGCAAATGCCATCCTCCTAGGCTCCTAGGAAGTTCATTGACAATGTTCATGAAACTTTTTGAGTCTATCTAATCATTTATGTTATTAATTTTAATCTATCTTTATTATTTTAGGAGTTATTAAACATCGAAATGGGTCCGGGACTTTATAAACACCCTGTATATTGTTTTCAAGTGTTGAGGATTTTGTATTTAACACAGTAAGAGACACAAGAGCCTCATGTTGTATTTCCTACTCATAAATCATTAAAATACTAAATATAATAGTTTTCAATTATTTTGTCCTCAATTATTTTAAAATCTCTCTATTCTAAAAAAAAGTTTTTGCAGTTAATTTTGTCCCCTGAAAAACTTTTTAACTACGTGATGAAAATCTAAGATTAAGGAATCAATTCATTCAGAATCTTTCAGGGAAGACATTTAGGGCATTCAAATCTTTTACATAATTTTAAATTTTTATTTATTTTAGTTTTAAAGCACGATTTTGCAGTTAATAATGAAGAATAACCGCCGTTCACAACAGCCAATCACATGCCTGAAAACGGCAAGCTTAAAAAAGCGATTTACAAGTCTGAATTTTCTTTTTCGGAGATGCAACCAATCACAAAATAGTTAGAATTTCATTCTTCAGTTTTACAACATCTCAACTTATTTCGTATTGATATATTGATTAATCTGATTATTTGTTTTCTAAAACGTTAATTCGTAAGTTTAATCTGGTTTTAAATCTTAATTCGATTTGTTTATTTACAAGTAATGCCTAAAAAGAAAAGACCTAACATTACTAAAAAGTCGCAACTCAATGCGAAAGCTAATCGAAAGCGGGAAAAACGTAAACTTCATAGTATAGAAGAAAATAATGCTCTTTTGCTTATACAACCTAATGATGATTCAACTAACAAAAAAAAAGTTAAACTAACAAAGGTTGAGCTAAAAGAGAATGTGTGTAATTGCTACACAGTCGCAACAACATCGACTTTCATTTGCCCACATCAAACCAGACCTGTAAATACAGAAAATGTGGTTGGAATGCACACTGTACCAATTCGCTTTCGCAATGTTGACAATGATATGGACCAAAATCCTAATCCACCTATTTTAAAATCAAAACAACATGAGTTTGCTGGTGATTTATCGAAATTGTTACCTATCAAAGTGGCAAAACATAGTCTTGGCAAAATGTTTTCAAAATGCAGTTATTGTGGAGCTTTGAGATTTGCTTCTGCAAAAGGGCGCTCTGTTAATTCTTGCTGCCATAATGATAACATACATATACCTCCGCTGCATGAATATCCTTTATTTTTGAAAAACTTACTTCTTTCTGATGAGCAAGAAGCAAAATTATTTAGGCAAAATATCCGTGTATACAATTCATCATTTGCGTTTGCCACTTTTAGTGCTAAATTTCTTCAAGATGAAAGCAGAGGTCCACCGTTGATAAAAATTCAAGGACAAGTATATCACCATGCGACAACATCCCTAAATTCAGCAACCAATGCTCCAAGGAATGGACAAATATATATTTATGACAGTGTTGAGGAGGCTATTAAACTACGCATGAATTTAGACAATCTTCAGTTGACAAGGCATATTGAAAAATTATTAAGGGAAGTCAATCCATATGCACAGAAATATCGGATGCTCAGAGATTTAACTATTCATGATAGTGAATTTGTTTTACAATTTCAAAGATTTATATTCGATGATAAAAGAAGATACAATAAACCTACTTCTTCTGAATTAGCTGCCATTATTGTTTCCAAATCTCCCGGGACTGCCACCTCATCAGCTCAAATTAAAAGTTGGATGCATTGTAATGCTGATCAGGAACATATCTATTGTTGATGGCCTTTGCAATGGAACTCGATTGACTGTTCTTAAAATAGGGAAAAGAGTATTGACTTGCCAAATTGCTACTGGTAATAAAAATGGTAGTATTGTCAATCTTCCAAGAATAGAATTAAATACATTATCAAGTAATTCTTCCTTACCAGTGCTTTATCGACGACAATTTCCTGTTAGATTAGCTTATGCCTTAACAATTAATAAGGCCCAGGGCCAAACCTTCGATAAAGTTGGGCTATATATTGAACGGCCTATTTTTTCTCATGGTCAATTATATGTGGCATTGTCAAGATGCACAACGAAGGAGAACATTAAAATATTTATTAAAGATGATCCTGTCATTAACAATATTGTATATAGAGAAATATTATAACATATATATATAATGTCAAATTTATAAATGTATTTAGCGTAAAGAAAATGCTATTGGTGCATTGTTTATTTTAATTCCGCAAAATTAATGTTTTCATTTATAGTTATTTTGCTGAATATTAATAAAATATTTTTTTTAAAAATTACCCTGTTCTTAACAATATTGCTTATTGAAAAATATTATTAGTGTTTGCATATATATATATATATATATATATATATATATATATATATATATATATATATATATATATATATATATATATATATATATATATATATATATATATTGAATTAAATGTGTTAAAAATATATTCATTTCTTTGGGACAAAGTCTGTATTATTGTGATTATCATTTTTTTTAAACAAGTTTCATATTAAGATTATATCTGCACATTGATGTTAATTTCTGACAATTTTGGCTCATTTAGAGAACAAATAGGACATAGAAGGAACTGTAGTCAACGAAAAAAAGTGACATTGGTATTGACACACTGCTTATTCTGCATTTAAGAAAATTAATTCTTTTCGATGATAACAGTTAATATTCAGTTTAATATTGAAATATATGAAATCAAAGCATTCTTGGTTTTGCGAAGCAAACCAAGCAAGAATTGCGAAGCAATTCTCCGGGGGTTGGCGAGCGTCAGCGAGCAGGGGGCGTAGCCCTCTAGTATTAAAAAAAAAATACTTAAAAATGTTTAGTAAAAATTTAGCGGGCAGCAAGGATTAAGAGATTTTTGACATTATGCTATGCCAATTTTTAAATAGTATACCACAGCACTAGGAATACAAAAGAAAAAAGAACGCATCAGTACTCCTGTAATTTTAAATTAAATACAAAGATAGAGTAGCATAATTTTTATGAATAAAGTATGCAGTAAAAGCAATGTAAACCGCTGCCGTTCTCGAACACGGTAAAGCGAAAATTTACTGCTGTTTAAAAAACAATGCTTTATAAACAATAATAAATTATACTCGTGATATTCTTCCATTTTATTTGGCATTATTTTAATTTTAAACGTAACGAATTGCTTTACTGAGTTACTTTTCTTGTGTAATTCAAGAAATGCAATTTAGTTTGATAGTATGTTTTAAGTTAATATTCTGAAGGGATAACTAATAATGGTCATAACTTTAAAGTGTTAAGAAGATGAGATGAATAAATTACCTCTAGCTTTTCTTTTAGGGATGGTAATTCTTTATGCAGAGCAAGTAAACTATTATAAAATTGACTAAAAATGTTTATTGTCATGGAAATTTCGAGCAATAACGTAATTAGGGAAATTTAATATCGTTGAAACATTCTTTTGTTTTAAAAATCTTTTGCTTGAGGTAAGTAAACAACTAATAAGATTGTAGAAAAATAAACACAATGAGCAATATTTGATTAAAAACTGAGTTTAGTGTAACTAACCCATAAGTTTCAAATCTCACGAGGTTAATCTTAGAAAAATCTAATAAAATATTGTTAGCTAATGTTTGTTATAAAAGTAATAATTTATGTAAAATTATTCTATTATTCTAAAATATTTAGTGCTTCAAAGCTGAAACCAATGAAATATAATTTTGCACAGACCACTAGAGTAAAGGTAAATATAAGTTATATATTTGCCTTTTAATTTTTATTTAGCCAGCAATTTTTATAGCATAAATAAGTTAAAAAATTTTTCGAAGAAAGTAAACACATTAATCATTTATTTAAAATTATTAATTCTGTTAACCAAAGCAAACAGTGGGTACTTGAAATTCGAAAACAATTTAATTGTTTACAGCAGAATTATTATTAGTTTATAACTGAAAACTTGAAATACAATACAATACCACTTGACATCTTTATTTTGTTTCTTAATATCCATTTCGCTTTCAGTTTGTCTTTTTTTTATTATAAAATAAGTCTAATTTTTTTTGTCCCTGATAATTATACATTAATATACATTACATTACATTTTAATTTAAGTCCCGCAGTGGACTGATCGTTAAGACACGGTTCCCAGCAGATCACCGAAGCCAAGCATCACTGGCTGCGGTCAGTGTGCGGGTGGGTGACCACTTGGATCAGTCTGCGTAGGGACCGAGGGTGTGCGGTATTGGTCCTCGTTAAACTGTTCTACCGTAAAGTGCTCGACTTCGCGTGCAGGTCGTTGGGCTACCGAAGCGGGGGTGCCATCCCCTCCGCAGAGGATCAAAATTGTGATGGAATGTCTTCGGATCATCCTCAGGGAAGTTTCCCAGACCGTCGCCAATAGCCCATTGTGCAGCTGTAGTGTGACGTAAATAAACTACTACTACTACTACATTTTAATTTAAAAAAACAAAATATCTCACTGTTTTTTTTTCTTTTTTAGCTGGCATGACACTGTAACAGAGCTAAGTAATATACCACATATGACCAATAATTTTAAAAATGGTAAAAATTATTGAGACTAGAAAAATAATATTTAGTGTCTTCATTAGTTATTTGACAAAACTGGAAAGAAATTTTATACAATCAAAATCATTAAGCATTTCTTTTAATTATTTTAGTTATTGTTCAGAACTATATTATGCACTCTGTGATAATAAAATAAAAATAATAACTAGAATAATATTTCTATCGTTAAAAAAAAATTAAAACATTTTTTGATAGAAATTTAAAAGTACTAAAACAGGAAGATATTTTTTTATTAAAAAAAATTATTTATATATATAATGACTTGCTATTTTTTATCATTTTTATAAGACGCTGCCTTGTGCGTCTGTGCAATCAAATTAATTTTATTACTGCATATGCTTGTATAAAAAACTTCAGACAGTATAAAGAAAGAAATCTGTTTAGGGAATCAAATTAACTGATGCAACGCAATGAAAATTTGGTCCTAAATAAAGCCTGCTTAGTTGAGTAGTGATAGGATTTAGTTAGGATGGAAAAAAATGTTAGGAGTTTTTGATCTTGAAAAAAAATTATATAGTTAAGGCATATCTCGTAATCCCAATTATATAATAATTATAATATTAATCCCATACAAGTTTGATGTGGTGAGTAACCTTAATATGTAGTTGGGATGAGAGTTGAGATTCTTTTTAATGGTTCTTTGGAAAATATAAAAATCCAGTATATGTAGAAAACCAATGGCACCACTTTTTTTTCTCATCCTTTTTTTGTTTGTTTTGCATTACAGAAAGCCAAGTTATGTCTCTATTGTGTACAATTTATAGACTTATACCTTTTTCCCTTTAATCTTATTGCTTTACACATGAGGTTTGAACTCGTCTCGTTAAAGATTTTTTATGTTAATATTATTGTTGCTATTATGAATGTTCTTATTTTGTTAGTGAATTTTTTAAAAAGAAATAACAGAATCGGCATTACAAATCAATTCTTATGCTTTGGGCGAGAAAAATATGATAGCACAACAAAAGTTTCGATTTATTTCATTTTACATTTTTTAATATTTAAAGTTTTTTCTCTTTTTACGAAACATTATCCTTCAAATACATTAAAAAATGTCATTATTATATAGTTCTGACATAAAAAAGACAGATTTAGGAGTTTTTGTTCTAACATTTGCTTTTTTTTCTCCATCTACTTAGGTCACTTTTAGGAAAAGATGGAATATTTGTCTCCTATTTCGGCTACCCAGGTTCGAATTCCTACAATATTTGGTCAATTCATATTCTTCGTCTTATTTTTAGCACTCACAGGCTTTGCAATAACCACGCGGACTATAGCTCTAGTCAAAAACTCCATATATGGTTGAAAATTGCCATATTATAATGGTAATGACATTTCCGGTAAAACAAATATAACTCTCGTTAATAAAACAAAAATGCGGTAACTAAACTATTTATTAAGTAATTGTTCTGTGTGTATGGTAATTCTCCTTTCGGTAAATTATAATTCAAAATTATAGTTCTTATAACCACACTTTTTGTAACAAATACAAAACTGAAAATTAAATTTAACTGAATAAATGGTTTCAATGCCATGTTCCAAGTTATCATGATGAAACTTCCAACTTCTTTCATATTAACCGAAATTTCCCACAGTTAATAATTTGTAACATATTTTATAGAAAATTTTACAAAATATTTAAGCGTAAATAAATAATTAAAACTATGATTATAATTACGCATAAAGATATTCATTCCTTTCTCATTTTGTCTTGGAATGTGAAGAGCAGCATTGTCTTGAAGTAATAGAAAGCCATCTGGGTAAAGCTTTTCCATTGTTGAAAGATGGAATAAAAATTAAGTTAATAATTCAGAACTCCAATGATACTTTTTTTGTGCCAATAATGATGTTTTGCCTTTATTATTTGTTAAAAATATGAAAAGTCTTCAGCTGCTGTTCATCTTTAAGCCCTTTCGTTATTTTTTTCATTCGAATATTAAAGATTTATGATTCTATCAGACTTTACCATCCGTTCTTGGACGCCATGAACACTCATGTTTATGAAAGTTTCTTTTTATTTATTTCTTGCAAGGACATAATTCTTCAATGAAATCATATTTTTAAAATGAAATGTATTTGCAAACTAAAACTGTTGATTCGGTTTAAGCAATTATGTTAAGTAGTGTAGTTCTCTTATAACATCCCCTTGCATACAAAATAAAACGATGACAAAAATCACCGAAATGAAAAATTAAAAAAGTTTTTTTTTGCTCAGTATTGTCGATGTTCATTATGAGAACATAAAAAACCTTTGAAATACTAGAAGTCTACAAGCATAAAAATTTCTCTTATCCCTATCTTTAAGTTTCCATCAATTCCTGTGTCTTTTTTTTATATTTCCCGGGCATCTAAGCATACGAGATTGTTTTCGTGATATTCTGGGACTGATAAAATATCACTTACAATAAATTTCAGCAGCATGTGAATGTGGAAAAAAGAAGTTCCCAAATAATTATTTTCTTTTCTTCAAGATCCAGAAAGCATATCAATAAAGAGCAAAAATGTAACAGGAATGCATTTTTTTTCTTCAAAATTTTCAGAGTTAGAGCCAGCATAAATGTACAAATATTTTAGTTAGTAAAATGCGCTACCCCTGCATAATTTTGAAGAAAAAAAAATGCTGCCGGGAATTTAAAAAAAAAAAAATAGAAAAATTATTTGTTTTCTGTCAAAAGCTGAGAATATTTCTTATAGATAATTGTTTCGATAAAATTAAAATAGGCTAATTGAAGGGGATGCTTTTCAAAGATAAAAAAAACATTTATCACTGACTAAAGGGACCAGTTTGGTCCTTCCCAGCGTGATTGAGTTTTGATCAGTTAGATGTCTCAAATCTAAAAATATAACCATAATTAAATTAATTCGAACACATTAAAGACTTTCTCATATAAATGATATGCTATTTTATTCGATTTGCTTAAGGAAAATTTTTGACTGAATATTGTAACATAGGTTTTTACATTTTTATAGATAATCGAATTTCCTATTCTCTGTAAATAATAATTATATAAATAATTTTTCTCTATAAATAAAAATTTTAGGTATGTTTAAATATTTTTATTTTAAATTTGAAACTGTGGTACATTTTATAGACCAAAGAGTATTTCATAGTTTCCATAAGAAAGAAAGTTGTCCCAATGTTAGATCTGGAGTTAAGTTTGTCTTTTTGGTTGCGTTAAAAGTTACTTGGTTGCGGGATTAGACATTAATTGATTGCCTATTCAACGATAGTAATATAGAAATAATTCAGAAAACGAAGTAAGGGTCACATAATTTTGAGAAATTTAATATTAATTAATATATCGTTTTTCAACCTAATTAAAATAATAAATGTTAATACAAATAAAAACTAGTCAGCATTATTTTCAAATTTTGAATCATAAAAATATGATATATTTGAACAAGTGGTTTAATGTCTTGCACAACAGAAGAGATACTGTATAATTCTAAGAGATACTACATTTATATTTACAGGTATTACATTATATTGATATTACATTTTTATTTATATATCCAGGAATTTGTGGGTATTTTTGAATTCATGAGCTCTAAAACTATAAAATTTAAAAATCTTTTTCCTGGCTATTTTTGAAATTTATCGGTCTTTTGAAAGCAATATATCTAAAAAAAGGCTTAATTTCGTTCATTAATTGTTACAATGCATAATTTTTCACAAAAACCAACTTCACGCCGATTCTAGTTCCCCAATTTTACACGCAAATTAATTTAACTAGTGTTAAAATGTTTCAAAAGAAGAAAAGTATCGAAAGTATTTTATAATGATGTGTATTCTTAAACTTTAAACGAAGTTTGTTGAAAACTTAGAGATTTTGTAGAAACATAAAGAAAAAAACACTACTTGGAAATATTAATGAGGATAAAATATGTATTCTAATGTATTTGTTATGAACAGGAAAATATTTTTAAATCACGCTCAAAATGTTTTTTCTTCTCATAATCATGTGCTTAAAGCTCATTAATCTTTTATCAGTGTTATCAACAACATGTGTTGCAAGAAGCATAAATTTTATTTTTGTTTTGTTAATGTTAGGAAACATGTTTTTCTTTCTATTTCTTTTATTTTACGAAGGATCTTTGCTGATAGAGTCTCTACATTAAAACTAATAACGAGTTTATTGTATTTTCAGTTTTTGAAAAAATACGTTTTTTATATATATTAATTATAAAGTTGTAATGATTTTCTTTAGAAAAATAAGACATTTAGAGATTCTCACCTGGGATTGTTTTCTGTTTGTAATAAGAGCTGTATTTGCATACATTTTATTATATTCACTTATTATATTATGTTATTATTTTTATTATTTAATCTTTACTGCCAGTGTCAAATCAATAAAATGCGTGTGTTTATTTTTTTTTAAATTTACTAGAAATAAACGCTCTCCTTCAAAATTAAGTATTAATTTTAATAATAACAAAATTAAAATTTTATATATATTTTTAAGTAATAACAAAATTAAAATTTTAGTGCAGATTATATAATACAGTTTCTCTCGAATTTTATGTTCAATATTCGAATTGAATCTCGAATTCAATAATTGTATACTCAAGCACATTGATACTGCACTAAACTCAAGTCAAACTAAACTGAGATGTTATCTATTCAATGCTGCAAATAAGAAAATCACTGTACAATTTGCCTGAGGAAAATAATCAGAAGAAGAGAAAGAAGGCGGTCATAAAAAAAGTATGAAATTTTTGGTTCTAAAAATTTATGATCATAAAACCCGTAGTAACTTGAATATTAAAAAAAATTAGACTCCTGAGAGATTAGCTCGTTAAGATTATATCAAAGATTTAAAAAATAATGATAATAGTTAGAAGTACCCGTGATTCAGAATACGAGTATCAAGTATTAGAAATTGGGGCAACAGTAGTCTTAGCGAATTGTTTTTGCAGTAAATTAACTACCAATCGCTTTATTTAAGAAAGAGGGAAATATCCGGGAGGGCCTTGAAATAAAGCGTTATGCTGTTCGGAAATTATTAGTAAATCAATTTGTCATTATAGAGATTTGAGCATGGGTCTTTCTATCAGAGAAGTATGCAAAACACAAATGCAAAATAATGCACTTACAAACAAAGAATAAATAATTAAAAAAAAAACTGATTTCCTAAATTTTAAAGAATTGAGATTTTATAAACTTCATTAAATACTTTAGAATTGTTCCTTTCAAAATAAAGATGATGAGATTTTCTTGATTTTAGAGGACAAACTAGATAAAAATATAAGATAAGATACAGACTTGTGACGATTATATAGAGAAAAAAAAAGCTTATTGTCATGGGAGAATATTAAGTTTAATAATTTTGATCATACTCCCTTACGTTAGATAAGGTTAAGTGTAAGGGGCCATTTGTTTGTCCAGCATAAGAAAGACAACTTTGCCAAAAAAAAAAATAATAATAATAATCAGAATCCGAGCTAAAATCAACATAATTACAAATATTGCCGACCGAATACCAATGCTCTTAAGAAAAATTTTTTTAGAATCTTCAGAATAAAATATTCCCTTTCAAGGTAACAAATTTTTATTCATGCAAGGATAACAACACAATCACGATTTTATAAATTTTAATAACATAATTTAACGAATCAAACCAGAGCAAATGAGTTGAGCAACATAGTACCAAGTACAGGACTCCGATTAATTTAAGAAAATTAGCAAATTTAATTAGTAAAAAGTGTAAAAAAAAAAAAAAAAACACTTAAGTTATAAATAAAATGAAGTGAATGACAATATGAATGCGAGGTAAAAAAGGATCAGAGATAACAAAACAAAAAACGTGAATGAAGCAAAAATAAAGTACAGAAATGATCTTGACAAAGTTTGGGTCATATGAACAAGAACTTTCCTAGGTGTCTTGGTGCAAATTGACATTAGAAAACTTTCAAACAGAAACTTTTTCTTCTGTTATTTGGAGTTTCGACAGAGATTCTTGTTTATAGAACTGAAACTATGGTAAGTCAATTTTTGTAATCTAAATGTGCTTTATTCAAGTTCTTTTCTCTTTTTTTTTGCTTTATTCCGCGATGCTCTAAATATACCCCACAGTAAAAAGCATGGATCAAATTACGGTGAATAGTACGGGCAATCAGAGTGCTGATTCTTTCTACCTTAAAATCCACGAAACAAAAAAATCTGACATACCGTAGTTTTCACACTTTTAATTACCGTAAAGTCACTTAATCACTCCAGTTATATAAATATTATTGTAAAAATCACGGTATACTATTTTACTGTCTGTAAAAATGAATTTTACGGTGAAATGAATTTTACGGATGATGAACCCAAAGTGCTGGTAGTTTAAACCGTAATTTGATCTGAGATTTTTGCAGTGTATTTGCCTGCTTTGAAAATATATAACCTTTATAACGTATTATTCTGTATAAGTTGTCAAAACCATCTCGCTTAATAGAGATTATTATTATAAAAGAAAGAATGTATAGAATATGCTTATTATTCTTTCAGTCTAATTGAAACCAGGAAAAGATTATTTTTTTCTTGCTATCATATGCTATACAAAAGCTTAATTAGCAGGTAAAATGAGGTAAAAACGCATAAAAATTTAAATATTTAAATGGCTATGATGTTGATTATTTTAACATTGAGCAAAAGTATAGAACGATAAAATAAATAAATGTAAAATTTCTTTTAAATCTGCTGAGTTGAAGGATAAAACCGTTTTTCAGTTTATCGAAAATCAATTAAACTTTCTGGCGACCATACAAAATCGAGGAAAGAGTAAATCCTTTCATACATTTTTTTTCCTTTCCAAAACTGCCTCTGTTTATTAGCTATGCAAACTTTATAAGTTTATATTCTGTCTAAAACGGTACTTTTGATCTTGAATAAAACTTTACCTTCCTTAACTGCTCAACTCGAAAGTAGTATTGATTTTTGACATCGTAATGCATGAAAAATCTGGAGCGTTTCAAGTTGAAAACTGCTGAAGGAAAAAATAATGAAAGGTAATTTAATTTTTCACAAAAAAAAAACTTTTTATAAATATTTTCTAAATGAATTTTGTTTTGAAAGCACCAAAATAATTCTCATTTTCCTTATTTTTTACATATGCATACTCAATAAATGTATTTGAAATTTCAAATATATATTTTTTTCTAAACTTTAAAACTCTGCTCCCCTACCACTCAGTGGCCTTTGTTTTTTTTTAACTTTTAGAATTTTATATTCTTTTTTGAAAAGAAATATCATATTGATGTAACAAATATATGTTATTATAAGTGTATGTAAAATAATTTTGTTAATAAGTTAATTGTAATGAATTAATTGTGGTGACGTACATCAAATTAAAAAAATATGTAATAAAAAAATATATTTAAAATCAGGTAATTAGGATGTGTGAAACAATACGAAGTAAAAGATGAGAAGTATATTTACTTCTTAAAAGTCTATTACGATACAACTTTATATTGTATAAGAATTCAACTCAGAAACAATTTTTATAGATATATATAGATAGATAAATAGAGAAAGAGAATAAGAAATATGAAATTATTAGTACTAAACAATACAACGAAATCTTGCACAAAACTGAAAGACATATTCTAACACAATTGAAGTGCTTAGTAGAAGAACCAGGTAAGCGACATTTTTAAAAAATTATTTATGAATCAGTGAAAATAGCAAAGTGGTTGCACCAATATGGGTATATTTAATGTAACAGATTTATTTTTGCTATTACTTTAATCTTAACATTACGTATCCACAATAGTTTTTAGTAAGCTTGCATGATTTTCATTTTCCAATAAGTTATTGGTAAATCAAATAGGACACAAAATGAGTCCCGCCTCCTAACAAATCAATTATTAAGTTCTTGGGATATTTCTCGTTTTCTCATCCTTTTATAGCCTTTCTGAAAATATCACTTCCTTGGTTTTGCCACTTAGCTCTACAATTAATAAAGCTAAAATAATTTCATTTTCTTGTTCATTGTTATTTTGTTACTCTTCCGATTAGCTATACGTTGTTATAATAAGAAAAAACATGTTTTTTTGTTCGCCTTAATCAGAATAGAGATTAACTGTATTTAAAATCTCGTGGCGAGATGATATTGTTCGTGGAAAACTCCCTGATAGTCAAAGTTTACCACTATCAAGTAGTTTTTTTCGGAACATATCTTTTTCAAGGAAACGTAAGACACTTATTTCTACAGTATCGGTTTTGAAATTGCTTAGTACTATTGCAGTTTAAATAATTTCTAAATATACCAATATAATACTTTTTACCTGCATTAATATAATTGGTACTTTTTGTGTAACCCTTAAACATTTGAGTTTTGTCTGAAATATATTTATCAGTGGCACCAAACTAAATCCGAAATAATAAGAACAAATAGAAATGTTATAAAGATTTGATAAGGAGCATTATCATTTCTCAGTTCGCTGTTTAAAATATTTATACGTAGTGGTAGAAAAAGTTCTTTTAATTCTAATTCAATAACATATAAATACACTATCTTCGCTACCACTGGAAAGAATATATTCGGAAACTACTGCAAACTCGTCGTAAAATTTTTATTAAAACTGCATAAATTAACAGCACATATCACCGAAGTACAGTAGTACATATTACCGAAATTAATTACGCTTCATCTGTGTACAACGATTCTCAACTGTTCCCCTGAACAAATTTCCAACCAACCTTTTTCCTGTTAACTCATAGCTTACATTTTTCAATTAATACATTTTTCTTATAATAATTAAACATTGGTATCAATAATATGGCGAATTATTATTCATACCAATACTTAATTATTATTAGAAAAATGTATTAATTTAAAGACAATATTCCCAAAAAAATAGTCTTTTTTTTCTTGTAACTTTGCTTTTTAGTTGATAGGTTATTTCTTTATTTCAATTAATAAATAATATTAACATTAATTAAGCATCATTACCATCAATAAAAGTATAGCAATTTTTTACGAATCCACTTAGCGAAAATATACCTTCACTTCATTAATTTTGCTTTTGACTACTTAGCTTATTTCAATATGCATATATTACCTACATTAAGTAAAAACCATTGGCGGCAATAACAGTATGGAAATTGAACGAATTAATGCAATTTTTCTATTAATTTTTCCTTAAATATATAACTATTTTTTTTTTCATTTTAATTACTATTGATTTTAAATTATTTACTTTTATAAAAACACATTTTATCAGTAGGGGAGAGTGGGGTCAATTGTAACACTTTTTACTTAACTATTTTTAACTAACAAAAAATCCAATATATTATTAGTATTAATTGACAGACGAGTAAATTAGACTATCCTCTACTAGAAAGAAAATAAATACCTTATATGTTGTTGTATGTTATTATATTAGTTATTAACAATTTTTGACAGTCGTGCACTTGTTACAATTGTTCCCACTTACCTGTCCCCCAATTGTAACAGTTCATAAATTCATCTAAAACATAGTTAATTATACATATTATCATACTTGTGATATATTTTTTAATTGATCAAAATAGTAGTGATATTTTAGGAGTAAAAATAATAATGAGCAGAGACCTAAAGGGTTAAACTTTAAACTTTAAGGGGTTAAAAAATTTAATTTATGCTGTGAAAGGTGACAAATGAAATAATGCACATGCAACATAATATAAATGATATAGGAAACTATTGGTGGTTCTTAAAGAGTTAAGTAAATGTTTGTAAACATAAGATTATTATTATTTTCAGCTGTTACATTCGTCCCTTTACTTATTGCTACAATCGTCCCCAAGACGCCATTTCAGCTTTATTTGTTAAAAACAATGGTAGTAAATTAACAAAACTAATCTTTTTTTAAAATGTTAATTAAGGTGTCCACTTATATAATCGCTTAATAATTTTTATTTTTTAAACAAAATTACTTTGTTACAATATAATATTCTAATACCAAAAAAAAGTACTTACGTAGTGTGAAAATATCTTTTGTGATGTAACTCTTTCAAAAGTACATAAAAATGGTTGCCAGCAGGGGTATACATATAGATTTACTAAAGTCACCTTGTGCGCCACCTAGGAACCAAATCTAGAACCCGACACTAGAAATTTTTGCACTGTTAAAATCGTAACCTGTTACAATTGACCCCACTCTCCCCTACTATAAGCAAAATGATTCAGACAGTATTAATCTAGCATTTAATTTAAGCATTAATCTAGTGACTTAGTCGATAAAGGCCACCACGTTAACGTTGTTCATTGGATTTATCTGACATAGCGAATAAAAAATAAACAAATATTAAAGTGCGTGCAATAACTTTTTTCTTGATCAAAATGACATATTTATATATTTGTAATTTTCATTTGACATATGGGTCAAGCAAGAGCTGTTAAAATAAAAATCTCGAGAGAGATACATTTTTTGATAACAATGAATAAATGATCATGGCTTAAAGTTAAATAAATTTATGAAAAAAGGACTTGAAAACTGGAATTTCAAAAATAGCTTGCACTAAGTTCATAAATAAAAATGGTATTTTCAGCATGATGAATTTCAACTTCTTAGTTGCATTCTTGCGAGCTGTGTAGCGGATCTGATGATATTTTTCAACACAAGTTTAACATAGACTAATTTTATTCCATTTTACTCCCCATACAGTTTTGCATAGATCTTCGTAATTTGAATTTTCAAAATCTTGAAGTACATGCACCGGAAAAAAAAATTGAAACGTTATGGTGAACACACTTTCAAAAGTCGTGGCAGTCCTTGCATGTTTTTTTTTTTAATAAAGTGAGAAAACTTTCTTGAAAGATCTTTAATTAAATCATGCCATGAAAAATAAAATGCTAAAAAATATGTATTTTTTTCTGAAAATAACACAAGCAACGAAGCCTTATCAATTACCTTAAACAAATCTATGTTGTAAAAGTGAAAATATTACGTGAATTAATTGAAAGAGGCAACAAATTGAATCGTTTTACACTAACACTTTCTTTTATTCATTATTACATTATTGTATCAGCAATTTTGAAATGTTTAAAGTAAAATATAAACTTTGATTTGAACAGTTTAATTTTAAAAATTCCTTAAGACCCAATATCAAAGAATCAAAAAAGGAGTATAAAGTGAACTTAAATGCGTTTATGTGTTTACCAATAATTTATATTAATTGAATTGCAAAATTTAAATGAATGTAAATGATATATGCTCTAAAAGATAACTAAAAAAAGCTTCAATACATTTTCTAAAGTAATTAATGCAACAAACCTTGTGTAATTAAACTAAAACGTGAACCTATTACAACGAAGTAAATTGCTGCCGAAAATAAAATTTTAATGCATAATTCTTTTTTCAAATATTGCGAACGACTTTAAACAAATGTAAACATATTTTGAATTAAATTCCGTAAAAAAAAACAACATCATAATTTCTTTAATGAATTTTTTTTTATTAAAACCTTTATGCATTTCAGTTTCCCGTGAGTACCTTCATGAATAAGATAAATGGCTGGATGGCAAAGCAGAGATGATTTAATCCAATAGAGGCTACGTCACACTATAGAGATAAATATACAGTTAACATTTATTATAGTAAGAATTATGCAGAGTTATGATGTTGATAAGATATAAATATACAATCACTTAACTGTATATTTATTTTAGCGTGACGTAACGTCTGTTGGATTAAACTATCTCTATTTTACCTTCTCTGCTACTTATTTTATGGCCACTTATAGTATAAGTAGCAGGGGTGGTAAAATAGAGATCTAATACAACTAACTCCACCGCTGACACTTATCCTACTGATCAATATGATAACGAAACGCTTATAGGTTTTAATAAAAATATTTACCATTTGACATTTTCCAACTTTGTTTTTAATGAAATATAATATTTTTTCAAAAAAACTACCCTTCATAATTTTAAAAAATTTAAAAGTGCCAAATTTTACGTAAAAATTTAATACAGAAATATCTTAGCTTAAAAATTGTCATTTATTTTTAAAGTTTTAAAAATACTTGTCATGTTAATATCATTTAGGACCAGTAATAGATGGTAGAAAGTTCTTTTCAAACAATTTCTTCAAGGAAGCAGCCACCATCGAAAGAGATTTATAATCATCTCTTAAGGAAATTACATGCCATTTATTATTTTAGTTTGTACTAACATTAGGGTGTGGGGTTTCTAATCCATCTGAATACATTACAGGAAGCAAATATGGCTCCTAAAATGAAGTTGCGAACTAAAGCTTTAGATCATTGGCATAGAGTGTATTAGATTTGATGTTTACTTAGTGAACATAATTGTTAAACAATTAAGTTAAGTAAGATCATTAATTCCACTAAAATATATTAATTTTTAAATAGGATTTTTATTATTAAAAAAAATTTCTTTTCTCTCATTGATATTTCAAGAAAAATTAATTATGAAAAATAAATTAGCGATAATAAAAAAAAATCTAAAAAAGACTTTTTTTAATCTTTTTTTTATAAATATTTTTTTAAATTACCTTAAATATGTTTTATATAGATAAAAATAAATTATGAAGTAGCTTGATATAATATTTTGAAATTCGAAAAATAATGGCAAATAATAAATTACTTAGTTTCAACAAAGAGAGGGGAAAAAAATCTAGTGAAATTATCGGTACTGTATTTTAATGACATTTTCTGCTAAAATAAAAATCCTAATCCTGGTAATAAAAGCCTAAATTAAAGGTATAAGTTATTTAAACTGTTTACTTAGTAATTTCCTTCTCTTTTATATGTTAACGGCTTGCAGGAAATTTTGATTTTCAAAAGTATAGTTTTTATTACCATTTAATTTTCAAAATTAATAAACGATACTAAAAAGTATATTGAAACTAATAGATGTTTTTAATGCCATCTACTACATCATGATAGAATTACCAAATTTTACCATTTTTACCAAAGTTTATTACTAATTGTAAAAATATATGCCATTGTTAATTTAAAAAAAAAAATAATATTATTAAAGTAATTCAGTAAAAGTTGCCGACTTCTTTGTTGTTCCCATACTGTCGGAGACAACATAAAACATGCCCCTATCTTAGTAGTTTTGACCAAACTTTTTTTTCTCAATAAATAACATAGAACATTTTATTTTGTATTAATTTAATTTTCACCTAGAATCACTCATTGTTTGTATACTTTTAATAAAACTTATGAAAGCAAAAAAGTTTTAAAACAATAGTAAAAAATCTTTTTATAAAAAAAAATATTTTTTGATTTTTTTTTCTATGAAGATAGATTATAATGTGAGAAGTATTTCTGTAGAAAAAAATCACTTTTTGAGGGTTCATTACTCCTTAACTCACTTATTCCAAGAGATTGCAGCAAATAATTCCTTATTATTAAAACTAATGGAATTAGGATGCTGTAAAAATAAACAGCTATATTTCTTTTGATACTTTTATTTTGACTTAAGTGTCTTTAGAAAACATCGATACAAAGGTCTAATTCAATTTTATTCTCAAAGAGAAAGCTCCATTTCTAAAGATAAATATAAAAGTAATGATAATAAAACTGCCTTATTCAATAAGCAGTAGAAAATAGATTGGGATTTGATACTAGAAATTTGCAAAAATATTTATTATTCTTCTTAGCAGTTTTAATGAAACCTCCCTGCATCAGTTGAATTTTGTTAAAAACCCGAGCTTGACGTGGAGAAATTTAGATTAAGTAGATAAATACATTGTAGGAAATTGTTGCTGTAAAACGTGTAGGAAGAAATAATTTATTGCGTTTTACTGCTATATGCGTCACATTAAATTGAAATACTACTCCGATAGCATTTGGCTTTGATACTTAAAGGATATGCGAAGAATATTAATTTTTAAATCTTATTGGATATGCTACCAGTAAAGTTAAAAAAAAAACAATGATGTGCGCCTTACCCAGACAATCTTCGAAATAAAAATCTTCAAAATAATCTAGGGGGATCCGTTATAATGCAGAATCAAGAATGTTTTGCATTTTACCAATGTAATAGACTCATTAATTGTGTCTGTATCATTAAAGTTTAAATCTCTTTCCAATCTTTCTAATCTTCAGTTTGACTCGCTAGCGTCTTAATAAATAAATAACATTATGTTAAATTCTTTATTAGTAATAATATTCTTTTAATTATAGTTTTTATTTCATTGATACTTTTTATTATTTGTTGATTGAAACTAATTTGTTAACTGTTATATTGCGTTGAGAAAAAAAAAATATCGACTAAAATAATATGATATGTTAAAATTTTCCTTGTTTTCTACCACAATGGTTGCACCATACCTGTGTTAATTACTAACATAGCTTTTTGTTAACATTTTTTTAAAATTAAAAAAATAATATGCATATAAGTAGTTTCATTATCATGCTGTTGGGTAGTAAACATAGTAAAATGTGTTTTTTTTTTTTTATCATAAAAGTCGTCAATTTTACCAACAATAGTAGAATGGAATGTCTGTAAGTGACTTAGGGCGGGTATCAGATTGGCTGTTGAAACGTGACATTTGTTTTCGTTAGCAAGTGCTCTTTCCATGCAATTTCAATAAATAAAATATATAAACAAATAATAAATCTAAGCTATCTTATAATTCTATTCCTAAAAGTCAAAGCAAAAGGCATAGGCAAGAAAGAATTATATTTCAGAAAATTCTATCTGTACGACGCTGTATTTAACTTTACGTCAATTAACATTTTAACTTAGACGGAGAAACTTAATTCTACTGTAGCACGCCAATTTGCTTCTTCCTTATAAACAATCAGCTGGTGTTGACGTCTTAGATAATATTTGAGGGCATCCGTGATTTTCTTCTTAAATTACAAGTAAGCAATTAGATACAGAGCAAAGATGCTCAGTTTTATAACCTGTATTTTAGTAATTGCTTGTTAAATTTGTTTCTGATGGGTCAATTTGTATTTTTTTATGTCTTTGTTAACTATTAGCTAAAATTCTACCACCTTTTTAAAACTCTGAAAAAAAAACTAGTGAACATATAAATTCTAGAACAAGAAAGAATCAGTTTCTTAACTGTTACGTTTCAGGTTGTCTCCAAATCCTAAAATGGAAGCGTGAGGAAGGCGGGTTCAAACTCTGCTACAATCTTAGATGTAGCTATTTAAATTTATGTATTTTTTGCTATTTAAATTTATGTATTTTTTCATTACAATATTCTTATTATTAATTTAAAAAGTACTTTTATCCAATTTTCAGCACTTCAACTGATTACCTAAGTTAATTTGCGTTTTACCCTGATATTGTGAATAATAACTGTGACATAGCGTCATTAATATTGACATATTTCAATTTGTGTATCTCTCTTCGTTTGTAATCACCCATTTTATTGGAATGTTAGGTATTTCTTATATACCTTTTCGTGACTTCTTTGATCAACATGTGCTCAAAACTGAATTTATGAGTTGTAAAGACTGTAAGGTAATTTTCGTGGGAATGTAGCCTAAGATAACTATAATAAATAATTTCCCCCGGGTTTGGGCAGCGGTAGGAAAGAGTCAGAGGGCAGAACGAAGCATCGTCTTCCAAATTCGACACGCTGGGAAGGAAATCAATACAACGATTCAGATAGCCAAGTATAATCGGTAGAAAAAATTCCTAATTTTAACCTACTCATTTTTGGTACTTATACTAATGACCAATTTTTATTGACCGATGTAAACTATGCATAATTTAAGTAAAGAAATATTTTAAACATTTTAAAATGATAAGTTTTGGTTAGATAAGTGATCCTTCAATTATTTCATATTCCACCGAAGTGCTGGTCAATAAAAGGGACATGTCTTTGCTATTGGAAGAAGTAATATTTTTTTCGGCCCAAATAAAAAAAAAATACCTGTAAGATCTTTTTTCACTGTCAGCTATGGTAATCATTATGTATTAATTTTCTAATTTATTTGCAGCATGAAATGAATCCGCACGGTTCTACGGTTCTGCAATGAAAAAAAAAATCATCTGATGGCAAAGAAATTACGTTTCAGCCGGGGCACTCATGTGGATGCTTTACAAGCCGAAATGTCTGTTTTAGCTTACTTTTCTCTCCACCTAGCCAATAGCTTAAGAGAATGTTGAATTACATTGAAAACTTCTCTCATTTATTGAATAAATTTAGTTTGAAGTCAGTCGTTTATAGGCTTACAATGTTAATTTTTTGTTGCTGTATGCAGCATAGCATTGTTGGTAAGTCATTGTTTTCTAAACTTTCGATAAACATACTGCCAAACGTATCAAATTACTGAAATTTCTGTTGATGAGTATATAGTTTGTTCGATCGGGAAAATGAAAATAGAATAGGGCTTTAGAAGTTTTCTTTAAAAATGTTGTCTGTTGCTTTAATTTTAATTCCGCATAATTTTTTTATTTGTTCTTGAACTAAAATATTTTTGTCCATTGCAGAAGTTTCTGTAGGTCCCGCAAATGCAATTTCTTTATTTGGGATAAATATTGAATAAGAAAACGAAAGATATATAAGAAATGTGATTCCTAAAGCTTTAGTCACATAGGAATCAATAAAAATAATCACCGTATGATGTGTAAATGTAATTGTTATTGGAAGAAATGTCTATCATGGAGTTTCATTCGGAATGTCGTAGGAGATAACGGGCATGCTTATGCCATACTAGTTCCATGGTTCAACAATTTGAATATGGTTGGTTAACATGTTTAGTGATGTTAGTTCGTTAGAAGATGCAATACCATGGAGAAAAAAAATTTCCTTCGAAAATTCTGATTCATCTTTATATGAAAGTTATAATTTTAATTTTATAGAATTGTGAGTTCAGGTAAAACTTGAATAAACAAAGAAGTTTCAAATGTTGAAACCCTATTTTCAAAATATTAAAGCGTCAATATACTATTGAAAAACTTACCCACGGTGTAATTAAGAAAATTTCTCTCTCTCTTTTTCTCCCTATATATCTATATATATATATATATATATATATATATATATATATATATATATATATATATATATATATATATATATATATATATATATATATATATATATATATATAGGAGTATATAAAAACTGGAAAAAAAAGCGTTCCTGTACGATCCATAGTTTACGAGAAAAATACGAAAAACTAAGTATGACGTCACTGCCGGTGCAATAAAAAGACACTTTATTGGATTTATCAACAACATTATTTGCATATCTTTCCAGACGATAATGTTTAAAACTTAACACTTTGAATATTTGCTTTAAATTGTGCATAGTATACTGCTGTTGATATGTTCAATAAAGTGTTTTCCTTTGCACCGGCAGTGACGTCATACTTTGTTTTACGTATTTTTTTCGTAAACTACGGATCGTACAGGAACGCTTCTTTGGGCAGTTTTTATGTACTCCCAACGAAGAATCTAGCTGTGCGGTCGTTTTGGGACACTATGTATATATATATATATATATATATATATATATATATATATATATATATATATATATATATATATATATATATATATATATATATATATATAATTATATATATATAATTATATATATATAATATATATATATATATATATATATATATATATATATATATATATATATATATATATATATATATATATATATATATATATATATATATGTATAATATGTATATATATATAACGTCTTTGCCGAGTGGAAGGATTAAAACAGGACTAAGGCAGGGAAGGAGGGTATAAAATTTATTTATTTAGTCAGAGCAGTCATGAGAGTGTGTAAGAAAAGTTGCGCTCCTCGGTTATATGCTAGGGAAAATATTGCAAAGTAAATCCATAAAATGTTTCCATTTAGGGAAAGAGGGAAATCTTAGAAATTACTATTGGTTAATTAAATAGATCACGCGATTCCCACGAAGCTTAAAGGGAGAAATGTCTTTATTTAAATATATGCATAGTTGGGCCAAAAATAGATTTAGAAACAGGATGTAGCTTTTTAAAAGTGGCGATTTGAAATTAATTAGTAATAAATTAGGAGTTGTTTTGAACGAAGAAACTAACATGAAAAGATTAATAGAAGCGTTTTATGTCACATATATATATAACAAAATAAATAGATTGTATTATTTCAATTTCTAACTTTTTTTTGTTGTTTTAATAAAATTCAGTATAATTTATTTATTTGAAGTGAAAAAAATTTTGAACCTCTGAACAAATTAGCACAGGGAAAAAATTTCAATTACGCAAGATAGAATTGGTTTCCTTATAAAAATTCCATCTTTTTTCTAATACCTTTTCAACATTAATACTTGCGAAAAAATGTTTTTTTGTATGGCATAAAAATAATAAAAATACATTTCTTTTGAAAGAAATTTCATCCTTATCCATCCTTTCCTACAAAAGTACTTTCTTCTTATCTTCGTTCCAAATAAAAGTAAGAAAGAAAAGTAGTTTTCCTTTCTTGGCAGTTACAACAAGTATTGACTTCAATTTTACCACTGCATTTATGTTTCCTGGTAAAAAAGAGAATTGTCTTCCCACAAAAGAAATGAAAGCATTGATGGCGGTATAACATTGATGATTTGAAGTAATTCGCTCAGTCTCTATTGTAGAAGATCAAAAGCAAAAAGAGGATGCAACTGGCGGATACAATTTTTGTCTTTATCATGTAAACGTAGCATTTTCTAACACTATAACACATGTTCATTCCAAATATATATTAAAAGTTTTCGTTAGCAAATAATGATTTATGTTATGTTTTTCTTTTATATTAATATATGCGTTTTTTTTTCTTTGTCTTCCTTCTCATATATTTTTATTTTACTTTTATTCTGCTAAATCTTAGTCTTTTTGCAAGGAAGGAAAACAAATTGTCATCAGCAAATCAAGCTAAACTATTATAAACATATAGTTTTTTTTGTAGTATATATATATATATGTGTAATTTATATATATATATATATATATATATATATATATATATATATATATATATATATATATATATATATATATATACATTCTGAATAATTCAAGTAGGATACAAATATATAAGACATTGAAAATATAAGTTTTATCAAAAAAATATGATTAAAGAATCAGCGAAATTTCGCCAAATGGTGCAACAAATTACAAGACGATCATGAAAAATCTATTCAACTAATAAATAGTTTTTTTATGTAAGGAAAAAATATATAATTGTAAAATGCAGAAACTTTTGAATTTATTATTCCAAGGTTTCTGGATTTTACAAGAAAAAATTTTAGACTTTCTTTATAATTGAATCTTTTAAATTAAGCTTTTTAAAACTCAGACATTTTGGTAAATTAGAGAAATATTCTTAAGTTAAAATGACCTTTATGATTTATAATATTTATTTATAAATAATTTTAAAGAACCTAAATTTTCGCTGAAACCGTTAACATACGAATGAAAAAAAAATTCTAATAACTGTATATTTTTTATTGCTAGAATTATGGTTTCTTTTACTAGAAATGTAATTATCATACATAACGGTAATTCCACTGCAATTTTTTTCGTCGTGTATGCATGCTTTTAAAGAGAAAAAAATAAAATTGATAAATATTTTCCGAATGAATACAACTATCTGTAAAGTAAAAATTAATGATTTTCTACCTAATGTTGCATACGCTGGCCAATTATCGCTTATTTACTATTTTTCATAGACTAATATTTATTAACAAGAATGATTACAAAATCTGCGTTATTTAATCAAATGTTTTAGTTAGTTACTTGGAAAGATATAAATGTAATACAATTGCTTGGAGAAATAATAGTAATATCTCAAACTTAGAAAAATATTGGGTATTTCTAATGAATTTTAGAGGAGAAAGGCGTGGAGAGACAACGGCCTCCGGCAAAGGGATATTGAAAACTTTGAAAACTGAAACTTTAAATCTATTATTATTATGTATATTATGAAATCAATTTAAATACATAAATATTTGACAAAGCATAAAGTTTTATAAATAATAGAGTTATATTTAAAAAAGTAATAATTGTAGGATTTCGGCCATTAAATATAAAATATTATTTATAACTATAATTTAGTAGGAAATAATTAACGTTTTACGATGTATTAGTTTTAACTGTTTAAATTTTAAAATTAATATTGCAGAAGATACAAAACATTCTTTGTGATTTCTATCATTGAAATCATTGGCTTCGGGTGTGTAACTAAATTGTGGAGTTTTTTTACCAATGCCATGTATAAAAGCTATAAATGATATAAAATGACATTTATTTTTACTTTTTGCGTAAAAGTATTAAAATTACAGTAGAGTTAAAAAAAAAAAAAAAAAAAACTCTACAACAAAATGCATATCGCACACTATTATTAATTTCTCGAAAAAAATGGTTAAATAAAAATTTATTTACGTGTTTTTTAACCATATTCAAACAGAACAGTCAAATAACCATAAATAAGACGGTATTCAAAAAACTGTTAAATGTGAGAATAACCGTTTATTACTTGTTTTCACCTAAGACGGTCAAACAACCTGAATCTTTTATCCCACCAATTAGGGCCCCTAATGAAGTCACTTAATTTCTTAAAGGATGAATATATATATACATTACAGCCGAGAGGGATAATCTGTAAATTTCATGACCGACAGAACGAGTTTTCGAGTCTCAGCGTTGCACCACATTATTTCCTCCATTCCCTGCAACACATTAAGAGATTCCAATGCTCTACACTCCACAATTTCTGACCCTAGTCTATCAGAATACGATACCATTCACGCATAAATGGCAGCATCATAAAGCTGCTAAACTATCTTTTATGTCAAGTTGAATTTATTTTTTTACGGTTTTGAAATCATGCTAGTTGTAAAAGGGTAAAAAATCTTATAGTTTTGTCTGTCTGGTTTTTTAACCATACTAGTTGTAAACTATAAAGGTAAGAAATGTTCTTTACCGCAATTTTTATCGTTTTCTGCATAGACAGACAGTCGTTGGTTACTTTTCCATAATTTTAGAATGAATATAGCCGTAGAACTTGATCATAGAATTATAAAATAATAGAATTTCACCTTAAGTTTAGAATAAATGAAATATCAAGCTGAATATATTTCTTTTTAAGTGATTTTTCTAAAAATAAAATGTCTGAATGAAAAATATCTCCTCCATCTTTAATAACATCCATTTCTTGACTAATGAAAATATATTTTGAGATATCAGATATTGTCGGAGGGTAAAGTCAAATAACTAATTTTAGAAGGAATGTATTCCTTAGTAAAGTTTAACTTCTGAAAAGTTTTTTTCCCTGAAGCTGATGTGTCAAATTTCTGGATTTGACACTTCCTGTATTTGACACTTATAAGCTCTTTAGAGACATGCTCAAGTTTTATTTAAAGAAGTGGTTTATGAAAGCATATTTGCTGCGTAAAGGAAAATTTAAAAACAAATTTTTCTTACCAAGACTTTAAAATAACTGTTTGATTAAAAAAAAAAGATTTATTTTTCTATGATATTGACATTTTTCCTTTACATGGATGTCAAATTATGTACTAAACATTATAAACTTCATTTTTGCTACGAATAGTCGTACAATTTGAGTTATTTTATCTGTTTAACTGAAAATATTGCATTTTGTTATGAAGAGCAGTTATAAAAATAATAGCAATAAACGGGATAAATTAACTATGGATACATTTAAGAAGAACCTTATCATGTTACTATAAATTCATATTTTTTCATCAGAAAAAGTCTATTAAAAATAAATGTTTCCTTTTTTTTTCTTTTTTTTTTTATAAACCTGTTAAATTTGAGAGGCCATCTTACTCTATATTAAAGTTTCTGTGAAAAATTTATGTTATAGGAAATTACAACAGAGCTACTATGCAATGATGTAATTGTCAAAAAAATAATGGGATTTGAAAATTGAAAATCCCAAATCTCTGATTTTTAAAAATTTTCTGAAATTGACCAATAAAACGTGAAATATTGTAATAATAGAGAAAGGTGGGATAATACCGGGTAACTAAGTTTCGCAAGCCTGTTGGAGATAAACTATTCGATTTAATTGTCTGATTCTAGATATCTAGATCTAGATATCTAGATCTAGATATTCATTGTTTAGTTGCATACAATATAATATTCTCTAAAAAGTTATAGATGTATTAATTTCGTATAACAGATTTTCTTTTTCTAAAAAAAACAAAATCAAAACATTCAAGTTTTCCCTCACTAGTGGGTTAAAACCGGAAACATATGCTAAATTTATGGGGAAAATTAATAGAAGTGACAAACATGCGTACAATTTACTTATGTAGCAGACAGTCAAGGCCGTCCTTAAAGGGGTGAGGAAATCGAGAGAAAATTCGAGGTCCGGGATGGCTAAGAGTCCGACCAAAATTCTTCACAAAAATACATTATTTATTTATGCTTTTCAAACGAAAATGTCAGATAACTTCATTAACATGATACCCTTGTGTTAAGTATCTTAAAAAATTTTACGAAATGTGAAAATAAGACTTTTTGTGCTTTGGGTATGGACCCACAATTGATTTTGTTGTGGAAACCGTGAAATCTTTTATTTGCATTGGATGTAGTTATCTCCTTTTTCCACTGAACTGCAGCTTTCAGGGGGGGACCGTAGACTCACATCAAGATTAAGGGGGGATGCATCGAGTAGATCCCAGATTTACCTCGAGATCTAAGGTTATCGACACAAAACAGATCAGTGCTTCCTGTTGGGTATGTATCTTTTTTAAGTATATATTAAGCTGGGGGGAAAATTATAACTGAACAGAAACTAAAGATAATTTGAAAATATGAGAAAATTTAAGAATAAGAGAAATTAAATAAATTAAAGAATTGACATAGTAAAGCAAACTCAACAACACATATACTGTGAATTAGTGAATACAAGGCGCCAATATGGTAGGTTCTTCTTCTTGCCTTGCAAAGTATAATTCAGAGTTTGTCCGCCAGATGGAACTGACTTCGCCGAAACTAGGAAACAGGTTTTACCCCACTACCCTGTCTTACTTCCTCTTTCTTACACATTTACAATATTCATAGTTTTAAATACACAACACATTTTATTCCAATGTGTAATAAATTTAAATTTTTGCAATATTTTAATATTTATCTGGAGAGAAATGAAATATTACTTTTGACAATTAATATAAAATTTCATTCATTTCCATATATTCATATTAACACTTAATTTAAATACTTTTAATACTCTGGTTGATTCACTGATTAGCTTTTGAATACTGGACTTTTGAATAAAATTGGCCGTTGAATAAGTGACAGGATAGGCTACATCTGAAGCTATTCAGTTTACAATTATAGCTATACGCTACGCTACACTTTTATTAGTACCTCTTCCATACTAGGCATGACAACATTTTTACTTTAGTGTAGCGCCGCTGCTCCTGTGCATGCCTGCTTGGCATTGATAGGCTGTCTATTTCAGAATAAACGAGCCTTCACAATGATGTCAAATTTGACGATGGTGAAATTTGATGACAGGTGGCTCTTTCAACTTCACCCAACAAATATTTAATACGATTGGAATAAAAGATATGTAGAGACCTCAGTATCAAATTAAAATCACCATCATGTTTCTTAACCCATCAGACTTTTACCGCATCAGCAGTATGGTACGATGCATTGTGCTATTGAAAGTACTCTCAACTTTGGAATTAATCATCAGTCTTAAACCCTTCAACAAAAGTACTTAGATATAGTGTTAATTATTCTAGATATAATGCATATGTGATTATTGTTCTTAAAGTATTTCCGCCCTTTAACTACAAGGCAATTCTGTGACGCAATAGTTTATTTGCCTAAAAGTAAAACTGTCATTATATGTATATTTGTTACATAAGGTTTAAATACTAGTGAATATATCGCTCATGGGCTTCACTAGTGGCACAACTCAAAAAAATCATGTTTTAAGATAAGTAGGTTTAAAGGTTTCATTTCTAAGGAAAATGCATAAGAAATGCTTTAGTTTGCTTAAGCGAAAATTACCTTCAAATTGAATTATGATTTGTGCTAGTATTGCGGCTAGAAAGAATGTGTATTTTCATATTTGCACCTGTTCTTAGTTCAAAAAGTGAGTTTCTTGAGTTGTGCCTTTATTGCAGAACGTGAGAAATAATATTTACGAACTAAAACTATTTTCTCAAAAACGATTAAAGTCAATTACTTATGCTTAATGAAATTATAATAGACTTTTATAATAGTTTTTATTCTTTAAAGTAAAGGGAAATAAAATAATTGCGCTTTAAATGAACAGTAATTTCTATTAAGGAATAAAAATTTATCCTAATTAAGGAAGTATTACGAGTCTGTCAGAAGTAAATTAAGAGGAAATAGTCCTCGCCCAAGATCATGAGTTAGTAGTATCAAATTAATCATTGTTCTAAAAAAACACATTTAAAAAAAATCTTCAAAATTTAGAATTATTCATTTTATGAAATACCCCGATAATATTTTTCAATTCAATAAAGATGCGGAAATTAAAAATCAAGAGTTAAAACACAAGCAATTAAAAGTACCTTAAGCATCTTAATTATCAAAAGACTTTATTTTCTAAGAAAAACTGTTTCTTTCTTGCATAATTTTATTTGTTTGATCATTGATGTTTTTGGGTCACATCTTCGAATTTAGTTTATATATATGTATATATAATTTAAATGAAAATCTCTTATGAACCAAAGTATTATACTCTGTGATTCTACATGCATGGCAAAAACTCTCTTCATCCCTCAAAAAAATTGGCTTCTTATGATATAAAAATAACTGATCCAAATAAAAATGCTTTCTTTCTCCTAAAATTTCTGCGGCAAAAGAAAACATTTTTTTTATCGGAAAATACTCAGCACATTATTCAGAGAAAACGATAGATCAGCAAAAGAAAAAAAGCAAACAGGTCTGATATTTATGAGATCAAGTCGTCTGCTTTAGCACATGCGATAAAGTCTCCACGACAAGAATATATTCGATAACGCAACTGTTATTTCCCCCATTCTTTGTATGTCTGTCTTGTAATGAAACAGAAAAAAAATATGGATATATTTCTTTTGTAAATAAATAAACTATAAATATTAATATAGAAAATGTATATTAATCTATTTTTAAAGCATTAAAAACCGACTTTTGTAACAAATTAAGACAGAATCAGAAAAAAAATCTGACTATTTAAGAAAATAAACTTTTTATGTTGAAAAAAAGATATGTGAACCTATGTTCTCCTGTATCGATATTTTTTCTTCATGATATTACAAAAGAAATTACAAATGGTAAGTTAACTGAAAATACCTTTTGAAAATTATTTTTCTAAACTCTTCTTCCAATTCATGTTTCGTGTTTTGATTTTTGATTCATAATTGTTCTTTTTTCTGGAGGATATCATCTGTTGTTTTTTTCTAATACCTATAACATTCATCCCATTTACTCATTCTTCATTCAGAGCTAAAATGAATCCTTTCTGATTATTCAGATAATACTTGATGTATTTAAATCATATTTGTACAAAAGAAAACAATCCTAATTGCGTCAGCTATCACAGAATGTTAAACTAATCACGTTTTTAAAAGCAATGTAATATATTTATATACTAAATATTGATCTACATGCTACTTTTGTTAACCTTACCACACAAAACTGTTAGACATATTATTTACATTTGTTTTTTATTCTTTCACTAAACTGGAGTTTGTATTCAGATAGTTTTGAAATATTTAAACAAATACTTCCTGAAATATAAACACACAATAATTTTTTTTTTACTTTAATGTTTGGATAAAAGTTATATTTCCTCAAAAGTTTTAAGCTTGACAATGTGAAATAAGTTGCTCTGAATTTTATTTTTTCAAGGAAATTTTCACAATACTAAAATAGTAGTAGTTTTATTGGTTAATATTGAAATAACACAATGACTTTTAAATAAAACATTTATTTCTTTTGAATTTTTAACAATGCATAAATATTTTTTCATAGATGTAGAAATCTAACTTGCACAGTTCACTCCTACTCTAATAAAGCATTTTGCCCTTTTAAGCAACAAACTGTATAGTTTATTTTGGCTGTTTTATCAAGAAACTTAAAGAATATTATGCACGGTTACATGGTTCAAATTACATAATATTTTAGACAACCGGCATGATTTTATAGTTCAAAGTGCACAGTAAAAAGTTACAGATCAAATTACGGTATAAAGTACCGGCAGTTTGGATGCATCATCCATAATCTCCATTTTTACCATTAAATATTGTACAGCAATTTTTGAGTACGGTAGCTTTTACTTCAAATATAGTCTTTCAGAATATTTGTTCTGCAACATGTTCCGGTAAATATGGATTTAATGGTAGAAAGTACTGGTACATTGAGTGCCTCGATTTTAAACTGCAAATTGTTTGTACTCAGTGTAATCGAATTTTTAGGCATTACTTTCCATGACTTTCAAAAAAATATCACATGAGTGAAAATATTTTTTTAACTGTAATAAGCTTTTAAATATTTTGAGTTTCGAAATCAAATAAATGCAGAATTCATCACAAAAATATCATGCATTTAATTTATTTAATATATATGTGTATACGTTATGTTTTAAAATGCTGTCTAATTTTTAAAATTACAAAAGTTTTAATACAGAATTGTAGCAATTTAGAAATAGGGTAAATATTTCGTCTAAAATATTGCTTGAAGACCACGTTGAACACTGAAACTTCTAAAACATTTATTCTGTAACCAAGACTGTATCTAAGAGTGGAATAATTTATCACAAGGATGATGATAAGAACTACGTAGTTTCGCTTCACAAGATTCTCATATTAACTAGAGATAACGGGGATGATGGTCATAAAAATCTCATCTTTAAGCTATTTAGATGCCTGTGGTGTTTTTTTCCGGATAATTCCTTAATTGCAAGATACTACAATATCGACGGTTCAACAACTACCTCATTTATTTCAGTTTACCTGCTATCCATGTTTCCTTTCCAAAAATGATTATTTTCTTTATGGTTGAGCAATAAACTGATATTTTTTATAGCTTCTTAATGGTTCTTAACAACAATTAGGAATTGAGCATTTTAGACCACGCAGTTTTCCGTAGCTAGTAACTATCTTGTTACTTATTGTACAGTGTTATAATTTAATTCCGAAAGTGTTTCTGATGATATTTTTTCCTTGTTAGATGTAAAAAATTCAAGAATTCTCCTGACGTTCTTATACAATTGAGAAACAAATTATTCAGTATAACTTTTTTAAACTGTTTTTTCTTAAAGTAGTTAGATCCGTGGGGAAAAATGATAAAATTAAGTTATATAGCTCTTCTTTTTTAATTTTTCAGTCGCCGATAACTCAGTTGGCAGACTGATGAACTCGTAGTAGAAGAATAAAGGGACTTACCGTAGTAGAAGAACTTGTCTAGAGGAATGACACTGACATCTATAGATCGTTGGTATGAATCCTGCTCAGATGGAAGTTTCCAGAACCGTGTTGGTTCAGAGAATCGTGGGAAGTTTTCGTGGTTTTCTTTTCTATGTAACGCAAATGTGGTTTAGTTTCATCAAAAAGCCCTCCCCTAAGGCAATTTTTCCGAATATTCGATCGGGAAGTTCCCTTGTTTTCTAGATAATGTTAAAAGTCACAAGGCTACGGAGTTGAACATGAGTAGTTGTAAGCTAAAAAATTGGGTCGGCTGTTTAACGATGCTTATAAAATAAAATATAATTTTTTTCTGAAGACTCAAAAAATTGATACACATGACTATAAAACGTTATTCAACAAATTCAAAATACATTCTACAAAACATATTGCATAATGTATTTTATAAAACCCAAGTTTTCAATATGACTTTGAACTGATTAGTGAAAAATAATTTTTGATCTGGTGGGAGTAGAGTTTGGCATTAATTTCTAAATCTTTAATGGCTTTACTCATAAATACAAGGAAAAGAATATTATTTATAATTGCTATTAGTGGAACAATAAGAACTTAATTTGTATAATCAGCTGCAATATTTGAGCTTAAGTAGCCCCTAATAATAAAAATATTTAACCTCTTCAGACCCACTGTATCACCTACTTGGGAAAAATTATAGAGTGGTGACGAACTTTTCTCAAGACTGCAGAAAATTTCATTAACTTTATTTCCAAATCATTTTATAAGATCAGTTTTGAATTTTTCAACTAACAATAAACGGAATGAAATTTTTTTTCAGCAGATATGAATACTTTAAAGTATGTATATTTTTCAAAATATAGCTACCACTTTAACAAATTGATAATATCAGGTCTGATGAGGATGAAGTACAATAACACAGTTTTGTAATTTTTTTTTAGTGTTTATCTCGGAAATACAGAGAAATTGCAATTAAAAAATGCAGCAACATCATTTCATTTCTTTATATTAAAATATTGCATAAATCGAAATAAATAAAAATCTATGACTTACATGAAAATGTCAATAAAATAAAGTGATTCATTCCATATATTAAAAAAAGAACTATTCCAAGAACTCTATATAATGTTTATTTCGTTTAACAAGTTTATACTATCAGAAAAAATTGGCTTAACGTTGAATCATAATATTGGTACCTTGAACCGTAAGATCTTGCAAGTTTTCTGCAATTCTAACAATCATTAAATTGAACCATATTTTTATGTAATTTAAACAATCATGTATGTTCATGCTTGTATAGTTCATATTGAAATTATTAATGTCACCAAGTTAAATCATTTGCAATATAATGTTGCTGCCACATTAAAGAATATTATAATTCAATAAGAACCAACGTTTTTAACAGTGTAGTGTATTTAAAAACAAAAATAAATGAAACCTAAGAATCACATAGAATATTTACCGAAACTATTTAAATACCTTACCATCCTTTTAGAAAACGTTTCGACATTCTCTTTCTAACACCTTTTGGTGAGTAAATGTTTATTCTCTTCACTGCCTGAGATTATACGTAACACTAACAAAAGAAACTGTTTCAATAACTTTCTCCGAACTGATGATGTGATTTATGATTAATTGAGTCAGCTGTAAAAGATGAAATCATTCTTTTCACGAAATTGAAAATCCAGGGCTATATTGTAACTGCTACTGTCAGATTGACCAGGGAAGAATATTTGCACAGAAAGCGCCAAGTCTTAAGTTTCTTAGACATGATTAATGGCCTAAGATCAGGAATGAGATTGCGGTAAATCGATAATGCAATTTGGTGCATGCCGTTGCATATTTGTGAGTTTAATGATGATAAAGATTCTTTTAAAGTTTGAAGCTGGTTTATTATATAATTAGTTAAATTTTATTTAAAAGTATGAAACGGGATAACATTTCTAATTTATCGATTCGTTTATTTAATTAATATTAAATAGGATTTCTTTTGTTTAAATTACCCTTTAGTATTTTTAACAAAAGAAAAAAAAATTACAAAATCTTTTTTTTTTTCAGAAAAAAATGAGGATTTTATGATAAGTATCTGCCGTCGGTGTGACTCAAGGGATGGTACACTCGCCTTCTAATGAGGCGAACTGGATTCAAATTACAGTTGTGGCTGGTGGCACCAAACACAGTGCTGACGTAAAATGTCCTCAATTTTAGATGGATCAAAGTTTAGAGTGTCCTTGCCGTCATGCAAACTATGAGAGGTTTTCGTCATTTACACGCAATGCAGTGCAAATGCTGGTTAGTTCCACCAAAAAGTCCGCTCCGAAAACAAATTTAACCCAGTACTTGGTCCATGTGTTCCTTTGTCTTCTGGATTGGGTTCAAAATTATAAAACTTCGGAGTTGAACATTGGCAGCCGTAAACTCAAAATTAGGACAGCTGTTCAACGATAGTTATAATAAAAAGTAGAGGTAGGTTAATTTACCACAATATAAAAACCAACTTAATCTACAAAAGCCCCTAATATTGATAATCAATTAATCAATTGTCTTGTTTAAAAATTCAAAAAATGAATGCTGAAAATGATGAAAAAATGTTTAAAAGAAAGAAATGAAAAAATATATATTCTATAAAAAGTGTTAACTATACTTAAGGAGCAGTTTAATATAACATAATTTGTGTTCAGATTTTTTAAATAAAATCAATAGTTAGTTTGAATTATAGTTAGAGAATTATGCAAAATATGTTGAGAATAACATGCAAAAAGTAATTTACGGGAATGATAAAGCATAAGCCACAAGAAAAGTTTAGATAGATTACGAACTCATTAGTTCTCAAGCAATTTAGATTCGACAAGTAATCGTGTAACAATGAGCTGTAAAAACTAAATCAATAATTTGATCTCGACTGCGCTAGAGGGTGGTTGCACGTATTTATGATTAGTCTGTATCATTTAATAGTTAATAAATTTTGGATGGATATGTGTCTTTTCCAATCTTTGAGACACTCCTACAATTTTAGTTTAATCACTTATCATGTAATTTCCTAGTCCACATTCATTGTAAATATATTGAAGTTTCAGTTTGATTTTTACCCTTATTTACCGTAAACAAGGGGAAAATTAAATGGGTTCAGATAATAAATTACTAAAAAAACATTGAGTTTTAAAATTATTATTAAATTATTTTAAATCATTATTATCTTTTTTTCAAATAATCTTCTTAAAAATATTAAACTTAACAGCATGGAATAGAATAGTTTTTTTATGGCAATAACTATATGAAATTCAAAAAAAAAAAAAAAAAGTTTTTTTTAGAACTAAAAATGTGTATAGTTTAGCTAAATAACGATCAAGTATCTACATTTTAGAAAGTACTAAGCGGTAACTTAGGCTAGTGGACGAATAATTGATTTAGAACATCCATTTTTTGAGAATTCATGTTTCAAGGAAGTAAAGATAAAACAAGAGAAGGTGGTTCAGTTGGTTAAGAATTAAATTGGTTGGTTAAATCTATATAAATAGAGCACAAATGTTTATATATTTTAAGATCCCTGGCTCAGCTTGGGGAATTCTCTCCCATTGAAATCGAGAGTCTGTACTCCGACAACATCAAGCAGTTAGCCGGCTGTGTTTTACCCACTCATGGATATCTATAGTTCTCCCCATGGACACGACACCAATCAACCAATCAGAATGTTTATATATATGTATATGCATGTGCATGTGTATATGCATGACCCTTGCACAAATCCACAATTTTGTAATAATCTACGTCAAATTTAATATACACATCTACTTTAAAACTCTCTCAAAACAACGGTTCGCGCACTGTATTTACAAAAAAGGTTTTTCCATAGGATTTGATAATTTTTTTTATAATATGAATTATTTGGTAGCATGCAGCTCTAATCGATTAAAAAAAAATTTCGCGTGTTCATATAAATTACTTTTCTTTGGTTTCTTATGTTAGGTTATCACGAATAAAATCAACTTTAATATTTCTGTAACGCATGGACTTATTGCCAACGAGTTCACATTTTATAAGATATATGCAACCACTTGTTTTTTAAATAAATATTCACGCTTCTAAATAGTGATTCTATAGGTTTAAAAAAATGGAAATGGAACAAAAATTAATAAATTAAATTTGAAGTTATTTATTAATTCAGAAAAAAAAATTGGTAAATTCTGAATATCTCATTTTAGTTGTAACTATGCATATAGTGTATCTTCCTTTTAATAAGTTGAACTTCAAATTCATATGATTGTAAATACAGTAGTAGGAATGTTCTGTGGTAAGTTCAATGGATATAAGGATACTTATCCATTTCAGAAGGCTATAAAAAAACTTTTACAACAATACCTGTATTTGGTACCTATAATTGTATAATAGGATCTCATTCCCAAGAGAAAAATGAGAGCAATGCCCTTAGTACGATATTTAATACCACGTTTAATTACTGATCACTAGCGCCAATAATAGGCGTTTTATTTACTGTCTTAGAAAGAAATACCAATATTATTTCACCAAAAAGGATTATTAAGCTTTAAGTGTCGTTACTAATTCCTTTAAGCAATTACAGTAAATTAATTTAATAATATGAACAAACTGAAAAAAAATTGTACTAAAAATCTATATATCTATCCGTCTAGAAGAAAAATAAAATATAGTCATTTTATTACTGTAGTTAATAATGCTTAGTTGATTCTGGTAATAGGTACTATTTGTTTCATGGTAAATGGTGTTTTTAATTGTTACTAAATATATAATAGTTGGTACCAAGATAATTACTAAAGGCGTAGCATAGATAGTTTCCGTGCGGCATACCGACAGTAATAAATATAGAAGGAAATTACTGATAATGATAATGTCTGACTATCATCTATAGTATGAAGTCAAATAATACTGAATTCAGTGAGTCTTTATTTCAGCTGAATGAACTTCCAAAAACATGTTTTGCTTAACATAACAACAATGTAAGGAAGTAAATAAATGCAATAAATAAAGGTTATTCAATAAAAAATATGCATATGTTTTAGTTGACTTAATTGTGTCCATATAAGACTTTGAGTATTGTGTATGATTTTGTAGTTTTGATCAATACCAATTTATTTATTATTTACTTTTATCACCCTTTTACGAGGAATATTCAGCATAAAATCAGCAAAATATTATTCAGCATAAATTCATAATAAACCCAATTTACATAATAAGTAATAATAAGCATTTATTTCTAGTCTATGCTAATGTGTAAACTGATTGCGTGCTCTTCATTTTTGAAAAATATGCTTATAAAAGTAATAAAAATAAATCAATCTCTAGAATGAGATTCTTTTTTTTTTATTTTAGCTTTTGTAAAACAAAAATTTAATCCATTGCTTAGTTACAGGTTTTATACAAAACTTGATTCGATAATTTACAGCAGGTGTAATTATTGTATATTGCGTTGTTATATATCAGAAAACACATATTTTTAAAATTCGTGAAAATCGACAAATAATCTGCTTGATTTAATTAAGATTGTAATACCTTTTTTAGATAATTTTGCTTTGAACAATTCTAGAATGATTTGCATATTATACTTTGAAAGAAAAGTACACATTATACCAGTTTCGCAAATAAATACAGTTTTTTGATGAAGAAATACTTTAATAAAAATAAAAGGTTTATATTTTTGAAATTTGTTTGAAAGTATTCTTCTATCAAACATATATGAACGACTAATAAGGTAAATGAAAACAGTATAGATGAAAACAAATTAATGGTAATTGATTTTATTAACGTAGTAAAATCTAAATATGAAATTATACCATATTTATATGTGGTATAAAACAGAAGGGAAAGTCTGCAGATTGTATGGTTACATTTTTTCTGAAAAAAGAACATAAATCTTTCTTAGAACAATGTTTTCTTTGTTTTCTTAAAATTTAAGCGAGCATATTTTTTGGTGTTTTTATCCTTCAATAAAATTTACTTATCCGTTTAAGAGCTCTTGTGACTGAACCTCTTATTTTAAGAGCGTATAAAAATTTCAATTTTATGGTCTTTTTTAGATAAAAGAAGTTGCGTAGATATTACATCATACTTCATGTTTTACACTCTCTACAATGCCTGAGTGTGTTTCTTATCAACACTTGGCTTATAGCCAGTGGAGGTTTTCTAAGTGATTGATTCTTGAAAAAAAAACATTCTATGATATTTTGCTCAGAGGTTATAACGTCTCAACATTAAAGATTTCACTTATAGTAAAAGAAACTTTTTAAAAGTTTGTTTCATTGATTTATAGAACTAGATTATTAAAAAGTGTGTAAGACACTTGTCTATAATTTTTGGTACACTGTAAAAGATCAGTTAAATTTACTGAAAAAAAAAGACTGTCAGAACCTATGACATTATAAAACAGTATTTAACAGAAAAATGCCGATACTTAATAAACCTTAATACGTAATTAACAACGATTCTGTCACACTTTACTGAACTTAAGTTTGAAAATATTGTGATGGAAAACAGCATGGATTACATTTTTAATTTCATTTCAACACGTAATTATCTCTATTTATTTCCAGAATGCTTGGATTAAGTCAAGATACCTTAAAAAAATAGAAAAGGTTTGGAATTGCATTTATGCAATTTTTTTTTTAATTCATTATGCGTCCAAAATGCAAAAATAAGAAAACAAACGGAAAATAGCAAGAAGAAAAAAATACATTGTTGTAACTGAATAACAATGTGAATTAGAGTTTTAATTTTTTTCCAATAAAAAGACTTTTTTATTTCTTAAAAAGCATTGCTTGGGTATAGAATTGCTTATTTTTTTTATTTTGTTTCTTTTTCCTAAGCATGAAAAATTGTTGGTTGCAAATATAGTTTAAAATGAGGATGGCTGTTTTTATCACATCAATTTTCATTGATAGCTCTTAATATGTAATTAAAATATTTTAAATATTTAGTTTCATTCAATTGTTAGTCATATATATAAATCGATATTTTGATTCTGATGCTAGAATGCTGAGAGTAACGAAAGTCAATACCTTAAGAAAAAATGTTATGCGCGTTTATTGCACTCACTTTGGCCGCATGATTAAGATTCTATTATAAAAACATCAAATGCAAAACTAATTAAGATATTATTAAAATTGCGCAATCTTCAACAAATTTTACAAAAATGCGAATAAAAAAAATATCAAGATTTTTAATTAATTTAAAAGATACTCGACTGTTAGATGGCATTAAATAAAAGCTGAAAGAAAGCAAAATCAACGGTGTTCATACTGCAGAAGTTTACCTGCTATCAGATTTTAATGTCAAGCAAATGCGGACTATTCTTAGAAACAAACTTGAGTGATAACAAAGATTAAATTTCATGAGAGCTTAATTAACCAAAGAAGATGAGTTAAGTTCTTATGCAAATAATTGTCTTCAGGAAGGAAATAGCATACTTCTTGACTTGAAGAATTTGCATCTCTTAGCCTTGGATGGATACTATGCAAATACTTCAAAGCCTGTTTTATCGCTTTCGTGCAAATGAGAGGCTCTGAAAAATTGAAAGTAAATTTAGTTCGTTAAAAGTACAGTAACTTCGGATAAAGGCGTCCGAAAAGGAATAAAAAAATAACAAAGAATTCTTTTAATGATTTAAAGTTAGTTGGTTGCTGAAACAATTTTCTTTTAAATGAGTTATCTTGAAGTTCTGAAAAAAAAAAATTTATTCCTGAACTGAATTTGGCATTTTTTAAGTTATCTACGTAGTTTATTGATTCTGGAATTTTTAAATAGATATGAAATTTTTCTACCAGAAAATGTGTATGATTGAATGAAAATTCTATGCATTATTAGAAATTTGGGTTCAATTTAGAATTTTTGAATTATATTTTCGTTTAAAATTCCGGTATCATAGTTTGTTGGGAGATTTTGGCGACATTTGGGTACGACGTAATTAGGCAACATTCAATGAAATTCTTTTTGAAGGAAATTTGGCTTTCTTGGTTCGAAACAGACACGATTACAAATTAAACATGGACGGCGAACGGTGGCTCAGTTCCCCAAGATTTCATGCGTTTTTAAGTTAAAAATATTAACTTACTGTAACTATTAATTTTTAAAATATTTAAAATATGCAACTAGTTTAGTTTTAGTGAATATAACTATTATATCACAACACTTTCTTTTTTCAGGGCTTTGCATGTTTCATTCCGGCTATTTAAAAATATTTTAATTTTTAAATTCATTTTTAATTAACTTCTGACATAGATTATTGGTCAATATTTACTATTTTTATTTTTAAAAAAAGCTATTTGGAAATTTTTCTTTGGATTATTTTTAATAACAATGGAAAAGAAGTAAACTGAAGTTTCTAAACTTTAACAGATGTTTTTGAAAGATAAGGGAAATTACCAAAATGGAACATCTTGTTTTTGAAAAATTTGAACTTACCTTGAGTTCCAGTATACAGATAATTGATTTTTTGTGGAAAAAGATTTAGAGGCTTTAATTTTAAGTTTGTCTATTGCGGTGCTTAAAACCTGCTTAAAAAACGGTAAAATGTTGTTGATCCTGATAAACTTAATCCGCGAACAGATAAATATTTCCGTAAAATATTTTAAGATTTTAAAAGTTTTAAAGCTAAAAATATTAACCTAATGTAACTACTAATTTTGAAATATTTAAAATTTGCAGCTACATTCACTTTAATGACTAGAACTATTATAGCAGAATACTTTCTTTTTTCAGTGTTTTACATGTTTTTTTTCCGGCTCTATAAAAATATTTTAATTTTAATTTATTCTTAATTATCTTTTGCCATAGCTTATTGGTCGATATTTACTTTTGCTATTTGAAAAAAAGCTATTTGGAAGTTTTCCTTTGAATTATTTTTAATGACAATGAAAAACAAGTAAATTGAAGTTTCTAAACTTTAACAGTTGTTTTTGAAAGATAAGGGAAATTAGCAAAATGGAACATTTTGTTTTTGAAAAATGTAAATTTACCTTGAGTTCCAGTATAGATATAATTAATGTTTTTTTTTTGTTTAAAAAGATTTAGAGCCTTTAGTTTTAAGTTTGTCAATTTCGATGTTTAAAACATGTTTAAAAAACGTTAAAAAGTTGTTGTTTTTTTCCTGATAACTGAAAGTGTTAGTGCTTGAAATTGTTCAACTTTTATTAAAACGTATTTATTTAGAATCGTTAAATATAATGTATGACAATTGTATGAGCTATCAATAAATCTGTTCCAGCATAATAATTATTGAACAGAATGGTTTAAGCATGTAAAGAAAAAAATTAATCAATATCGCTACACAATTACTCAAGAGCTTAGAAAAGTCTCATTTTTCTTATTATCGCTAAAAAAATAAAATAAAATTTTTTTTTTTATTTAATTTTATTTTTAGTTTCAGTGTTCTTGAAGTAACTATGATTTTTTCTTTTAATTATTGAGCTGAAACCTTTTTTATGAGATGAAAATTAAACGAATATTTTTATACGAGTTTTTTTTTTCTTGTATTGTATTGTTATATTTAAGAAATGCTTTAAAATATATTTACATTTAGGTATGTAAAAAATATAGTACTTGTAGCAATGTTTACTGGGCATGATAGGAAAAAAACAAACTATTAAAGATTATTGTGAAAAACATGAGTAATATCCAAAATTATTACTTCTACTCCAAACTGTGGAATAAACCTTAATAGCTTCACACGTTATCTCATTATTTAAAGATCTAAAAATAATGTGTGTAATAAAACTGAGAAATTAACGCGGGGAAAAAAATTGTGAAACTGGTACTTCTGATGTGATTGATAAAAAAATCATAATTTTTGTTAAAATTCAAAATTTGCGGTAATTTAACCATTCATTTCGGAAATTTTTTTCTTTAAAAAATAAGAATTTACTGAAAAATCTGATTTTCTAAATTATAGTTCTAATTATTTTGTTTTAGGGAAAAAATACAAAACTGAAAAGTAAATTTAAGCGAATAAATGGATTTACTTACTAAAGTATACAATAAAATTACCAAATTTTACTTCATTTACTAAATTTTATTACATATTATAAAATATCATTTTATTGATAATTTTTTTCAAAAAACATTACTAAAGCGCATCGGTAAAAATTACGGCGATGTTTGGTGTTCCCACTCAGCGATAAACGCAATAAATAGTACCATATTCTGGTAATTTTACCATAAAAGTATTTTTTTAATAAAATACTTTATTCTTAGTGTATATTGCAGCTTATTTTATATGGAGAATAATGCTTTATGGTTATATAAATACTAGATTTTACGGACTTTTAGTTATTATTTTTAAAGTGGGTGATAATTTTAAAATTACCCCGATTTTTGGTGTTCTCATGCAGCTAGATACACGAGATACCAATCTCATGGTCACCACCGAAACAAGAAGAAATTGATTGTACACTATCTAGTGTGTAATTGTGTAATTTTTATAAAGAATTTTATAATAGCTACTAAAGGAAAAAATAATGTAAAAAAAAAAAAGAAAAAAACAACGCATGAAAGAATTTGATTCTACTTAAACTCTTACTTATGACTTAGTATGACTTCTTAAAACAAAATTCTCACTCGTTATCTTTATATATTACTTTTCACTTTTTTTATTGTAGTCATGGTAAGTTTTGGTGCTGCATTGATTTTGGAATGAAAAGCAATTTTCGTAATTCAGGTCATGCTTTTAATTTTAAATGATTTAGACTTACAATAAAGAATGGTGGTCGTCTTTTTTTAATGACGACCTCCATTCTTTATATATATATATATATATATATATATATATATATATATATATATATATAAAACATATTTATAAAATATATTTATATATATATATATATATATATATATATATATATATATATATATATATATATATATATATATATATATATATATATATATAAAAATAAACAAAAAGAAAACTTGAAGAGGATACTAGGTACCTTTATGCATTGAGATCAAGTAAATTTAAAGAATTAATATTTTTAAAAATTTATGCATCATAACGTTTAAACATTTATCATAAAATATTTCCTCGATGAATTTTTTCCGACAATTCACTTGGAAATGTTATTTTATTAAGATTTCTAAGCCTTACCAAACTATCTATAATGTAACAAACTGAATTTCCTTCAAATGTAAACTGAAATTACCGCGTTCTCTTTAAATTATATAAAATCAACCAATTAGTAATTAACTTAATTAAAATTTTAATACTGAACTTAAAATTCCAAATTTACTCAGACTCACATCTGCTATGCATATAAATACGCAGAATATATTTCTAATTTATGTCAATATAAATAAACTTATACTTAAAATCTATTCTGCCTATCCTTTCAATCATTTTTTTTTATAAGAACACAGAGTGCCTTTCTTACTTATGATTAAAAAATGTCAATGCCAAATCATAAATAAAATAAGGAATTAAAGAATACACTAAAGCAAATGAACGATATTATTTAAAGATGCATAATATATGGATTTGTCATCTTACCGCATATCATGTTGTATTTGACAGTAGTAACCCACAATGATTCTTTGTATCTGAGAGATCAATGTTATTATATTAATAAAGGGAGTCTCAACATCTGCGAAACTTCTTGTTCTTCTTTTGTAGTTTGCAAGTTTCTTGTGTTTTGCTAGGTAAATATTATTGTCTAATTGCAGTTTCCGAGAAAATTGTTGAATACTGGAATCTTTTTGTCAGAATGTGAGAAACAAAATAAGATATTAAAATATTTGCTTTAACCTATTTTTAAGTTTAAAAAATTGACTTTTTACTTTACGAACGAAATAACAATAAACAATAACAATAAACGAGACTACAATAAACGAAAGAACCAATACAGTTTTTTACAATGTATCTCAGTCACTGATCTTAAAATATCCTTAAAGATTTCAATTCGTCCATTCGAGAAGGATATTTGAGAACTGCATTTTTCTCTTAGGATTAAGCGTTGATGTAAATAAAATTGAAGACGATTCAGATTTCTTCCAAACTATTTAAAGCAAAACATCTCTGAAGTCAACTTCCTTAAAGCTCAACTTGCTAAAAATCTAAATTTATTTTTTCTTTAAAATATATATATATATATTTAAAGAATGGCAGAATGTATATAATAAAAATGGCAGATTTGCGCAGGTCCTTAAAATTTCGAGTACGTTTTTAAGAACCATTTTGAGAGAGTACTTGAATATTTATTCTTTTGTTGCTTAATGTATTTTACTTGAAAAATGAAGACTATATTAGGATTGAAATTTATACACGAACGAAGTTCATACCAGCAAAATCTTCCCAATTCGTTTTTTTCCTTCTTCTCTTTTGAAAGTTCTGAGACTTTTTTCTTTTATTTTTACTCTCACGTTGTATATTTCTTATCTATTCTGAAGAAAACTTTTAGCACAAAGTATATGAAAAGGCTTTTAGTAGATAATCAGCTTATATAAGACGAGAAAAAGTAAACTGCATACGGTTAAAAAAATGATAGGAATTAAGTAATCTGTACTCTGTAGCTGCAGTTGAAAAATTTGATCATGTGGGAAGTATGATATTATCTAATTAATACAAAGGTATGTCTTAAAGTCATCAAATATTGTTTTTAGCTCATGTTGGGGACAGAAAATATAAAAATTTTACTAATTAAAGCAGGTACGGACAGGAACTAAAACGGAAGTTAATGGCAAGCAGTTGAAGAGACTATTTTTGTTTGAAATAAAAAAATATTCTACTTTGCTACTATAAACTCATTGAATATTTATATTGTTTCTTTAGGCAGATAAGTGAAGTGTCATCAGCTTAGATTTTATTATCTCTAAAGTAATTTGAAACTTGTCGTCCAATTTGCTCATTGCTGTTCTTGTTCCTTTAACATCAAATGATTTAAAATCAAAGGTAGTTCAAACAATAAAATGTTATTAACAAAAAACAAAATTTATAGTAGTCTGAATTACTATCATGCATTGTGAAAAAAAAATCTGATACAATTACCGTACTGTATGGTAATAGAATTTTTTGTTAAAAAATATATAGCATTTAAACCTTTCACTTGGTAATTTTCTGTTCATATAGTAACGGTTAACCCGGAGTTTTGATATTCAAAGTTATAGTACTTATTTACTTGTTACCACATATTTAGAAAAATATATATAACAGAAAAGAAAATTTTATTAAATAAATGACTTTTTTTTACCATGCTTTAAGGGATCATGATAAAATTGCCAAATTTGAACACATTCTATTACATATATTAAAACCATATTTTATGGTTAATTTTGCCAAAATCATTACCAAAATTTTCGGTAAAAATTCCCGTTACACTTTACCATATTATGATAGTTTTGACCAAACTTTCTTTCCTCAGTATGAGTTGACTGTGAGTAATAGCCACATGCCGAGTGATCTTGAGTATAGTTCACTTTACACTTTAATGAATTTTGGTTCATAAAAATTGTTTTGACTAATCTACTGAAGTGAAGCCATCCCGAAAAGGCAACAAATAATAATAAATAAAAAATGAATTATTTAAGCTTTATTAATTGCTTTTGTAAATTATTTCGGTATATTTAGACAGCTTTCAGTTTCGGAAATTAACAAAATTATACAAAGTTTAACTATAGCACTTAAAATTTAAAAAAATATAAACTACAGTAGTAAAATTTGGAAGCCTTAATATTATTACCAAAGACATGCCAAATTATAATTCACGGAATACAGGTAATTTCATAAATTTTCGTCCTCCAGATGGGTCATCGCATGAACCAGGGATTTTCACGCTTAGTTAATAATTTGTATTACTCCAACTCATCACATCGAAAACAATTATCTTCCACACGACATCTCTTGAGTTTATTTTAGAGCTGACGTGCTTCCAATAACTTTGGAAGTTGAGTGGAATTTCAGATGAGGAAATGAATGGTGAATATTGATTTTGAGAAAATTGTATTACTAGAGTAGAAGCAGAAGTAATATAAAAATAATATTAGAATTATTGAAATTTTGGTTTACGTAGCATGCTTAAATGAATTTTATATTTTTAGTTGTGATGTATTGCTGAATAAATATTTGCAACAAAAAACAGATCAGTGCTTTAAATCTCGTAATAAATTTTAAGCAAACAAAATAGGTTTTTATGTTTTAAAATTGTAGTAAGTAACCAGTATTTATAACGAATATTTATAACAAATAAAGAAATTTAAAAAAAAAAAAAAAGTTTTTTTGATTTCTATACAAATTTGTCTATTCGTTGAAATTTGTTTTTTCTTCGTGTTTTAAATAAACTAAAGGAATTGAAGTTATGCATTAATTTGAGATATATCTAATGCTTAACAATTTAATAAGCACATAAAAATATTTTAATATTTTCTACGTATACAGATGTTGTGCGCAATTATAAACAAGCTTCGAAAATAAAATTTAAAATTCTAGATTTTGATTTAACTGAACATACTAGGCAACAGTGGAAGGTCATCGAGAAATATTCTTCTTTTATATTATCATACGATCAGAAACATTAGAATTAGAAAATATCTATATCAAAAAAACTCATCTTGTTTCCTATACTGTACTGGAAGAGCGAAATTGCGTTCTGCACAAACAGCTAATCACAACGTTTTAAACCCGAAAATTTCATGCACTTATATGTTATATCTTACTCTTAATACATACTTTATTTTCAATTGTTTATTAATTTTTAAATAAATACATCCATATATTAACTAGTCTTTATCTATTCATGCAACAAGAAAATATTTTTCATCATACTTATTAATAAAACGTAAAGGATGAGTTAAAAAAAATATTAAAAATACCAATCCCAAATTTAAATTTGATACAAATACCATTGATTTTTATAAGACACTAGCTGAATAGCCATTCTTCGAAAGAAATAAAGTGTGAAAAAATCTAAAAATTACTTAATCAATAATAATTAACACCATAGTATTTTAAGGAAAATGAACTATGCAAGACAATTTAATCACTCTAAATAGTTTTAATATTTTATTATTAACCACTCTTCCCTTAGGTTTTGTTTTATTAGATGGATAAACTGAACGTTTTTTTTTTAGAAATTTAATTCATACAAATAAAGTTTAATCAGTTTTCTTCGAAACCTAAAATTTGATAACGGCCAGCAAATGCTAGGGGAGGTAAAAATCAGACCAACAAGCAGACTGCGTGCACATGTGTCGCGTCATGTTAAATTATCTTTTGAAATTTTGTTTTTCGTTACATACATGAAATAAATATTAAATAGATATGAAATTTTAAAATAAGAAAAAAAAAACAAGTTTTAAATAAGCGGAAACAGAAAACCTTAAAATGTAATATAAATTGCTCGTTTTGTTCCACTTATTGCTCGAGCCGGTAATGAAGCCTGGTGTGAATACTGACATTGTCAATTGTCTACGTCCGGTATCTTTCCCTTTTCGGGTACTTGAACGAAGTATTCTCCAACAAATATATGAATATTTATCCAGAAAAGATTATTTTTGATATTTTATTACATTTTCAAATATCTTCGAGAAAAATACTTTCCAGTACAAACTGTATGTGCTTATGAATTCCCGTAAGTTTCGAGTTCATCATGTGTTCCATTCATTCATTACAATATAGAGAACTAGCTTAGAGCAGAAGCGTTGAAACTAAACGTTGAACAATTTATAATATGAGAACCAAGATATAAAAATGAAATTTTTTTCAGTTTAAATGTGTAAAATATGTTTAAAAGCATGTTTATCTAAAATGTGGACTGCTATAATTTTTATCGACATTAAAGTGGGCCTTGCTGCGATTTAAGTTATCCAGATTCAGTCTAGATTTCCCTTCATCAAACAAATTTTCCGAAAACAACTTCTTTTTTTTAAAATTTAATAAATGTATCTAAATATTTTCATTATATTAGATACATAGAAATACGTTCTAAGAGCATGATGTAAAAAAGAAAATAATTACTTTGTTCAAGATAGTTTTCAGGTAATTAATTCGGTGACGACAAGCTAACCTGACATAATTAATCATTATTATAGAACGTGCAATATACTTTGTTTTTGAGAAAAAGATCCGTGATGTAGCAAAAATCTTTGATATCTTTAAAACCATTGAAAAGAAAAAGAAATGTCTTTAGTTTAATTTGTAACAATGTCTAATGCTAAACCTATGGGGAAAAATTATATTTTCAAACGTCGTATAAAAACGGACTAATTAAAGTTTTTTCTCAATATATAGGATCGGAGCTTAAAATCGCCCTTTGTTTAAATTTCAGACTGCTTGCACAAGCAGTTCAAAAATTATAAAAGAAACACACATACTTCTCCCTTTATAATTATCGATTTAGTTTTGCTTTATAGTTGAAACAACTTGCAGAAATTAACAAATTGAAGAATACTTTGAAAGTTCTGCATAACTTGAAATTCAAGAAAATAGATTACTTTTTACCTCCACTTCGAATTAAGGTAAACACTTAATTTTTCACCCTTTAATAAAAGAGTATAACAATATCTTAAAATTAACAATATCAAAAATATAACAATATCTTAAAATTTCTTTTACTGCAAAACATGAATACACTTAGATTTTGAAGTTATTATGCTTTACCTCTCTTTTAAAGTAAAATCAACACTGTATAAACGTGAGTCCTGACGTTACTATATTATCAGACCGATATACTTACCCTCACAGATAAATTGTCTTTCTAATATATATCTATATATATCTAATATATCTATAAAAATCGGTGGTATTATTTAATATCTTTACATAATGTGGTCTTTGAGACTATATAGGTATTAAAAAAATATTATTACCAAATAAATTTAAATTATGTCTCTTTCGTTTCTTTTAACCGGATTTCCACCCATTGCCTCAAGAACTGATTATTCAGGTACTTAATTCTTTTTTTTATAAAAAATATAAGTATTTTATTTCCCTCAGATAATATTTCTCTGTTTATACTTCTTCATGGGAGAACGCAAAACTTTAATAATATTTTCCATATTTTACATTTCTTTTTTAAATTAAATGTAGTTAATAAGTATATTTAAATATATTGTATGAAATAATCGATATCTTATTCATTTATTGATTACAATATTTTTCCATGTTAAAAAAATATCAAATTGAAGGATTTTTTTTGTAAGAGGACGCATAGAAACTATCAGTGGTTAAGCCGGTAAAGCAATGGCGAGATTTTTTTATGTCTTTAAGTGGCTACACAGTTTCCATCTTGTATCATCTTTTAGCATCTTGGTCGTATCAAGTAAAGTGTCCTTTTTGTCATACGGGTGATGAGTTATCGATATCTTGTGCATTGGAGAACCATGCTATGTTTTCATAGTTTTCCACAATATGTACAGCAAAGGTCATATTTTTTTTTTCAAAAAATCCACAATGAAAGGGACTTTCTCTTATTGCTTTATATTATTGCTATTGTTCTTAACCATAGCTTTCTTTCTCTTCTTAATTGGGTATAAAATTACTGAGTTAAAACTACTAAGTTAAAATTACTAAAATTATTTTAAAATTAAGTTATTAAATGTTGATAGTGGCAAATCCGATATGTAGAGATTTGTTCAATATGGAAGATTAAAATAAGTCGCTCAATAAGGAGTTCATTTCACATTCAATTACAGAAAACTTTGGATAAAACATTTCCAAAGAATTTTTCCCAGACGTGAACAGGAAATCAATTATTCCATTCGCTGAACAAATATTATAAATATGTCTCTAAGCTTAAAAATCTCCCTAACAATTGTAAATGTATAAAAATGATTTTATTCATATTAATTAAAATAAACTTACTTAAATAATTTCTTATCAACTCTAAAGTTTGTGACAACGAAATCTACTTATTGCAATCTAAAAACACTTACAATGTTGTCATTAGGTTAGTGAGCGTGATACAGTCCGCTGTAATTTTTTGTCCAATAAATATGATGCAGAGGACACGCACTAAAAACAATAAATCTGAGTTATATTTGAGTATATACACACTAAAGTAATATTTAAACTGTTTATATTACGATTGGATTAATTAAGGAGTCTTTAGGTTGCATATTTCTTGTTGGTGCTAATAAACCCTATGTTACCGTAGTATGATTGGTCTTTCATAACATTAACATATCATAATGATGTTAAGGTTTTAATACCCGCGTTCTTTAAATTTGGAAATCTTTATTTAAATCATTGATTTGTAGTGATAAAAAATCAATTTCAAATTTTAATAATGAAACTTTTCTTCTATTCGGGTGCATATAATAACATTATTATAAAACATTAGTAAATGTAAAACTAATATTTTGTTTTCAAAAGTTAAGTTAGTGATAGAATTTAAACAATTTTGTAATTTCTTAAGCTGATAAAAGATGAAAAATAACAACATAAAGATATTTTGAGTAATTTGTGAACGTATTTCTTTCTTTTTTTTTTTCGTTTGAAGAAGAAAAAAAAAACATTACAAAACATTTAAAAAGAATTAACGGAGAGAGAATTTTTTAAATTATTCTTAAAAGAAACAGTATGGTTAAAGCTACCTGAATATGGTAAAATTTACCGTTTTACTTGCTCTATGGAACGCAAAAAGTTTGGTAATTTATACAACAGTGCTTTGGTGATAATTGTGGTAGAATTAGTTATAAAATGTGGGTCATAATATGTGATAAAATTTAGTAATTTCATTATGATACCTTAGAGCAAGACATAAAAAGCATTTATTCGGTTTGATGTAGTTTTCAGTTTATATTTTTTACTAAATGTGTAGTAATAAGAACTATAATTTTGAAAACAAAAATTTCCGGTAAACCATAAGCATATCAACGGAAAAAATAATTGATGTTTTAGTATTGTATATTTTTGGTTTTATTAACTAGGCGTTTTACCAGAAATGTCACAAAAGCACAGTATCATAATTTCAAAAGAATGCTTTCTCCATATTCAAAAAAGGTATCCAAATCTAGAAATATTTTGTTAAAAAATAATGTTAATCTCATCCACGACAATTGATAAGCTATTACAAAGATTGCTCACAAATCAAAATAATATATACTAAATATTTTAATATTCTTTCATTTTACATAATTTAGTTTAAAATTATTAACATTTATAAAAAAAATATGAAATTAGATGCTATCAAACGTTAATTATTTAAAATTCTTCCTCTCAAATAATCTCTAAATCTTCAGATCACATAATGCAAATATCAGAATTAGATACCATCATCCATTTAGTAATGCTTGCATTACATTAAGTAGAAAAGTTTGCTGAAATATTACGGATTGAGCAGATATTCGAAAATTCGAATCTTTAATTCAGTGGTCGGAACATAAACTTAATTGAAGTGAATGGAGTGAATAATTGTGAACATGAGGAACTTTCATTAGTCTACATTATTACTTGCGATAAAGATCTTATTCACGATTGAAGTAAGAATGGTAACTTTGAATAAGTAAATCATTAAAGTAATTTCAAAGTGCTTGATTATGGATTGCAATCTAAGATTAACTTTATGGTTTTTCATTAAAAGTATCAGGCAAAAATGTGCTAAGATAATTTTTTCATTTTAGTTGGATTATAATTTTGAAAAGTTACATTTAAATATTTACTTAAATATACAATAATATAAAGACTTAAAGTACTATTATAAAACGACTGCAAATAAGAAGAGAATTTTTAGAATTTAGAATAGAGAACTATTTTGAATTTTTGTAATTCTTTAACATTAATTTGAGAAAAATTAGGACAGATATCCTAGTAGCAAGAAAAATAAAGTTTATTTTTTTAAATGTTATTTCTTATAGTTTTGAAAACATAAGAGTTTCTTAAACGTTAGTCAAATAGTTGAACCAGTTTACTATTATACCACTTTCATTAAATGCTGTTTTTCGAACACATAATCCTCATTAATTACGCATTTCTCGTTATGAATAAAAAAAGATATCTCTTAATATGTTTTAGGCACAATCATCAATAATTTCTATATAAAATTTATTTTATGCAAAATGGATTTTATTTTCTATTTATAACGATAATTTTACATGAAATGATTAAAATTATTTTCCGATTGTAAATAAAGGATCTGGATTGATCAGAGTCTCAAATAATATTTTTGTAAGTGTGCTAACTTAGTATATTATTATATAAAAATAATATTTTTAAATTAAATAATAACAATTATTTACCGATTATCATTAAATGATCTGGATAAATCTGAATCTCAATGATCTGTTTGATAGTATGCTGTATGCTAATTTAACATTGATTGATCATATCCCCAAGTCAAAATTCATGTTGGTACCAGCAACAAAAATATGCTAGTTTTTGCTATGGTTTGCTAGGCCTGCTAGATTTTAATGCTATTATTTGCTATTTTATGCTTGCCAGCATCACATGCTAGATACCTCGCATACATCGTACTAGCATGATAAGCTATGTACAAGCATCTCATGCTTATTAGCTGTTTAAGCTGGCTCCCTAGCATGGAAAGGTAGGTACCTTAACAAGCTATTATATGCTTTTTTATGCTTGCCAGCATCACATGCTAGATACCTAGCATACATCGTACTAGCATGATAAGCTATGTACAAGCATCTCATGCTTATTAGCTGTTTAAGCTGGCTCCCTAGCATGGAGAGGTAGGTACCTTAACAAGCTAGTATATGCTTTTTTATGCTTGCCAGCATCTCATGCTAGATACCTAGCATACATCGTACTAGCATGATAAGCTATGTACAAGCATCTCATGCTTATTAGCTGTTTAAGCTGGCTCCCTAGCATGGAGAGGTAGGTACCTTAGCAAGCTAGTATTTGCTTTTTTATGCTTGTCAGTATCACATGCTAGATACCTAGCATACATCGTACTAGCATGATAAACTATGTACAAGCATCTCATGCTTCTTAGCTGTTTAAGCTGGCTCCCTAGCATGGAGAGGTAGGTACCTTAACAAGCTAGTATATGCCTTTTTATGCTTGACAGCATCACATGCTAGATACCTAGCATACATCGTACTAGCATGATAAGCTATGTACAAGCATCTCATGCTTATTAGCTGTTTAAGCTGGCTCCCAACCATGGAGAGGTGGATACCTTAACAATCTATTACATGCCTTTTTTATACTTGTCAGCTTAATATGCTATACAGACAGCTTAGGCAAAAATAGCATTTTTTATTTTTATCAAATCCTTATTAAAAATAGGTTCCTAGAACTTGTTTAAATTCTATTAATTTATTATGAAGATTATAATATTGTAATTATGAAGAATAAATAAATATAAAATTTATAACATGTAAGAATAAAAAATGCAAAACAGTTTACTTCTTCATAAGGTCAGATGGTTATGTGTTAAAAGTAAAAACCTTGCAGACTTTGTCTTTAGTTGCAAAAGGCGGTGAAAACTGTTCTACTTTGCTGTTATCATTCCAAAAATATTGTTTGTGTATTTATTAAGTCTCATATGAGGCAAAATTCCTGCATGCTCATCAAAATTCAGACTGGTACCAGACACAAAAATATGCTGATTTCAACCTCTTGATGGAATAGCAAAAATTCCTAGCAACCGATGGTAGAATTCTCATGCTAGAAAAGCACAGAAAACTAGCAAGTGATGGTCGTGATTGTTGCTAGACTAGCAAGATATTCCAGCAACACAAGCTGGTATCTGTATGCTAGACAAGCAATAAAGTGTGCCAATACATACCATGACATGCTAGTAATTTTGCTGGTACCAGCAAATATTTTTGCTAGATCATGCTGTTTTTTTTTCTTTTTTTGCTGGTATATAGCATTTCAAGCTTGTCTAGCAAATAAATAGCAAAAATTTTATCCAGGACCTAATTTTAATACAAATTCATTATCGCTGGAATACATAATGTATTTAAATTTGCTTCACATTTAAAAACATTTTTGGGATTACATTCGAATTAAATATTGCATTCGCTATAATTTAACCAAAACATATTATTAACAAGGTTTTCTGGAAACATGAGGATGTTTAAGAACATAATAATGATATGGAATTTTTTTAAAAAAAATTATTTAGGTTTTATAACCGAAATAGCCAGCATTTTTATATAGTTCAATTTTAGAAATTCTAACAGAGATTTAAATCAATATTATACATTTATAACTGAGTCATAAAAAGTAACCAGCAATATATTTATTTATTATCTGTATGCATTTTATTAAATATGTTTAGATAAAGTATTAAATATATAGATTTATTTTAAAATATTTATTTATTATTACAAGGAATATAGAACCCTTAATTATATATAAATAACTGATAGAAAACAACTCGAAAATTAATACAAGATAGTTTAAAAAGAGAAAATAAATAAAAAAAGGATGTTTTTTTTAATTTTTTTAATAAACTAAATAACTGAATGTCATAATAAATTTGTTTCTTAATAAAATAAATAAATAATAAGTTGAAAATTTTATTTAATAAAACTATTATTCATCAATTATATTTAGTTAATTGAGTTAATTTGTTTGTTTTTTCTATTTGTTGCTTTCCTCATAAATATTTATATGCGATATAAAAACATATAAAAACCGCATTCCTAGTATAACATAAAAAAGGAAAAAAAAACTGTGCATTTTAATAAAATTTTATGAAAATGCGGTCTCTGAGACTAAGTAGAATAAACGTTCTTTTACTCCATTCAATTGGTGAATTTTCACTGAACTTTTTCAACTTTTGATACGTGAAACTGGTGCGCTTTCTTGATGACTAAACTTGTTTGCACCTTGCTCCGATTGTTTACACGCATGGCGGCGGCAGATTCATATGAATGAGGTAAGTTTTCTTTATGTTATTTATTATTATAACTTTTATTTAAATGTATTTTATCTTTATTATTAATAGTTGATTTGAGTTCCATTTAGATAATACGTACGCATTTATTGTCTATATTATAATGTTGTTATTAGCATTGAATTACAATCAAGATAGGCTTAGCAGTCTATTTACATTTTGAATTCTTTTAAGAAAGATTCTGTTTAAGTGTTTATTTTAGATTACAGTAAAAATGTTACATCTTAAATATTTATATTACTGTCCTAATTTTTTTTGACGAAATTAGCTTTTAAATCATATATAAATTCTCTAATAGTTCACGTCATGTAGTATAATACTTTAAGCATTTGCGGATAATGTTAAAGTAACGTTAGTATAGTTTCTATTAAAATTATTTTTTTATTTTAAAATTTCATTTATTTGCAGTTATGATTAAAATTTTGGCTTGCTGTTATCCTATTCTATTGATATGTAATGTTAAAATAAATGCGTTTTTTAAAAAAAATAAAATAACTGTTTTATTTTATTTCAGATATTTAATTTAATTTATTATTAATATTATTTCATTTAGGAAATATCTTAAATAAAATAATATTAATATTATTTTATTTAAGATATTTTCTGGTGTAATAGAAATATTAAGTAAACAAAACTTGTGAGTTTTTAATTTCAGAGTATTTAATAATGAGTAATATATTTACTAATTTTCTAATTTGTGATTTCGCAGCAGGAATTTAACAAAATTTTTTGCGAAGTAAACAAAAAAGGAAAATTTAGGAAATTTAAAATTTTGTTTTAAAATTTGGTTATTTAAAATAAAATTGCTATAACAGAAGGCGTTTTGAATTTATCTTCAGCTTTTTCATCTATAATTAGATTTCTTTTTATTATTGTAGGTATCTACTTCTATTTATTTTTAATGCTGTGTCTTTTGCTCTATATTTGAAATATTATAGTGGTGCATAGCCTGCCACCAGTGAGCCAGATGTAACCTGCTGACTGTTGATATGCAACAAGGGAAAGCTTCTAAACACAAGTAAATCTATGATGTTTCTCAATTGCTTTTTCCATTGGTACTGCTCTGGAATTTCAAATCGCTTTAAAAAAGCAAATATTTTTATTGCGATATTATGCAAATTTCAGTGATCATGTGTAGTTTTACCTTATTTTCACCAATTTTTTTCATAAATTCAAATGGGGTTTGACTGCTTTTGGACAGTTGTAACTCTTATCTCCATGTGGTTATTAAAATCCTGATACATTTAATACGATATTCAGACTCTTGAATTAGCCACTTCTTCATACTCTTTATTTGTGCCTTTTTCACCATAAAAGTTATTTTGGGCAGTCATTTAGCTTTAGCAAATCTTGATATTTTTTAATACAATATACTATGAATCTCGAAATTTAATCACACAATTAAGTAAACACTTTTTAACATACTTTCTTTGTGCTGATTTTATTGTAAATATAAATTTCCCCTTTGGACGGTTAATTTCTATGCTTTTCCACATGATTTTGAAAATCTCTTGTTTTTACTATGCTATTATACATTGATAATATCTATTTGTACCTGAAATTTCATAATTGTATCGTAAAACAGATAATAAGAATCAAAATATTTTTTTTAAAATGTCACAAATTAAGGAAGTAAAATTATACTTTCTAATATTACAAAAAGGGATTTTGCAGAAAAGTTTTAAATTTTGATTAGACATTTTTTCAATAACTATAATTTAAAAAAAAAATTATATTAAAGAATAAATTAATAAAAAATATCATATTATTTATAAATTAAAATTATAAGATTTCTTTTCTTATTAATTTGAAATATTTTAACATTTTCACCACGAATTGTAAATATTCCGCGCTAGAATTCAATTGAATCCATGCTATAAAAAGGAATTATGCTTTGATAGCGTAATTTTGTAAAGGAATTTTGAATTTTTATTAACCAATTTAGGAAGAATTCGAAAAGAAATTTCATTAAACAAGATTAAATGATTAAAAAAATAAAATCATATTATTTTAAATTTAAATTGTAATATACATTTTTTTTTTATTTGAACAATATCAGTTTTAAACACTTTACGCTGACATTTCAGTTTCACAGATGCATACAAAAAAATTCAGTGATTTTTGTCGACAGACGTATAAAAGCTTTATAAGACATTTTTGACATCGATAAAAAAAAAAAATCTTACAGGTAGTTTAAAAATTGGTATCTGTATTCCAATCTTTTCCAGTAGCATTACATAAATAACAGAGAAAGTGTAAAACATAAAGTTTAAAGTATCAAGTAATATCTTTCATACTACTTTTGGCAAAGAAAAGTATATAAGGTAAAGTTTTTATGAGCTCTTAAAATGTGATGTTGAAACACAGGATCTCTTAAGCGGATGAGTAATTTGGTACTGATGCAACAACTCAAAATGTCTTTTTAAACATTAAAGAGACTGAAAAGAAATTTTATGTTTTTTTTTTTTTTTTTTTTATTTTTTTTTTTTTTTTTTTTTATGAATGAGTATCGTAAAAGCCCTTCTTGCAAAAAGAACAAAGATGTCTGGGATGATTTTTTAAGAAAACTTAGTTTTCGAATGAAGTTTTTCAGAAATAAATCAGAAGCTCATTAATTTTTTACGAGCCTAGATATGATCGTATTTTCCAATTCTTATTCTTAAAGAATTTTTTCTTCTGTAAATTTTTTATATATTTTTGAAATATAGTTTTTCCACTTACTTTTATTTCTGAAACAAAAGGAAATACATTATAATATAGTTAAATAGAATAATATTATAATTATTAAATCTGAATCTAAGTTTCAATGTATATATGTAAAGGCTACTTAGACTGATGGATGAAATTTATGTAGAGTGTAACTAAATTATTATTTAATGAAGAAATGTGGTATCTAAAAGGATAAATAGTTTTCAAACGTGAAACTATCGGTGATATAAGTTTTGCTCACTGATGTATTCAGGCCCGAACTCTATAAAAAGTTTGAGTATCAAAGAACATTTATTTAGTGGCCTTTCAATGTTCTATAAGTAATTGAGCAGTTATTTGTAATGTTTTAAAGATATAGGCAGGATTGTTTCTAGTTACATAGTAAATAAATCCGTATCAATTACTGTGAAAAAAAGTGTAACTCAGATCAGTGCTTTTTACTGTAAAATCTATTTTTACGGAACAAACAGCATGATATGCGGTAATTATTACAGTAATATTTACTGTAAAATTACTGAATCACAATAATTAAATAAATATTATTGCAAAAATTGCAGTTTAAAATTATATGGAAAAAATGGATTTAACTGTAAAATAATAAAATAAATTTTACGGATGCTGCACTGAGAGTGTAAGTACTTTTAACTTAATTTTATTTGGAAATATTTACAGTCTAGTCATAATTTATAAACGTGAAAATAATAAAATTTATAGTGGCTGCGAAGAATTCACCAAATATCAGTCAGAAACCGAAACCTTTTTGATTTTCTGATTTTAATAATTTTAAATTGCTCATTTTATATATTTTCCAAAAATATTTCACTTTTTTGTATGTAAACCAGAAGCTGAGAAGATCAAGTTACATTAAGAGTAACTTTCAGATTCCATTAGCCAAAAACTAAATTGCCATGCTCCCTCATGTTAAGTGTAAAATAAACAATGTATTTGTCTCTCTTTACTGAATAATTTTTTGTTCTTGTTTTTTTTTTACTTATAAAAAGTATTGAGTATTAGATAAAAAGATTTATTTAAAGTTTTCATGAACTTTTTTCTTACCAAATTATACTTTTTACATTATGACCATGGGTAGTTTAGAAAAACGCAATTTTACATATTTTACAAAACACATTTCAACATTTTTTCAATCTATAATTCTCTGAATATTACTATAATTATGCGTTATTATTACTTTATTTTTTAAATATATATTGGAATAATAATGCCGAGATCTTCAGACAGAGTTTTTAAAAAACGGAAAGCAAGGAATTCCATTACACGTGATAAACGTTTGAATACTGATGAAGTTTCAAGTGAAATAAAAGCAACTTCAGATAACGGAAATATGCGTGCTACGGAAGAGAAGATGTTTAATTTGACTGCTAAGTATAGCATGTCTGATGACCCAGAGCTATGCAACATTATAACTGATTTAGTATTCATCAACATGTAATAAAAAATCATATACAATGCAGCCAATTCTCTGCTAAGACGAACATTGCTAAGCCAATACGCCGCTAACTGAATTTGAAAAAATAAAAATTGGTTTGGCTGTAATTGGAAATTAAATGCAATAATTGCACATTTTCGTGCAAGTTTTAGAACTCTCATCAATATGAAAAAGGAAATGGCACTTTCATTGATATCAATACAAGACTTGCTCATGCCATACGCTCGATAGGAAGAGGTGCTGAAGCAGCTAAAATACTTTGCGGTTTTTTAAATTTACACAATCAACTAACAAGATTTGCAACATACAGTTAAGAACTTTTGCTTCATGATAATGATGTTTGTAAAAAAAACAAGGTATAACTGCAGTAGAGCAATTCATTAAATGTAATGATAGTTGTCGAGACATTGTTGTGCCAATGGGTAACTCATGGCAGAAACGTTAATTTACGCCTTTGAATGAAATTGTTACTGCCACTGGTCTGGATACTGGAAAAGTTTATGATGTGTAGATGCTGTCGAAGCATTGGGTATGCCCGAATATGCCCAGTGTAAAATAAATCATAGTAAAAACATTGTAAAAATGGAAGTAAATGGAGCTCTGGCTGCTTTTAAAAGATTATGTGACAAATATGAAACTCGATGGAGAATGAGATTCCAAAAATAAAGATTCCAAAACTTATAATGTTGTTGCGGAATCAAGGGGTATGGTGAATCAAAGGGGTATCTCCAAATGAAAACTGGAATGTTTGGTTCACGTTGTGAAAAGAATGTTGACTTGCCTTCGAAAGTTGAGAGAGAAAATCACAGAGGCTCTAATGTAAATATAATCCATAAAAATAATAAATAAAATTTTTTTTTTCAAATATCCTAAAGTATTTCTTTTTATTTCTCTCCATCCTATAAAGGCAACATTTCAAACAAGTAGATTTCTTCGGAGATAAAATGAAACACATCTGTAGGGTAAAGTTAGTCTAATTTACAAGGTAACTTCATCCACAAGGCTTTTTACTTTACTTTTTCTATAAATTCAATATTTTTTTCTATAAGCCCAGAACCAACTATAATTAACTGTAATTAACTCACTCCAAATAATGTAGAAAAATGCAATATAAAAAAAAAAACTAAGTTTTAGAAAAGGTGAAATAATTCTATTTTACTAAAATAAAAAAACACTCCTATTTTAAATTTTTTTTATTAATTTACAATTTCATTATAATTTGAGAGTAGAATAATGTTTCTTGACTCATATTCCATCCAGTATACGGTGTATGTCCTTAAGCAATTTTCCAATCCAGCGGCGTTTAACGATCTACTTTCCTTTTTAAGCATTTTCTTAAATAAAATAAATATATAAATAAAAACTTTATAATTGTCTGTTTTAATTGAGGTAATAAATTTTAAAAGAAACATAAGCTTGCATTATAATTGCTACCAACGACATTCGAGAGAAAAATTTAAAAAAAGAAAACTCGTTATTAAAACTCATTGGATTCTAAATTAGCTGCACGGAAAGTAAGCATAATTTTCGAAAAAATTCGCGTAGAAAATAATTTTTTGAAAAGAAAACATAATTTTTAAATGAAAGAGCATAGTTATCACCATTGTTTAGACATTTATCATATCAGAAAACCGATTTGTTTATGCTCTTTTCAAACAAAGGTGCCGCCATTAAAAACAGTCATTTCTTAATACCATTTTTGGTGACATCATCACTATTAAAGCCCCTACCTCCAAAATCATACTTCAATTTCAAAAACAAGTGATAGCCTAAATGCTAGGTTGGAGCTGCTTAACAGGTGAGGAAATCGCTTCCCACCGAATTGGTGGAAAAAGTGCAGAGCGACACTAGCAAAATTGGAACTTGTGTTATCGTGAGCAATGGCTTTTACTTTACAATTCAATAACCTTAAACATTTTAAATGCACCCTACACATGTAACCACACTATAACTCTGCTATTATGACGTCAGCGGGAAAACAAATATCCAGAGAAATGTCTGTGCATGCGTGGAACTGCAACACTACTTGCAACTTAATTTTTACTTCGCTTATAATGTAAACTTCTGGAATTGTAGAAATTACAAAATTCCTTTCAAAGCCGAGAAGTTATATCGAATATGTACAGTGCGAGATGAGACAAATAAACGTTCCGAATTACTTTTGAAGTAATGATTGGATTTTCTCCTGCTCAGATTCAATCTTAATCTTATCAATCTCAATCTTAAATCGAGGGGCTGACCTTAAATATACAAGTTTATAAGAACAAGTTCTAAAGTTATGACAAAAGAATTATTTCTCGAAATAAACATAAATATTTATCGAAGGATTTGGAATTTCTACCTTAAAAATATGGGTAGTAGCGACAGTTGTTGCCGCACTTGTTTGGTCAGAAAAGCATTCGAAAGTTTGGATCCATTAATTTTAACTTATCTTTTGCGTACATCATTATAACTAGAAATGTTTTTAAGCGAATCGAGCATTTTAGAACATAAGTATAAAATTCGTTAATATAAAAATAACTCAATGCAAAAAATAATTCTTAATAATCACACCTTTTCATCATTATAAGTAACAGTAGTCGAAACAATTTTGATTTATAAGTCATACAATTTTTTACATCATCTGAAAGATTTTAAAAAATTTAATTTTAAATGGCAAAATACGAACTCAGAGCTCAATCACTCTAAAAGTTTTTAGGTTATCAAATTTTTAAAAAAAAGTTATATAGTTAAAATAATTTCTGAAGAACAGTTCCACTGATTTTTTTGCTGTGTACTATACAAAGAACTAGGTTATATCATAGCTATTATTTGTAGAAAAGTGGGCATTTGAAACATCAAACGCAGATTAATTTGAAAATCAATATCTAAAATGCTTGTTTCTAAGATATGTGTTTTCCAATCACTCATTAAATAAAGGCAAAATATAAAACATAACGATTTTGTAAAACATCGGGTTTTTATTTCTAATCTAACATTCTGCTACTCCAGCATTATTCATAAAACTTTTTGTATCATTTATAGATATCTATTATGAATGCAAATCTGGTTACAATTCTGCTTACGAATTCTTTTATAATCATTCATATTCAAATTTTAGAAAATTCTCTCTCTCTCCGTTTTTGACTCCGCAGAGATAACACACCTCAACTCTGAAGTAGGAGGGAAACTACTAAACTCCTCTGTCGTAGGAAAATACCGTAATCTGGATCAGCGAAGTCCGCTACACTGGCCTAAAAATATGAAAACAATATCTAAATGTGTTTTCTCCGATTTACGCTCTTTTTAAGTTATACTTATATTTGCATATAATTTCTACAAGTATTAATTTAAATACGTAGCTATCTTTCTAAATTTGATTTTAATAAAGGTTTTGTTTCAAGTTTAATTTTTGAATAAATGATTTTTAAATTTCTATTATTCTTGTATGTTTATACCATTTTTTTATCATATTCCACTAAAAGCCATGTTAGAACATGAACAAAATCTTCAATAGCTTTTAAAATTTTGTCACTCAGCACTATTTTGCTGATTTAATAATAAATTGAGTACTATAATTAGAGTCGTCAAAATTTTATTTTTTCTTATGAACTATTAAACACTAATTAAATATTTATATAAATAAAATAAATATTTTGTTTCTATTTATATTCTATTGAATGCATAAATCTTTATATATATGTTTCCCTATTTTATATGAAGAAATAATATTTTAACTGATTTTTAAAAAAAGCCATTTGTATTAAAGTAACGCTTGATAAATTCAACTCAAATGATGGAATTATATACAGTTGGATATTCTAAAAATACTGAAAGTCTCATTTCTTGATTGAAACCCACTGTATCCTTTTTGTCAATATGGCCCATTCTCTTTTTATATCAAAAAAAATATCTCTTATATATGTTCTAACTATAAATACACAATATATGCAAATGATTTGTTTTTAACAATAATATTTCATACATTTTTCCTTCATAAAAAAGATTTATCTGAGATTAGTGAAAGAAGTAAACGACGTTAAGTGTTATATATCAAAATTTCATCAAAAATAATTTAGAGTCATTGAATATCTGATAGTTATGAGGAAAAATAAGCAATCATTTTAAAATTATAAAAAGAAAAAAAAAAGGAATTTCAAAAATATTTTACAAATAAAAACATAAGATTTGCTAGTGATTTACTGGCTGCGGAACTTCAAGATACTTTAGAACGGTATAAGCTAAAACAATGCATTACATTTTCTTGACTTCTACTCTAAAGAATCATGCATTCGTAACAATTCCCTTTTATCTGCATTATTCAAAACTGCACCGTCTATTACAGGAACTAGACAAGTTTACTTAGCAATGTTTGAATAACGGAACAGAGATAATAGCGGGAATGTAAATAAATCATTCAATCGGCAGAGTCTTGTTGAATAGAATTAAAGGGATCACTAGGCTTGTTCGGATGAAAGAGCTTAATCCTGCTGCATTATTTAGAATTAAATTTCTGTAAAATAATGTTACGCGGATGTTTGGATATAAATGCTTATTTAGTTTGGGTTGGATATAATGCTGATTTGGTTATACAGCAACACTACGCATCTTCATTTAGAAACTGAGATTTGCAGTTCCTAAATGACGATGTTAGATTGGCTATGATAGTTTCTAGTTTCTTATGTACTTACATTTAATTAAATTAAAAATCAAACAAGATATTTATATCCTAGACAAGAATCAGAGGAATACTCTGGTTCACCTTGAATCTTCTATTTGAGTGCATTTATAGTTTCATGGCGTATATTTGAATGATAGAACACAACTAACAAGCACATGACACATCACAGCATGCTTCTGAAATAAATGGTCAACAAAGTCCTAGATTATGTCAGGTATGAGCCTTATGTAGTAGTCAGCAAGGCCGTATAAAACTACTGATCAACAACATATGGTAAATCGAACATCCAGAAAAAGTTGCTCATAGATAACATTAATGTCCTATACGGAAGGATGCATTCATAAAATTGAGAGATGGTGCAGGTGTGTTACGTGTACATGGTTGCAGAGGACAAAAAAAATGGAAGCTCTTACGCTCTCGGAAATGAAACAGTCAGTTTTGATTATTCAGCAATCCTTTAACAGCATTTCGTTAGCTGTGAGAATCTATTTGTCACAAAATCACGTGATTTGTAAAGAAATGCAAATTTCTAAAAATATATGACTAAGATGTTTCCTCAACTCGAAACCTAATGGTAGTGAATTCTGGGAGAATGTAGGGATTATGGGAGATTGTTGGGGATGTGGGAGATGACAAAATTAGAATAAAGACTATGCAATCGAAAATAAAGTGACGGATTAAGCTGAATGACTTGTATGGTATGGTGGTTAAGGAATTGCCCTCGCACTAGGAAAAACCGAGGTTCGAATCCCGGTACGGGCATGGGTTTGAATTATCTCTCTCTACGAGCAGTCCTTGCTGAGCAGTGCCATTTATTTAATTTTGACAAATTTCGCTCCCTCGAAGAAGTGACGAATCAAACGTCACTCTGACGAAATTTTTGCTGGGTGCTTATAATAGAAATCAGTTTGCTCAATAACGAAAAAAGATTCGTGTTTTCGTTAAGAAATATTCTTGAAGAAAGATTCGTCCATTTTTTATAGTTTGAATGTTCCCACAAATTTTCTTTTAAAAGCCACATTAAAAATGTTGCATTTCTTTAATATTTTTATTTAAATTGCAACTTCAGTAAATCGATTTTGAATTAACATACCTTACAAATTAGCATATGCTAATTTTAATCGATGAAGGTTTACTCCAAATGAAAAAAAAAAAAATCTCTTGAAACATTAATTGTTTTATGTATTTATCATAACTTTGGCACCAGCATAACGAAATGCACATTAGAGCATTATCATTTACAAAAAAACATATCACTAAATTTATACTGAGACATGAGCAGAGATTGCTTTATTTAGAGTTGTAATATAGCACTATTGTTTTACGTCACAACAAATCATAAAACTACTTGAATTTAGTATTTCTCTTCTATTTAAAACAAAAAAGAGAAAATATACATTGTTGCACTAATTTTAAAATCTCTCTCTTTTTTTTTTTTTTTTTTTTTTTTTTCATTTATAATATTTTTTTAGTTATCATATTTTTTCCAATACTTTTAACATTTTATACACAGTATTAATTATTCTCATTTTCTATGTCATTTTTGGAATTGTGTCTATTATTTATTTTATAAATTCACAAATTTTACCTATGAACAAAATTTGAAAAAAACTTGCTTTTGATAAGGGATTCATAGTATTGGGCAAATTTTAAATTATAATTTTGTATATGTTTCTCATAAATATAAATAAAAATTTTTATAATTACCCCCATTTAGTACCAAGAAATGTCAAGCGTAGATACATTTCTACAAAAGTAAATTTCGGTGATTATATTATTTAACTTATGCATTACAAGTGTGGGGTAAAATTGTGGAGTAACTCTGGCCATTTCATCACATCGGAAATCTGGAAGTTTACTTAGAATGCAACTATTCTGAATTGTTATATTTCTTTACTTTTAATCGAGTTTTCTAAATACAGAATTTTAATGAGTCAATTTATTGTTAAATTATCTTAAATAGTTTGAGTACTACCTAAAATTAAATTAAAAATAAGGAAGAAAAGGAAAAAAATGTTGAAAAATAATTAGATAAAAATGCTCTTTATAACCAGATTTAAAACCCACTAAATCCCTTATCACTTTTATTAAGTTATCGTACAAAGCTGAAGTATATATTTACATATCTTCCGATTAAGATTTATGTCCTTTAAATATCATTCATATTTAATAACTACAAAATGAATGACTTCACATTCATGCTCGGGACTTCCTGGCCATGGATAAAAACAGAAGAAAATATGACGGAGAAATACGCGTGATTCTAAATAGCTATTGGCTCTCAATTCACTTCCAGGAAACCTTTTTTTTCCCTCATTGATTGTAAATTGGTGATTCCATAACTCAATAGCAACAATTCAGCATATTGTTCCTGCATTGTTCAGTACCACGCGGGGTTGACAGGATTTATCATTAGTGATTGGTTCCTACCTTAAAATTGTTTAATAGTCATGTTGAAGTTATTGGCAATGAGACAGCTGATAACAAGGAAAAGTATGAGCCTGAACAGCCGGAGTCTCAGCTTACATACAGGAACGCATGCTGGTACATTGTTGCAGCAATCAACTACTTTCCCACATAAGTGTCAGCAAAAGTTTGGTTTCTGAAGACTGTGTTTCTCTGTATGCATAATGAAATTAAGGAATTTTTAGTTCGTTTCCGATTAATTACTGGTCATGACTACTTGCTCCAAAGATCGACTTCGAATGGTATCTACCTTTATGTTAGAGTGATATAATTGTGTAGCATATTTACTTTTATTTTTTGCATGTATGCTACTTTCGTATTTTCTTCATTAAAGTGATGGCTAGCATAAAAGCAATCGCTATAACATATTTTACTAATACTTGATTTTACGTTATATAATGTAAATGGGCAAAAAAAAAAAAAAAAAAAAAAAAACATAACAATACTGCAATAAAAAAACAGCATTTAATTAAAAACAATGGATACTATTTTACTATTTTCATCCTATTTCCCCACTGGTGTTCAAAATTAAGAGAATTTGCATTTTTTGTTAAATTCCCTGAAAACAACTGAGCAAACTGAAAAACTTCTGTTTAGAAACAAATATTTAAATCTTGTGTGTCGAATATGTAAGCGTATACATATGCGTGAGTAAAACTGCATATACACTCAAGAGCCAAAACATTATGACCAATCCTACATTTTGCAATGAACAGTTGGATATGGAGCTACGCAGCAAACGTCCCACTCGTGTGTCTTTGCTGACCAAGCGCCATCGCCAACTACGCCTGCGTTTGGCCCGGGAACATCGCGACTGGACTGGACCATCAGTGGGAGAGAGTTGCCTGGTCAGATGAATCACGGTTTGTCATTCATAACGCGATGTCAGGATACGCCATCTACCTGGAGAACAGTTGCTCCATCAATGTACAGTAGATCATACGCAGGCAGTTGGTGGCGGTATTATGCTTTGGGGGACGTTCTCTTGGGCGTCTCTGGGACCCGTGGCTGTGGTAGAGCAGACCATGAATGCTACAGGGTATCTGAAGATCATTGCGGACCAGTTGCACCCTTACATGGCCTCTGTTTTTCCAGCTGGGAATTGAATTTTCGAACAGGACAACGCCCCGTGTCACAAGGCTCAAATTGTGTTGGAGTGGTTCCAGGAACATGACGCTGAATTCCAGTTAATGTCCTGGCCGCCTAACTCAACGGATCTCAATTCAATGGATCAAATTTGGGATGTCATGGAACGGCAGCTCAGAGTTCAAAGATCACTAAGTCCCAATATCTCGGATTTGCCTGACCGTTGCTTAAACATCTGGTACAATCTGTCTCCAGACATCTACCAAGGACTTGTGGCTTCCATGCCAAAGCGGGTTACAGCTGTGTTGCGGGCTAAAGGTGGAACAACTCATTATTAAGAGGTGGCCATAATGTTTTGGTTCTTGAGTGTATATGACTTTATAAGCTAGCGGCAAAATCTGCATTTCATTCCCTCGCACATTTCGGAAAATTTATTAGGTTCTTATTTTAAGCACCGATTCTTTTCTTTCACTTCAAACAACAAAGATGAGTAACAACCAACGTTTAGCTGAGGATATTAAGTGGCGAACTGTGGGATGACTTGAAGCAGGCCATTCAGAAATCCAGATTTGTAGAGAATTCAATTTATCGCAAGTCATCCTGTGCAATCTATGGAAACAGTTTCAGGACTTCGTATCTGTAGAGAGAACGCCTGCCAAGATTCACAACGGCCAACAATGACTAGTCAACTTCCGCGAAATATATATCTTGGATGCTACAGCTTCACTGCTCTCTCGTGCCCTCTATGCTGTCACAGGTAGCCGAGTTTTAAATGATATTGGTTCTAATAATATTGTATTTTATTGATAAGTTCTTAATAAGAACAGGTTGTTTGCAGGAAAATCTCTTGTTTGAAACCCACTAACTTCTGCCAATAAAAGAATCCACTTAGAACAGTACAAAGATCATAGAGATTGGAGCATGGATCAATAATCGACCAGTTTTTTTTTATTTACTGATGTGTCCCTCTTCAGCTTGACCCTCAAATATAGACGTGTTTTAATGCGAAGAAAACCAGGGCCCCCTAACTGCAGTCTAATGTCCGAAAATAAACTATTATGGCGGTTGAGGTTTTCTGGTTAGGACAGGCATAATGCTGGATTCCAGTACACCAATACATGTCTTTAAAAGAGGAGCTGTGATTAGTTTTTGGTATAGGGATGAGGTCTCGAAGTCCTATGATCACTTTTTCAGGGGTCATTACTTTAATTTAATGTATAAAAATGCGACACCCCACATAGTATTTCTGGTCTACTATTTTCTGGAAAAAGCAGCTTTTAGCTGGATAGGTTGACCAGCCATATCTCCAGATTTCAGTGCTATAGAGCATGTTTTAGACACTTCAGAGAGGGTAGTTGCAATGCGTAACCACTTAGAAAAACACCCAGTGTCTGATAAACAACGTTACTGAATGATTGGGATAAAGTAGCACGGGAATTCTTAAACTGCCTTTTTCACAGTCTGAAAGCACTGTGTGAGGCCTGTATATCTATCTGATCGAGAGGACCATATTATTGTAATATATTTTTAATTATATATCTCTGAGTTCAAAACAAATTTTATTAAATTCGGTCCAGTAGTTCTGAAGAAAATCAACCAAATATAAATATTTTCTTGATCTTGAACACCAGTCTTTAGATTATGGAATAAACAGTCATTAAAATAGAATGCCCAATTGTAAAGCAAATTATAATTAAAGATAATAATTTGTAGATAAATTTTGACTGATCATTGCATTTGACTAATTAGATGCGCTTAAGTGAGGAATAATTGGTAAAAAATAAATAAAATGCTACTAGCAATGTCTCCCACTGAAATAAATTAATTAGCATTTTCTCCTAAATTTTCACTTGAAACATACATGTTGACTCAAAAAATAGTTCTCAGCATATGAATAATTTATAGTTTAATTGGTATTGATTCGTCAACAAATGGTAAAAAATAGTGAAAAAAAAAACATTATTAATTTTGGTTTTAAATCTAAGCATCAGTAACAAGACTTACACAAGTTTGAATTGTATGGTAGAATTGTCTGACATTTTAGAATGATTTATGCATTCATTCTGATTAAAATTAATTTTCGAGAATGAAAAACTCAAGTTTCCAAACTATTTAAATTGTTTGGTTGTTTTGATTAATTAATTCTCCCTAACTTCCGATTTTGTTTAACTAAAAATTATAATTCAGTTTTGAAGAAAAAAATTTAATTATTTTTTTCTTCTCATTCTTGACTGTGAAACGCTACTCAAGGATCATTCATTTTTGAAATTTTACTATGCTTTCATCTGAAATTGCCTGATATGCAAGGATTATTCAAAACTTAGTAAAGATTTATAAGTAAATTTTTCTCTGAACTATTTTATTCTTAAATTAAACCTGCTTTTTCTAAAAAAAAATCTGTAAGTTAAATAATGTCACTATCTTCCAGTTTTGTTTTATAAAGTATAAGTAGATAAATTTGCGACTTTGTTACAGCTTGGGTGTCCTGTATCTCTAAATGAATGAATATGGAGTGGAAAGATTTAAATAAGGCCATCAAATAATATTTTTTTAGTTTATTTATTTTAAGGAACTGTAAAACTCAAGTAAGTTTCCTTTTTTCTGGATAGGTCGTGTACTCAGTACCTTAAATAAAACGTACTATGTTCAGATTTATTTTGTTTAATATATACTTAGAGTTTGTTTGGAAATTTTGTATATAAAATTACTTTTGGTAGGTTTATTTTCTTTCTAAATCTATAATCAAAAGAATTTTAACTAACAAAAAGAGCAAATCGATATCTAACAATATACAAATAAGGATACGGTAAAATTGTTCAGAAGAAAAAAAAAGAGCTTCAGAATTTCTCAGAGCTAAAAGTGCATCACGATTAAAGCAACTTTAAATTTACATATTTGCGGAGAGTAAAATAATTATTTTAGGAAAAATCACATTTTCTTAAACCATATTTGCAAAACGTATATTGAAAGGTATATTATTTAACTTAAACTAACGAATATTTTAAATCGATATCAATCAATATGCAAGCAAGTTAACATCATTAAGAGAGAAATAAGGAGCTCCATAATTTCTCAGAGTTAAAAGTACATCCTGATTAAATCAACTTTAAATGTGAATAGGTACGAAGAGTATGATAATTATTCTAGCATAAAATTACATTTTCTAACTTTTCCATAATTCTTTTTCTTAAGACATATTTTCTTCTTATGAATGGAAAGAAAGAATTTCAATTTCGACGGTTTCAACATTTCTCATCATTGAAATTCTTAGGTATTTGTTATATTATCTTTCTACTTAAGTGGCATTTTTCTCTTTCGAGTTGAAACTCGAAGTCGTTAATCTTCACTTAATGACTCAGTTGCAGAAGTTTGATAAAAGTTTCTAAGTTCTTTTTTTTAATCTAATTAAAATTTTAAGCTCATTTTAGTCTGAAAAATTGCTTGAATGTTTCATACAATTACATGATTTTTTTTTATCGTGATAAAAATCTTAATATTTTTTTCTTACGATACATACTGCCGTTTTCAAGTTTTAAAAAGACTCCAAATGACATTTAAAGATACATGGTGTATATTCTGGAGATATTTCTCATTACTTTTTATGCTTATATTATTCGTAGATACTGTAAAAGTTTTGAAAATGTTGTATTCAATTTTTTATTCAATATTAATATTTTATAATGATAATATTCCAGATAGAAAGTTTCGTTCTTTGTCCAGTTAACAGCTAAAAGGCCAGTTAACAGAAAGAAAAAAAATACTATAAATTCACCATAGTTTTCTCATACTTTTGCAAGAAAATAAAGTTTTTAATATAGATTAACCGTAGCTTTTTTATATTTTTGCTCAGAAAATTTTTTTTTTTCGCATATAGGATTTTACGTAATCATCTCTTTCAATGTATATTTTCAGATTCTTATTAAATATTAAAATAAAAATACAAACACGTTATTAGTCATGAATTAATACTTAAGATAGGAAAAGTATAAATTTAAATAAAATCACTGGTACTATTAAGAAAATAGGATTAAAACATCATAATCAATTTGGAAGCCGGAAAATCTTTTGAAGTGTTTTTGATAATAACTTTTCACCTTGTTTTAATTACCTCCGACAACCAAACTGACTTAGACGTTTTTCATCTCCCTTTCCTAATATATTCCCTATTTCCTAATTTCAAAGATTTCTCTTAGAATTTAGTTAAAAAAAAATTACGGTTTTAATGTTGCTTTTTTTTTTCTATTTTTGCTTTTTTTTTATATTTAAGTTAGATTCTTTTTTATTTTTGTTTTTACGTCACATGCTTGCTAAATTCAGATTTCTTAAAGCTTTTTTTCGCAAAAATATAAATAAAGTTATTATTTAAAACTTTTTTTGGTTATTTTCGATTCGGCAGGTGCAAGGATATTCAACTATTTTTTTTAAAGTATCTTTTTACTTCATTTAATTTTTATACGTTCAAAAAATAATTAGACTAAAAAATATATTTGAAAAAGTTGGCGGGGGTTTATATTTTTTAGTGATTTTTACCCACCTTACCGAAAAATCCCTTTCCTTTTTTTCGCACAAATATTGAGTTAGATCATTTCATTTCTTTTTTCTTAGAATAACTATCAGTTTGTGACTCATATAGTATATATAATCTAGACTTATTTTTCTATAAGAAATCTAGAAAATATTTATTAAGGAAGGAAATTACAAAACACTGTGTGTACGTTTTCTTCTTCTTTTAAATTGTTTCCTGTAAGGTTAATTATTCGATACTAATAATTACAACTCAATAAATGTTTAATAATCAGTAGAACTTACGGAGGAGTAATATGATAGGTATAGTCACAGCAAAACTAGTTTGTAAGCATTACTTATAATACGATGTATAACGCTCAAACTACTATAGGGTAGTTAACTTTAAAATTGTCCATAAACAGAACAGACATGAACAAGCAAAAACTGAAAGAACACGAAAATCTTCTAAATTGATTGTATTAAAAACACAAAAAAGTAAGAGTCTGGGAAAATCAAATTAAATATTAACTTGGCTCAGTGTTTATTGAGGATATTGGATTATCTGTAACCCACCTGTATATTCATGCTTCTTTTTTTTTTTAGTCTAAATTTCCATCTATTAGAATGCAGTAAAAATCTTTATCTTACTATATATAAAAATCAATTGATGGTGTCGCAGTTTTCCATTGTTGTCGCGCATTTTTATTGGCCGGAAATTCACGTGGTAGGATCCAGTTTACCCTCATTCATTTCCATATTGTTTTGGTTGTCATCAGCATAAAATTAACAATAGTCTTAAAGATATTGTTTTTCTTTTCAATTGATGGTGTCGCAGTTTTCCATTGTTGTCGCGCATTTTTTTGGCCGGAAAATCACGTGGTAGGATCCAGTTTACCCTCATTCATTTCCATATTGTTTTGGTTGTCATCAGCATAAAATTAACAATAGTCTTAAAGATATTGTTTTTCTTTAGAAATTTTTGTATCCCTAATTTAAACTTATTTTCCAGTACTGCTATTATTAGCGAGAATATTAAATTATGGTTGTGAACTCATCAAATTTGTTTGAACAATTTAATGTTATAATATAAATGTTATTTTAAAAAATGATTACTTCGAAAAATCACTTCCGTTCACCTAGAGATCCAAATGTTTATAATACTAATAAATAGTAATATTTGGACGTGGGAAGTAGAAGCACAAGAGTAAGCAAACAGAATTCCTTTTAGTACATATATGTTAAGTGAATTATTTTAACTTATGTAAAAAAACTGTTTTCTGCCAAGAAAAGACAATTATTGCGAAGCAATCATCGGGGTTGGTGAGCGGCAGCGAACAGGGGGCTTAGCCCCCTAGTATATTATACAAATTCAAAACGTTTCATTACGATTTGCTACCTCACTTATAATATTCCATAATTATTTTTATGGCTCTCAATATTTAAAGTGTATCGTAGGGCTCGCCCAGAGAAATCATGAATTTAATTATTTTTCTTTGATTCATTGAATATGATAGAGCAGTGTTAAATTGCACGGAAAAAAGCACGGAAAATTACCTTACTGTATGGTAATGGCATTTCTGGATCTGAAAAAAAAATATTCTGGTAAATAAACTTAAAATTTTGATATTTATACCATTCTATGATAATATTTGTCATACGAAAAGCAACAATTAACTAGAAATTCTGGTTTTCAAATTTATACCTTTTATTACCTCATATTTAGTAAAAAAATATGAAAACTAAAAAGTAATTTTAAATGAATACATGGATTTTATCCTACGCTGTAAGGTATAATGATCAAATTACTACTTGTTTCATATTTATCCAATTACATCATATATTATAAAAATATATTTCATGATTAATTTTACCAAAATTCTTACTTAATCGCTTCTGTAAAAGTTTTCGAGATGTTTGGTGTTCCCATTGAGTTATAAACGCGGTAAATTTTAACCATATTCTGAAATTTTCCCCGGACTTTTTTTCTCCGTGTGAAACATACAGTGTTCTAGAGAAAAAATAAAACTTTCTTGAGGTTTAAAGCATTTTCATAAGTACTTTTTTGCTATTTATGCTTTTGTATTTTAACGAACTAAGAAATAATATTTGATATTGTTAAATTTTTAATATTTTTTATGTGTGCATATGATAAGGATAGTACTTTAAGTTCCAGCAATTTATAAATGACTTTTCATTTATCTGAATAACCCTTAAAAGGTGCTTTCAGTAACTCAGAAATATTGATTTATAATTAAATAAAAACTATATGCCCATAACTTACTACGCACACCTTTCAAATTATTGAGAATACTTTCGTTTCGCATTTTTTAGGGTTTTATTTTACAATTCCTTTCTGATATAATGGATTTGATTGAAGAGTAAAATTGACCAAACGGATTTGCTTTTACGAGCTATAACTTTCATAGTTTAAACAATGCATTTATGGATTTTATAATTATTTTTTAAGTTCTACAATCAATTAAAACAAATCAAATTTTTTTAGGCTTATAAAATGTAAACAATATCTCTCTAGAATAAGATTATCAATCAAAAAGTGTTTAAACACTCTTGTTAATAGAAAAAAAAATTTGAGTATGTTTATTTATGTACTTGTATATGTACATTCGTAGCGTAGTTCTTCTTTACGAAAGAAATTTGTTTTTAATAAACTTTTTTAACTCCTCAAATTTTTCTTTTCATTTTAAATACTGTAAATGGTATTGCATTAAATAGCCTCATTTTTAATCAGTATATTTAAAAACTAATTTTAAATTGTTTCCAGGAAAAAAAATATGTTAATGAAAGAACCGCGGGCATGGATTTATATTTATTATTATTTATTGATTGCATTCAACGTGCCAAACTCAATGTATGTACAGTTAAATGGTATGATTTATCTAATGGCTATAAGAAAGTATATGGAAATACTAATTAATTTAATTTTTTTTATTAATTGAAGACAACTTTGCAGTAGTCTGACCAATTAATTGGAACAATTGAATTATGATGGCTAATTTAATGGTGATGCTATTCGTAAATAAATTTTTATATTTTCAGATATTTTTAATATATTTATTTCTAGCATACATTTTCAATTTGCCTATAACAGAGTGCTAGAAATAATCAATCATTAAACAATATAAAAATGAAACGTTATCAATGTTTACGCTCTTTTTTAAACAAAAAAAAAGAATCAAAAAAATTTCGTCACGTGAAAAAACAAAATACAAAATAAAGACAAAAAATATTTGGAAAGAATTAACACGAAACACAGAGTAGTGTATAATTTTAACGTAGTGTGATGTAAGAAGGTCAATGAAAGATTTTAAAAGAGAGAACAAATAAATCTTTTATTTAAAATAATTTTATTGTGGAAATGTACGTCTGAACAAAAATATAAATATATTTTAGTGCAAACATTTTTATATTTACATACAATAAGAAAGTATGTCTAAACGAATATTATCAAAAATAAAATTACGTACTCTAGATCAAATTTAGAATTCTCGGAGTAATATAAATATTAAAAGATTATAAATTACATTTAAGGTATCTGACTAGTTTTGAGTACTTTGTTTTTAAATAATAATATAAAATTTTGAAAAACTAGTCTGTTTGTTTTTTATGTGCAAAAAATTATTATTATTTTGTTTTTTTTCTTCAAATGATCATTTTTAGGTGAAAATAATCCATTGTTTTGCATATACGCTAAAAAATGTAAATTGACGTATATAGCCCGAAACAAAAAACTTAAAAGCAAGTGCATGTGCTACTGAGTCTAAATTCATAATAAACTCAATTTCAAAAATTTTTTCCAAAACAATGAATTTGCACGAGTCAGATACCTTAAAATGCAAGCATTTTAGGTAATACTCCTTAGTATTATATTTTAGGAAAACTTTCATGCAATTTTATCTGAAAAATGTGATCAAATTTATAAAAAGTGGAACAATGTGACTTCTTTAAAAAAAGCATTAGTAAAAATTTTAAATATTTAATATATTTTCTTACAAATAAATTCTTAAATATGTAATATTAACACTTCTTATAGAAGAATCAACAATAAATATTATTAGGTCACTTTTTCAATCAAAATAAGTCCTAATAATGATTTTATTCATATAAAAGGTAGATAATATAATAAAAATTTTACTTATTCAAATGATAACTTAAAAATTTTAGGCAATGTTTCTTTTTATCATTTTAATGATATTTTTCTTTTAATTTAGTAATTTGTGCTTTTTTTATGCAGCCGAAGAATTATTTCTTCACATCACTCAAAGTAGTAGCATAATTTGGACAACAAAAATCTGCAAATAAAATTATTCACATTAAATTTGTATTATTTATTAAATGCAATATCTGTTCGCAAAGAAAAAAATAATTGTTTAAATATTTCGAAAATAATATGAAAAACAATATTAATACATCTATATGCAATCGACAATGGGATTTTTGTGATACATAAAATAAAATTATCAAAAAATATTAAGTGCAAATTTGTTATGCAAATTTTAATCGTAAGAGTAGCTCGTCTGATTTAATTTATTTTATTGTCGATAAAATTTTTATCAATTCTTATGATGATAAAATCAAAGTAAAAAGCAAAGTTTTTACCAACTTCCAGAAGATTTAAACAATTAGTGTTACCAATGTCCTCTTAAAAAGTAGTTAAGATACAAGCGGTAATTTTTGGGTAATTTGCACAAATATGAATTTTAATTCAGTCTAACAAAAAACGAGTCGCACAGCTGGATATAAAGATACTATTATTGCGTTAGAGACTACAATTGCGCTATCTTTGCTCGTCTAGCAAGTCGTAATGTTTCACGTACGTTGACAAACGCCATATTTCGACATTTTAATCGAAAAAACAACAAAAAATAATAGTGTGAATATCACTTAACAAAAAATTAAGTAAATAAATAAATAAAATCTCCAATTCAACCGCCAAATTTTAACTGAATTTCGACAACGGTTTTCATTTAGAAATTTCTTTCTTTTCTATTGAAAATTTCAGCATTTTCACCTTAATTATTCCGATATAAATGAATTTATGTGATCATTATATTATATTTTATTTTTACATGACATCTCTCCAGCTGATTTTACTGTAATTTCGATATCTATTTCTAGTTGAATCCAAGAGTAATTACAAATCCCTTAATAGATTTAATTAACGATCTTATAAACAACATTTTATTTTAATAAAAATCTTACATGCACTCAAAAAAAAAAGATAAATTACCTGATAAATATGTAACGTGCTTTCATCTTATCCAAGATCCTTTTTAAATTTAATCACACAATAACCATAAATTGTCCTGTATTTGTTTTATAAACATCATCAATATAGAGATGCACTTATATTATCCTGAAATAAATCATGCATATTTCAGATTCCTACTTTTTCTTATGAAGCAAATAATATTAATCATATTATTAAGATATTAAGGCAGTTCAAGCGGTAAGATTTCTTATTTATAACAGCATATATATATATGCTTAATAATACTCTTAATAACAAAGTTTTCTTTTTTTCTTTTTTTCTGTTCAACTCAATAATTCCTTTTCTTTTTTAAGCAACATAGCATTTAAAGTTTCTTCTCATTATTGTTTTCAATATTGTTTCACCTTCTGTATTATATTGTACAGTGTTACTTAGGTTTTACTAAAAGAAAGTTATACTTTAAATAACTTAGATTTTTCTGTTTCATAAGTTGCGTAATGTTTAAGTAAACTGATTTTAACACAATCTGAATGCATCCAAAGTAACGAAGAACTTTTTTCCAATTTAAGTCTAATTCTTTAAGGATAAAATTGAGTGACAAAAATGAGAGAAATAAAAGGGTAAAATGAAATCAACTATGGGTCTGAATTATCTCAAACATATTTTTTAGAATGTTTCAATTTCCTTTTTATTGATTTAAGTGTTTCATATTTCTAACTACTAGTTGGTATCAAAAATATATTTTTAGAAAAATGAAATTAAATAAACAAAAGCATGTGAATAGTTATTCTTATTCTTAATTATTTATTCTGTTAGTTTTGAATTTATCAGTATTGTGTGGTGTAACTTTTTTTTCAATTACCATTATACTTTATTAAATATTTAATAGAGCTTGAAGTATACATACTTTTAAATCTTACAACGCATATGATTCTTTTTTTCTAAATTCCGATATTCTTAGCCAGTTAACCTTCTACTATTGAAGCGTTAAATTCGGTTCTTTTTTCATGTATTATTACTAATTTTAACGAATTGAAATTATGTTTTGTTCTTTTTTTTGATAAATGATAATCTGTATTTATATATTTAAATAGTAGTATTAATAATCAACTATCATTACTCCGTACAGAATAATGCGACTATAGCACATATTAAAGTTCCGAGTAATTTATGATGATATGTTCCTAAAAATAGTCATACTTTAAGTTTAGTCACTCATTTTTTATAGTTTCAATTTGATTTTTTTATATTTTGTCAATTTTTTAGGCTGTAATTTTTTTAACTTTGATTTTTAGAAAGTCAATTTAGTTAACATCACCGTCGCAAATATATATTATTCCTCAATTTATTTAGATCAAATGCAAGCCAACTTCAACGATGAAATTTAAAGATTACATCGTTTCCTTAAACTGAACTCATGACCTTGAATAAGGTCAAACAATCACATTTCGAGTAATGAGTAATGGTCATAAGTACATTTCCTAACTATTAAGTCATTAATTTGATGAAATTCAAAAGTTTTTAGCCAAGTTTAAAGAAAACGTATATGAAGTCCTCACAAGTTTTCTCGTATTAAGAGGGGAAAAAATATTCAAATACTAAGTCGATATTTTCTAATGAAGTCTAAAGAGATTCCAAACTTAAATGCCTTGAAGCATACAGTTCTTTGGAAAATTTAAAAGAATTATAATATTACGCTTTCAAAAATGAAGAGAGCTCCAAGTCCGAAACATCATAGTCAAAAAATCATGATTGTTTATTTTGCAGTAATTTTGTTTTTCATGATTTATATAATTAGATTTCAATAGTTTTAATTTATTATCTTTTTTCTTGAAAGAAATCAATTAAATAAGAATTGGATAAAAAGTATTTTTATCGGAAAATGGTAGTGTATGCTTAGTTTTGCGTCACACTATTTTATAATAATAAAACACAAATTTCTTGCCGATAAAAATGTGAGTTTTTTTAAAAATATCTATTGGATGTATGATTAATATATCAAATTCTTCTTTTTTATTAATATTTTTTTTTTAAATTTTTTATTTGATTAACTAATTGAAAGATATAGTTCGAACGAACTTACCTCAGTATTTATAGATACTACGCAATCGTCTTGGTGCTTTAATCTCAGCAATGTATTTGGATTCGATAAATTATGTTCTTCTTCATACCATGGTGAAGGTGTTATAATGGTTGTTGGGGATAGTGGGATTCTGGGTAAATCATCTGTATAGTTTAATTCTGCTAAGCTAACTTCAATGTCATCCTTTTCTCTGTACTTTTTCTGGAAAAGAAAATTTTTTTAATAAAATATATTTTAATTTTTGTAGCTAATGCTTCGTTTACATTCAGATTTTTTTTATTTTTTATGTTAGTTTAAAATAACTTACCGATTAAGGGTGCATGTACAGACAATGCTGATTTTTGTATTTAGAAAACTTGATTTGTAAAACTTGATTTGCTTGTAATATTATTAATTTATTAAAAACATTACATTACCAACATTACAATTAGATCAACTGTTTTATTTAAATTATAAATATGAAGTAAAAGGTTTTATTTACGAATAAAAGTTAGGTACTATTAGAAAAAAAAAAGTATTGTTTGTTTTACATAAATAAATATTGTTGGAGAAATGAAGTTTAAAGGCAAGTGTTTGCCTTCCAAAATGATTCTTCCGTTTTTATAGAACAATTTATGTTACTAAATACGGGATAATTAATATCTACCGAAATCAAAACAATGTTGATTTCTTTCTTATCTACCCATTTAGTAACTTAGTGGTTTTCTTGAAAAATTTAATGGGGGTGTTTTATTGGTATTTAAACTATTTCTTATTAAATATTTAAACGCCGAGCTAGACATTTAGGGGAAAAAATATGAATCCCTATTCGAAATTATTTTATAGATCTGGCATTTCAGGAAGTATTATATTGGAGCTTTTTAACGTAAAAAAACGGTTTAGTTATTTATATCAGGATTACTTACTATGAACCTCACTGAGCGTACTTTCACGGTGAAATATATTTGTAGAGTGAATAACTATAAAAAATGTAGAATTATAAACTTTCCACAGTTTCATAAAGATCAAATTTTAGATTGATCAGTAGTCTTTAAAAATAGTTCTAAACTAAATTATATAATCAATAAATATGTTTACCAATAAATCTGTTAAATAAAATATTTCAGAAAACTTCAACCTAAGCATTCGAAAAAAAAAGTTAGCTTATAGTCATCATTTCTTTACATGATGCATTATAACGTTGCCTCGCGGCTATAAGTAATCGTATAATCCTTGATTCCCACATTCCCGATTTAGTGGAAGTGGTTTAAAAATATATGCATCTGGAAACTCGAGATAAATCATGATGTATTCCGTCTGAAAAAAACATTGATTAAAATTGTATACACGTTGAAATAATCAATAAAGAAACTGTATACTTGAAGAGTTTTTTAATTTTAGGGTTTTTACACTTACGGTTTAAATACTTGAAAAAAATGTAGTAAAATACTAAAGAGACTATTTAAAAATTCGGTATGCTGTTTTTTTCCTACACTTGGTTTCTAGATATAATAACGAGAAAAAAATTGTTTTGCAGAGAAAATTGCATTTTGATATTCAACTTTTTATGTTTCTCTAATCCTCCATTTAATGCATACAAAAAATAAGTAATAATGTAAAAAAATTTTAATCAAACTACGGTAAAGAATACTGTACATACCAGTACATTTTACAGTAAATTCTATACATACTGTACAAGTTTTAGGGTCAAATAATCTGATACATTGTTATTTTTACAGTAATATTAACTGTGAAATCCTTGAATCACTGCACTTAAATAAAAATTTTAGTCAAAATTACGGTATAAAATGTTACAATAAAATAAGTTTTACAGATACAACACTCTCAGAGGACAAGTACATTTTCCCGTAAGTTGAACCAGAATTTTATTTTTTACAGTGCAGCCAAACCATTTTAATAATGAAGAAGAATTATGTATAGATATACAATAGAAGTATAAGAAGAAAAACGAATTACAAATAATGACTTTTATTTCATTGTTCTGATCTTCAGATATTAAGTCACAATCTTCGTGGTGGTGACCTTAAATATGCTACATATTTAGAGAAGATACAATAATGCTCAAACATGTTATTTTTTTTTCTTGAATTAAAAATATTTCTTTCGGCAGATTTTAATTTCTAACCTTTAAAATACAGAAGATTGTCGTAATCTCGGAACTATGGTCCAAGTCATTTGGCCAGGAGAGCTGTAATAAATTTAACATTAAATTAAAATTTTATGTAAATTTTACTTTTAAGTATTTCGCAATGTTTTGTGAACTTTTCAAGGAAATTGAAAAAATTATGCAAAAATTATAAATAATAATTGTTTATTCAATTATAATTACAGGTAAAATATAATATTTAATAATGCATATGTCCAGATGCTAAACTTGAATGAAATCGTTCCAATAGTTCCTAAGAAATCAAATTAATATGTAAACCGTATATACAAGTTGTAAATTAAATAAGTTGTAAATTAAATATTTAAAAATTGATTGTTTATTTTTTTTATTTAAAACAAGATAGAGCACTAGTATGTGATTATCCCATCATTAGATAAAAAGTAATTCATGGAATTCGTTAATTTAATTCTACAGCACATTATCTGTAGATGTGTTACTTATAGATGTATCACAAATAATTCTATAATTGACTCAAGTATAAATTACCTTAAGGCTCCATGATCTCTTTAAAGCCACTACGCAGTTTCGATAGTTTCTACTACATTTTATACTTTCAGGTGATTGACCTTCTTGAATCGTAGCACTTTCAACACTTTCACTATCACAAACTGTAATTAAATTTTAAATATTCAGTTAAAAATATCCCCAGTTTAAAATTGATTTTATTCAAGTTTTCAAATTTAAGAAAAAAAATTATAATTTTTGTTCCTAAAGTTACATACATATGTTTTAATGTTGTTAACACATTGCAAGTAAATGAGAATTTCTACCATTCTAGCATAATTTAAATTTTATTCTGCACCTTTTTTTATAAATTCTTAAGGAACAGGGTTTCTTGTTAGGGACTTGAGGTTTGTCTATTCGGACCGTAGTTTTTCTAGTAACTGCATCATGAAAAAATTTGATAGCTCCCGCTACTTAAATAGGGATTTTGGAAGGGAATTGGTTTCAAGAATATCCTTAATTTTATCAAACGTTGTTCAAACAAGAAAATTTAGAGATTTTGATATGTTCCAAAGTTTGATATGTTATTAAGATTTTAATGTGTTATTACCCTTTAATTTCAGAAAATAATCTTTTAATTGGCATCTTGACTTTTTATGTCTCTTTGTGAGAGAACAATTTCTACATCTTAAAATTAATAAGAGAAATCTATTTTATGCTTATAATTTAATATAGAAAGATTCGTATGAAATGTTCTATATTACTCTAAAATATTTAATAAACAAATAAAAGAGGATACACATGCATTTTACGCAATCATTTATATAATTAAACAATAAAATGCAAAAATGTATAAAGATTTGGCATTATATTGAAATTATATGAATTGAAAATTTTTCGCATTAAAGCACAAAGTATAACGCTTAGTAGTTTAGCGACAGTTAATAAAAAATACTTTTATGTTTTAATTTTACCAAGTTTTATTTAAATTATAGTTCTTATTTTTCGCCATTTTAAATGTTAGGTCTATGCATTAAAGCATTAAAATTTAATAAAATTATTCTCATTTTATGTTTTGATCTCGATGTGTTATATTTTTGCATAGTTCAACTTTTAAACATAATATCAGAAAATTCTTATTTTTAATGCAATTAATTTTATCTACAGGCATTTTCAAAAAGTTATGTCACTATTTAAATACCAAAAAAAAAATTGGTGTTAGCATTTGAAAAAAAATTTAAACCATTTTATATCTAGAAACAAGTTTAGAACTTAAATAAATTGCGAAATGAACAGAACATGTTCTGAACCGTTATTTGATTTAAGGGTTTATATAGTTAAAAGTAAATAAAACATATTGTTGCATGTAAACTAAATGTAACTGCATGCACAACTGAAACATCTCACAACAATCTTCGCTTTGTCGACCTTGCCTTTAGCTAGATCCACACTGCACAAGTGAGAAGTAAATACAGCCATAGTAACTCAAAATTTTAACTAACTAGGCCATGTTATGCAAATATAATATAAGAAAAATGGAAAAAAAAATTATTAAACAAACTCCAGGTTCTTAAGTGTTTCTAAAACTGACATTTATTAATTTTCATTTTATTATTTTTTTTATTTTTTTTTTTTTTTTTGCAGGAACAATTGATCGCTATAAATTTTCGCCTGTTTATAATCAGTTATATTTAATAAATATTTATTTCCAAAGAAAATCTTAATCTGAATTTTTTTGTTTATCAGAACTATCTAAAAAAATGACAAAATTCTTATAAAATAAGGAAAACAAACACAAGAAAATAGAATTAAGGGGTATTTTCAGTAGTTTGTAAGGATCTAAAATTTATACCATTGTTTGGTGGCACTACATCTGGACATGCGACAGAGAATTCAGTAACATCTTCAACAACTTTTTTCTTTGTTGCTTTCTGAACTCTGAAAAAAATGCATTCAATGAAAAATTAAACATCAACTGCAATAACTTTTTTTGTAAAAATACTATATAAGGTGCTTTCTTTTGCAATCTGATTCATACTTCCCTCTTTCACTTTTGGCTTTGTAAAAATAAATAATGCACTTCATTACTTAATTAAAAACATCGCTCGCTTCAAAATTATGCAAATCGGAAATCATGTTTCAGACATGTTTCAGACGCTCAAAAGTAGGCACCCATTTTCAAGGTTTGAGAGGCGTCAATGAGAAGATACAAAAGTAAAATAGAAAAAGTAAAGATTCAAACGAAAAATGGAAAAAAAAATGTGTGAAAAAAAACTAGAAAAATCACAGTAGCCGAGACAGAAAAAAAAAAGATAAAAATAGAACAAGAAAATAGTAGTGGTCTAGAGGGGCAAATCAGGATCAAATGCAAATAAAATGACGACGGTTATTTCTCATTTGTATGTTCTTAAAGCGAATTAAGTTTTTAATCAATTAATATCATTCCGTTAAAACATCTTGGGATACTATTTTCATTATTTTTTTTTAATTTTAAAAGTTTTGAGAAAATTTATTTTTTCATATCAATAAAAATATATGTTAAGTTCAAATGTATGGTAAACTAAAGTTAATACTAGATAAAAGAGGAGGAATAACAATCAATGGCACAAATATTCAATTTATTTTTTTACTTATGTCTTTAGTATGCGAAGTAGAAATCCGAAAATGACATAAAATTTTCCGTTAATCTTCTAAGTCATTACTTTTCTAACTGCTATTTAAATCTTCAAAATTTAAATTTTATTCATTTGTTTTTGAAATGAACATATGCTGTTTATTTCAAATTTATAAATGTGAACACCATTGAGATTTCGGAAGAAAGTTAACGTTGTAGATATTTTTCCGCAGAGGTTAGCCAAAATTATTGGATTAATATTTAAATAAGTAAACTTACTTTTCTGTTTCTTCTTCTATGGAAAATTCATCTGAAACAATATTGGCACATTGTTACTTCTAAGTAATAAAAATATAAATTTATTTTAATTCCAAAAAATTTACATAAACTGCTAACTGAAGTCAATATGCTAAATTATATGAAGAAAGGTCATATGCACGAGGAAATATCTCATTTAACGTCAATGTTTCTCATGTAATAATATGATATATTAGAATTTCACAATTTGTTTTATTATTGATTTTAAAGGACTACTGATACAATTAGGGTATTCTAATTTCAACCAATATTATTTGTTGAATAAAAAATGCACATTTATTTTTTTTTAAAAAATACAATGCCATTTCAAAATCAAATTTAATCAATTGAAATTGAATCTGAACAAAAAAAAAGAGAGTTTTAACTAGGAATTTTTTAAAGTTTAATAATTTAAATATTTTACTCTCTAAAGTCTCTAGGAGCTAAAAAAAAACCTACATAATTTTAATGTATCAATACATTAATATATGTCTTGTGACATATGCAATTTTCAATAAGCGAACTTAAAACATTTATTATCATTTAAAATTAACTAAAGCAAAAAATACGCCCTGAAAAGTGACCGAAAAACAACCGTAATTTCTTTCGATGTATATTCAAAATGGAACAGAAAATATTAATAGTTAATCATATTAATGTATAGGTGAAAATTCTCTCTCCAAAACACGGAATATACTTCACATATTCAATCATGAGTGGAATGACTGATTGGTACCTTTTCGGAGTCTCCTTCTTCGTATTTGAACAAGTGCCAATGCGACTACGCTTATCGCCAACAAAGTGCTAAGTGCTGCAATTGTTACAGCAACTAATAGAGTGAATCTACTCATAAATGCTGCTTCTGAAATAAAAAAAAATATATAAAATTAATTCCGGTTGTATAATAATTGTTATAGGTTCATAACTGTTGAACCTAATATTGTATAATTAATTATCTTCATTTGATATTTATGTGGGGATGTGCTAATTTTATAACTGTAGATGTTTGTATGATTTTGGTTTAATACCACTTCTTCTTTTTCTTAGGCAATACAGTAGATAATCGGCCGAAGCCATCTCAGTCAGTTTACCCCATCTAGATCTACGTGCTGCTGTATTTTTTCCGTTTGTTAACTCGCAATTCCTTTAACAATGCTTCTACTCTATATAACCATTTTGCCTTCCTCTTTTTCCCTCTGGTGTTTGAAAGGTTATGTTTTAAACACCTGATCATTATCTTATTAATTCCCCTATCCATACAATATTACATGGTATTTCAGCGCCTTAAATAATATCAGTCGGAATAGTCAATAAATAGATTTTTGCGATTTAGTAGAATGGATTTATAAAATAGTTTTAGATTTTCAAACAGAAGCAAGTTGTTTTTTATTACAAATCCATATAAATTATAAAGGTTATTATTCTTAAAATTGTTTAAACTAACAACAAACTCTCTTTAATTCAAATAGCAATATTGTTTGAGCATTATAAATAAAAGACCAAATTAATTCGATATAACTCAAAGTGAAAAAAAAGTATTCGAAAACATATTAATATAAAACTCGACCGAAAAACAAAACTTCTCTTTAACGAAATTTGAAGAACGTGTCGGAAAAATTACGGAAAATTTTTGAGAGTTTCAAAAGAAATTATAATTTTTTTTTTTAACATTAAACAATATGTAGAAACTTACATTTTTCATGGAACTTGAGTAAGTTAAAGAAAAGTAGTTCCCTTTTAAACTTAAAACCTTAAAAAATTTAAGAGCCTATTTCAACGATAAATTTAAAATTTATTAATATAAAAAAACTGCCTTCATTATTATGAACATCAATAAAAAATACAAGTAGAAAATCATATTTATACATTATAAAAATACTCTCTATACTGTTTCCGGGATTTCGATACATTGTTTATCTTTCATTCAAGGAAGTTATGTCTTAACTCTTAACTCCTTAACTTAATTCTTTGGATAATTTAAAATGTAAAAGTAAATTTTAGATATTTAAATGTGATATTTAGATTTTGAATATTAGATATTTAAATGTAAAAGTAATTAATTTCACTGAAAGGATAGAAAATAAAAATATTGAACTGTACAAAAATAATATTTTTTTTTTTTTTTTTTTAATAAAATCCTATATAGATAATTGTCAATGCTGCTACAGAAGTATTAGAACAAAATATAAAATTCAAAATATGAAATCTATAAAAATTAATTGGTCCATTTTTAAACGAAAATTTTACTTCTTTGAAGCTAGGAACTGTTTCTTAATTTTTTAGTGAAATCTAAATAAAATTTATAAAAATAAATGAAATGAGTATATGTAAGGAATATAGTAATACGTTTTATCAAAACATCCTTTAAACGATTATTTTGTAGATTATGCTTATAAATCATTTTCAATATCATATCATTTTCAATTGCGCAATCATCATTTCAATCATCATCAATCATTTTCAATTGCATCTATCATCAAAAGGTAGATGCAAACATAAATATTTTCTAAAACCTATAACTTTCTTTTCAATATATATTTATTTAAATTTTGCTAAATTATAAAAAGAGATTATTTAATCATATCTTTAAAAAGTAAAAAGCTTATCTATTGATTTATCTTAAATTGATTTATCTATTTTATTAAAATTGATTTATCTATTTACCAACCTTGCTCTTCATCTCTAACAGAAAGTGTGCTACCCAGTAGCGCGACAGAATTACTCCGTCCTTTTTCATTTGAAGCAGATGCAACTAGGACAAAAGGCGTGTTCGGAGAAAGCTTAGTAACCGAAAAAGTAGGATACTCATCATTGGTTAGATTAAAATGAAGATGATCAACTGCAGAATTATAGACATCCAGGTGGAATTTTTGCGGCAATCCACCATTATAACCAGGTTCACACTCTACCAATATCCAGTTTTGTGTTCTGTTTGCAATCACACAATTCCGTAGAGGATCTGGTGGACCTTGATGAAAAAAAGGGATACAAAATGACTTTTATACATTGTATATTTTTAAAAGATTACGCACGTTAACACAGAGCCGTTTTAAAACAGAAATGCTGCATGTGATGATATTAAATATTACGAATAGTAATGGTATTCAATGTGTATTACTGATTTGAAAACTACTTTAATGCATGATTTTTTTTCACGGTTGAAGCAATTTTCTTTTTCAAATCATGAAAGAGATTTAAAATATATATACTTATTAATCAAATTTGGTGATTTGAAATATTTAAAAAATTTGGTCAAAATCGTAATAATAAAATTATATTAATCAAAAATATACTTTTTGTATAAAAGTATATTTTTAGTTATGCTTATAATTTATTCAAATGTAGTTAGTTAATATTTTATTCATTTTATAACCAATGCAAAAAACAAAAACCAAAAATTAAATTCAAGGCACATATTAAATTTAGGAGAGAAATTATAATAATTTTTATAAATCTATCTTAAGTATCAAAGCTCTTAATTTATTTAAGTATTATTTTATCGAACACGATTTAGATGAGCTTTTGAGTTTTATTTAGTAAAATAAATAAAAGTCCACTGGTTTGTATGGAATCTAGCTGGATGTATAATGCTGTTGAACCCTTTCGTATCATAAGCAGTCAATTTTGGAAAAAAAATATCAAAATTTAAAATACATCCGTGAAATAAGAATTTTATTTTTAAAATAAAAAGAGAAGTCTTTGTTTAAATTTCGATATGATAACTTTAGGACCTGACAATAAAAAAAAATAATAAAAAAAAACTTTTTTAATTTTCCTGTTTTCAGAACTTCAAATTATTAAAATTAATACGTCTTTATAAATTTAAGAAATATTTAAAATAGTAACTAATAAAACATTATACGAAATTTATCGTTTTGAATCATTATATAAATAAAATATTAAATGTAATACCAGCTTGAATGATCCTAGATACACATGGTTCCTTTTGTTCACCAACTGCATTTGTTCCCCAACACATAACCACACCAAAATCCAATAGAGCTTTTGGAGATACCGTAAGAATGCTACGAATTTTCTTTGAAGTAAAGTTCATCAATTCAACATTTTCTACCGAATTGTTCAGGGACCAACGAAAGATGACATCATCAGGATCAGCATCTAAATCACAAGTAATATTCACGCTTTCCCCTCTGGCGACTCCGTACAATGACTTTCCAATGCCTTTACATGTTGGTGCATCTAAAAAATTACAATAAATGAATTACTCTTTAATTACTTTTATAATTATATATTTCAATGAATACAATACTTTGAAATATTACTACTGCTTAGCAAAATGCTTTGAAAACTTCTAGCTGCCTACTACGGTATATATGGACAGTGTATATACGGTTGTACACTGCCCTGAATAACTTTATCAAATGATCGCGTACTAGGGCACAATCCTTATGACTCAAAAGGTAGATCTTAGAAATGCTATTTAATGAGTGCAAAAGAAATTTTAAGGTAAAAAATCAAACAGAAAAATTCACTTTCTGTGAATAAACATACCTTTTTTATATGGATTTGAATTTATGAGCCTCAAAATAGACAGAGTAGCCGCACTCGGAGCAATATTCTCCCAATAGTTCGGTTAGAGTAGCGATCAAAAGTTTTGTATCACTTTCATGATTGCAATATTTTAATATATCAAAATATAAAGTTTGAATAAAATCGGACAAATTGTTTTAGAGACATCGAATTTAAAGTATACGAATTCAGAATATTCTCAGAACAATACGACTGATTTCGATCAAATTTTGTATTTTGCGTTTAAAAGTTACATGCTTCAGATTTATGTAAAGATTTGCTTACCTGATTATTTAAAATGTTTTCAACTATTATAAAGTAAAATAATAAATAATAATGAATTATAATAAATAATTTTAATTTTTTTTTTTGCATTCATCTTTAGATAAATGAATTTTATATTTATGAGCAAAAATGCTTTAAAAATTTGCAAGTTATGGAGGAGTACACAGGAACTAAAATGAATATTAAGGGGTACAAACTTTGGACCGTTTTTTTGATCGAATTATTGGACCATATCTCTCGGCAATCAACTGAGGGTTGAAGATTTAAATAAGTTGTAAAAAAGGTGCGTTTTGTGTTCTGCGTATGTTTTGTGTAAAAATGTTTATTCTGAGAAAGCATGTTTTTGTGTCTGATTTTGCAATTTAAAATTTTATTTAAATTAAGTAATAAGCATATTTAAGATATAACCTGTAAACCGTGAACCATTGAGTTCTAGTATGTATGAAAATCCGATTCGATCAAAAGTTATTTCATTTATTTTACTTATTTTTTGTTTATTTACTTTTCTTTACCAACATTTCAAACTTGTTTAAGTAAAATTGATTTGGTATAATCTTTGATCAGAAAGAAACTTACTTAAAAATAATAATTGTATGAAAAATAATACAAAATGTCTAATGCAGCCCATGTTTACAATCTGCCTAACCAAAGAAATTCGTTCGTTACATAGTATAGCATTTTCTGCTGTAATGGAAATAAGAAATATCCCATTTCAAAGATGGAAGCTTTTGCTACTTCTTTTGCCGATCAACTTCGAAAAATTCCCTAAATGTTTACTTCATACCCTTACTTGATATAGTTTAACCTCGTAACTATAGTCTCCGACAATTTTCTAGAAGACTGGAGAAGGAAGAATTAGAAAGAAAATCGACGCTATTGAGAAGCATCGTCAGTATCTAATCATCAGGGAAATAATAAAAAAAAAACTAAATTTTATTTGTAACGGAGTTGCAAAAGTTAGCAATACTTATTACAATTCAGTCACAGTAAGAATCAAACAATAGTTACTTGTTGTAACTCGATTGCTTATTTGATGTGTTTGGATATATTTGGAACTCTGTCTTAAAACTTTATTTTAACTGTATCTTAGTTCTATCATCTATTTTCTGTGCAATCGTAAAGTTTGTTAATAGCAACAAAAAAGTTTTATATTTCAGAAGTAATCAAGTTGTATATCTTAGAAATAATTTTTATTTTTACTTTCTACGTTGCAATTTACATGTATTCTTCCGCAAAAATAACTCTAAAATATTTAAATAGTTTGTTATTATGATTTCTTCAAAATTTTAAACATTGTGCATTTAACTTCAACTTCAGATTGGCAGCTTGTGTCAGAATTAGAGATGACTGACACGCAGTGTTGTCCTATTGACATCATCTTACCATCAGACTTGGAATTAATCTGCAAATGGTCTTAGATATACAAAATTAACAAAATTTCTATTTTGAGTCAATTGAAGATAATAAAAAAACATCATGAAAATTAAAGATTTATTCTGCACTACGTTGTTTTAGGCGCGAAATGGATTTTGCTGAAATTAATGAAGTGTGAAGGCATGCAAAGATATTTAGAAACTTACATCGTACTTCAAGTGACAATTCCGAGCTTTCACCTTTACCTTCAGTGTTTGCAGCAGAGCATTTGTATCTCCCTCTGTTGTCCTTCCTAACTTTTTGCAAAACCAAAGACTGATTGGAGATTAAAACACCAGTTGATGCATTGCCATAAAAAGGAACGCCGTTAAAAAACCAAGTTAATTCTCTTATTCCAGGATTTGACTTAGTTACACATTCCAGATATACATCATTGCCTTCCTTGATCGTTGAGTACTTAATGTTAGCACCAACTTGCAAAGTCACTTGGGGAGGAACTTTATGAAAAGGAAAGAAATTAAATTAGATTTGGTAATTTTAAGTAAAGTTTAAATGATGTTTGATCTGATAGTTAACAGAGTTTATATAAAATATTCCGAGAACACTGAAAAAAAAAATGTTTTGCTTTTATACAAATAATGGAACATGCTTAATTCGCGAAAGAGAATTTCAAATCTGAAGTTACTTTTGCTCCAAAAGCAATAGCTAAATTGAGTATTTAAGTGAACCCTTATTTGAAAAGTTACTTAGAGAGCAACTTCATGAAAATACAAAGAAATCAGATTAAATCTGGTAATTTAAATAAAGTTTAAATGAGCCTTTTTATATAAGCCTGTTTTAATTTATAGAATTTACTTAAATTATTTCCATAACATTGGGAAAAATTTTTTTATTTCCATTTATACAAATGCTTGATCTCGCATAATTCGGAACTTTCAAATTTGAAATTAATTTTGCTTCTAAAGACATATATTCTTAATGCCCTTTTTAGTCTATATATTTTGTAGAAATGCACAAGTTCAAAAGGGTTACAGAGTGTTCGACTGACTTCTTGGGGAGTTAGGGCACAGCATCAGAGTTAAAAAATCATAGATACCCATGACCGGAAATGTCACTGCGTGTTGCTAGAGGCGCGTCCCTATGATGACTCAGAAGCACGTGAAGAAACTGTTCATAATAAGGAAGCGTCTATAGTGGTGTATGGCAACATATTTGGACATGGGATCTTGTACAATTTTAATCCTGAAGATGTTCCCTAACTTCCTTAAATATATATATATTTATTTATTTATATATATATATATATATACATATATATATATATATATATATATATATATATATATATATATATATATATATATATATATATATATATATATATATATATATATATATATATATATATATATATAAGTCAAAATTAGTATTTATTTAATGCAGAAAGGGTCCGTTTAAGTTTTAGTTGATATTATAACTGATTTAAACTATTGTGAATGGTACTTTTGCTTTCAAAAAGTGAATCAAAATTAAAATCATTTTTAAAAATGATCCCTATGATTTATTCAAAACTATTTTATTCGAACTCAGTAAAAATCTCATTAAATAAAATAAAAAAAATTCTTTTGACGCTTACTTTTCCTCTTAATAGAACTTAGAGAACTAGTGAAATTGTATGCAATAAAGCAAATAAAATTTTGAATAAATTAAATTCTTTGTTAAACATAAGTAATGAATTATTCATTAATAAAAACTCGGTAAAGAGATCTTCATTAGATATATGAAAATGAAAAAAAAACATAATATCGAACATTAAATATATATAAAATTTGATACTTAAAATAATTATGATGTATTTCATTTGTAGAAGTTAAATTAAGTTTTCACAAAAGCAAAGTAACGTTCGAATATTTTGTAATACATCAATATTTAAATTATATAGAAAAAAGAATTTTTTAAGGAAGATTTTATTAATTCTCATTTGTATTTTCAAATTGTTTACTTAATAATTTTATATCAGAACTTGGCTCCATTAAATTTGTAAATTGAATTATGTGATTTGAACTATGTTTTATTTGTAATTAAATTTAAATAAAATACATATTTTTGTAATTTTCAGTGATGTAATTTTAAACGTAATGTAATTTTATGTAATTTTAAATAATGTACAATCCCTCATGGGATATGCCTTCTTTAGGTTAACACTGGAAGTCAGATCCCCCCCCCCCCCGAGTTGCTCTAGTGATCTGTCCTTCCTTCGCTTTCCTCTCCCTTTACCCCTCCCTTCCCCTTTCTCTTATCCCTTGTAGTGGTTGCCAAATTTAATGGTGAGAGCTTTTTGTCTGTGTTCCTGTTGTAGAGGATCCTGATAAGAAGAGACCACCCACGCGTTCGCCATGCGTGGAGACCCGTCATGTCCCTTGAAAATGTGATCTTGGTAGTTGAGGGGCAACTTGGTACCCCAACACACTGCTTTGGTCCATGCTTGAGGTAAATGGGAGGATGGTGCATATTGGCCAGTATGCGTAAAGCGGCTAGTTAAGAATGTCATTTGTTGGCTAAGGTTAAGTTTGGGGTCACTTACTGGGTACCTCGTTATGGGTGGAGGAGGCTTCAGGGATCACTCACGACCGTGTAGCTATTGGTCAACATCGGTGTTTAAGTAGATGATTGGTGTCAGAGCCAATATGTTACTTGTAACCCATTAGTTGTACTTCGTTGTGGGAGATGTCGCTGGTGGGAGAAGTGGTTGAAATTTTCTATGGCTGAAAATAGTTCCGCATACCATTGCAAAAGTAGAGGAACAACCCCTTAACCATATTATTATGCTCGATACTACATAATTAAATTAACGAATCCTATAGTACAAAATACATCATTTATAAAAGTTTCTCCCTTCTTGATTCATAACGCCCTCATTTCCGTTTTAGAAGAGGTGGCCTCTATGAAAAAACTACGTTCTGGTGACCTTTTGACACAAATCATACCACAACAGCAAGCCACCTAGTTAGAAAAGTGCATATTAATATGCTAATTAGCAGTCTATGTTATACCTAATAAATCCATCCTCACATGTCGAGGTGTTATATCAGAGGCATAATTAATCAATGATTTGGAGGAAATAATCGCAAAAGAACTGAAAGAGCATGATGTCACTGCTGTCCGTAGGCTAGGAATTCGCAGGGGTGGAAAAATTATCCCTACGAAACAGCTACTTCTTACTTTATGTTAGACTTATAAAGGCTAAAAGGTATAAGGTTCGATCTTCGTCTGTCGTCGACGATCTCATGCATTCAACGTGCGTCGGTCACGTCATGGTCTGCGGCAATCGGTCAATTTATTTGCATTTGCTGTTGGTCGTTCTGGCGTAGATCATGACGCCTTCCGTTATCTGTATTCAAGCTTCTGTTGAAACAGATTATTTGGTTATTCTCTCTTTTCGTTTTGTCACTCTGTATGTGACAGTTTGCTTACCAATGTTTTTAAAGTAACTTATTTCTTCAGAAACTTCGCTTCCTTTTGTTTGTTTTATTGACATACATATATGATATTCTGCGACAATCTCGGAAGTTACTTTCAACTTACCTAAGTTACCATCTTCCCTAAATATGGCTTGACATAGCTGCCTCTAGGAATTGTCGTAGTTTACGTTATGAGAGCTTTTTAGATATAATCATTCTTCATGTTTTGCGTTTCAAGAGGAACATTTGATATCATCTTACAATTTTAATTTACGTAACTATGACCTGCCATTGAAATGACTGCGTCTTTGGTAATCGAGATAATGGTGGTGCTGAGCTTTTAACTTAGACATATTTCCCATCAACTGACCTATAATTGGGAATTTAATTACAGGTTGTAGCCGTTCAAAATCATCTTAACATATCCATTTTAATCTGCTCTGTACATTTACCTCCAAATGATCCCGATTCGCAATATGATTTAAACATTTTGATAAATCAGTTGCCCAAGAGTAAGATTTTACTTGGATATTTTATTGGCCATAACATGTTGTGGGGTATCCCCGACCTAAATCGACAAAGGTGCCTAATCAAAACCCTCCTGTGGATCATTATCTGAAACCTTTTCGCACAACTTACTGAAATAACAGATGATATGGTGCAGATGACACTATTGAGGCCGTTGTTAAAGCTTAAACATCAATAATAACTAAACCAGCAGATTTTAGTATTTTTAAGGCATCTAATTCTTTTTCACATCATCACAAGCCTTGGTGGAATACAGAATGCTTGAAGGCTCACAAAGAGAAGCAAAAACAAAGGTACATTTACAGTTGTTATCCAACTACTGATAGCCGAGTGGCTTTCAAACGGGTTAGAACACTTGCTTGCAAGGTTTAGCGCATGAGTTAAAAAGACTCTTGGACAAGCTAAATTTCATCCATCACATCTACAACAACTCCCAGACAATTCAGGTCGAGAGTCAAGAGAGTGAATAGTATATACTGTGAATTTCATCCTTCGGAATTTTCTAGAAACGTTACCACGTAGTCTGACAATATAGATGGGAGTAACATCTTTGGTGAAACTTTCGTGGCAGTCTCTAACATCTATACCTATATCCCTATAGCCCTGATTTTCATACTCACAAGAGTATGGCTGAAATCAGAACAGTAAATTTAAAATCTCAACAACAGTTTCAATATGATAGAGCTCACCAAATCACCCACCAAAATGTCTTGAATACATTCTAGTCGACTGCAAAGGTTTCATAACGATCCTGTTATACTCATCAACATCACAGCAATACTTATTGTTGGGAAAACAAAATTTCTGGGGGAGTAGTCTTTGACAAAAAGGTGACTTTCCTCCATCTTATTAAACAACTGAGAAAATGTTGTAAGAAGGTACTGAATATGCTGCGCATTTAATCAAATTACGTTTAAGGGCGAGAACAGATCGTATAGCTTTACCGCGAATGTACAAAGAGTAAATATTGACTCGTATTGACCACACTTGCATGGTCTATGGCACTACGACAACTTCGCACTTTAAACGCTTGGGCACAGTGCAGCAGCACGTTTTGTACTAGTTCAGTAGAAAGCTTGTTTGTCGTCTGTTAACAATTGCCTGTTTATCTAAGTCGCGTGCAGCTCTCTCTGACATATTACTATCGCGTCATGTCTAGTAAATCACATCCTTTCTTGTGTAACGTTGCTTCATCGAACTTGAAGTGGCTGTATGTAGCTAGACCTTTTCACGTCTGACCATACTAGAGTTCGTACATTCATACAAGCATTCGACATTTCTGAACTACCATCGCAATCAGTTAATCATTTTCTCATACCTCCACGGCTCATCTCACCCTATCAGTTTATTCCTTTTGTATAATGCACAGTAAGTCTAAAGTTGCACCCAGAATTTATCAGCAATTCTTCACTTCTCATCGCTTTTGATATTTTTTTCTGCTCGGTACCGATAGTCACATCGGTATACCATAGAATGACTTAATTGATATGGATGCACGATCTGTCACTGCTGTTTTAATTGTATCCGTGCCTTTCTCAGACATAAAACATCACATTCGAGAGTTTATCACAACTCTCTGGCAGCAGCAGTGGGACCTTCAAATTATTAACGAATTGCACTAAATTAAACCAGATACTATTCCTTTACATTGATAACGACTGCGTTACGCAGATTTTAAGCTAATCTACCTCCGAATCAGCCACACTCGTTTTACACATTTATATTTGCTCTTTGGAGAACCGTCTCCCCAGTGCGACTCTTACAATGTTTCAACCCAGTGCAACTTTTGTGTAACCATATTTTAACTATTCGCCCTTGTTATAACTTTTATCGTTCTACCCTTTTTGGTATTTTGGTATTTTTATTTTATCTCAGGAGGATTTGTAAGGATACATTCATCATCCTAACACTTTTGTGTTTCTACGCGCAATTGGTATTTTATACTGTATATAACTGTCTTACCCTATTTACACTTTTATATGATTTAATTCACGTTTCGAATCTGTTTCATCTTGTTTTATAGTATTTATATTTTAGCTGATTTTATTCATTTTCGAATACGTTTGCTACGTTGTGTAAAATTTTATCAAGACAAAAATAGCAGGATGATTTAAATCTTTGATTTGTTGTTGGTTTGGTTTTATTATTTTTACCGCCTTCTCTTTTAACTACATATTTTCATAAAGATGCTTAAGTATCAAATCAATTTCGCAAATATATTTATATATATAAAAACAAATATTTTAGCTTACGTAGATATATAAAAGCGATTTGACGTATTTTATTTAAAATTATTGTTTGCCATTTTTTTAATTGAAAGAAATAAATGGCAATGAGACATATTTACAAAACTGATAAAGTATTCAAACGTTCCTTAAAAAGTAAAAATAAAAAATTCTAAAATAAATAAATAAAATTGAAATTAAAATTCTATTAAACTCGTTTAAATTCTTGTTAATTATATTACACTTTTCATTTAACAAATTGCCACTAGCAACCATTTTACTTTTGCCCTATTTCGGCTCAAAATTGGCTCAATATGTGTCCTATAAGAACATGCAACGAGGGACCAATATCGGGAAGTCAACATTTTTCAATATCGGTCTAATATAAGGTCTATATCGGCTGAATAATAAATATAAAATATAGGGTGAATCTCTCACTTTTATATAAGGCCGATATCAGTTGTAAAGTGGCTGTAAAATATCATGTAAAGTGGGTTATTCTATATCGGACCAATATCGAAAAAATAATAGCCTTTTGATCCCTTATTGAGCCAAGAATATTGGTCAAATGAGGGCCCAAATTAATTTGCTGCTTATGGCGTTGGGATTTAATACATTGTCAGAAACACGGAGAGAAAATGCTGGAGTTACTCTTGAAAATTTTTTGACTATTATCAAAGTCAATATCTTTGTCTTTCTTTTTATGAATGCTGTTTAAATAGTGTCTTACGCAGTGAATGATGTCTAAATAAATGTTAATAATAAAAATTAAATTCTGATAAATGAATTGTTGTGAATAAATTGTTATCAATGAAATTTGACAACTTACAAAGTACGTTGAGTGTCCATGCATCATGAATAACACTGTGAGGTAAGGCTGGATTTTCAGCTTTGCATAAAACTGTTTTTCCGTTGTCTTCAGAATTGATACTTAGATGAAAACTACTATACGTTATATTTCTATTTACAAAAAAGGATTGCCTGTTGTTTTGGATGATTTTATTATCTATCCACCAAGATAATTTAGCTGCAGGCCTTGAACCTGATGTCTCACAGTCAAGTCGAAGATCAGTCCTTGCTTTTAAAGGCTTTGGAGTAGTTGTTATATGTACATATAATGGACGCACTGAAAAATAATTAAATATTAATGTGTAACCTTTTTAGAATATGAAAAATAATACTATGATTAAGTTCAATTGAAGGCATTCAAACTTTTTAAATAAATTGCATTATGCATTTATTTATATTTGTAATTTTACTATTGGTTAAGATTGATTATTATGATTACTTAAATCATAAGGCATAGTTTATTGGCTATATCTTCCAAATCATTACCAAAATTCTTCTGTAAAAATCATCGAGTTTTTTGGTGCTGCCATGTAGCCTGAAGGTCGGAAATTCAGCCATATTCTTGTCGTTACGACAATCTTTTCTCAGTGCGATATGCCATACATTGTATTTTTTACTGTCACTGCTTTGCATGGAAATTTGAAGCTACATCTATTTTTATTATTTTGACTTTGTGTTATTTGATATTTCAATGTGAGTTGACTTGACGATTTTGTATATAACTCATGGTTCTCAGTTTCATATGCTGCGGAGTTATTAATTTAACCCGATAGATCAAAAGTAAGAAAAACGCCGATTACAGAAAAACGCAGGAAAAAATATAGCTCCTAAAAATTATGCAAACGGAAGAAGCAAATATGCATTTATATCGTACTTACGGTTTAAATCGACGTAAACAGAAGTACTGAGAGGGTCTGTGAGATTTGTGTTTGATGCTTGGCAAACAAGCTCCAGCATAAAATCAGATCTTCGAATTTCTTTTATTACTAGTTCGTTTCTCACAAAACCTTTAGCAGTTCGAAAATAAGTTTCATCCAACATGTGGCCGTTCTTCCACCACGTTACAACAGGAGCAGGGTTTCCTAAGAGAAAAGAAAATAATGTAATTAGAGTTATCAAATATCGCTTTAAACAAAGTAATTTTTCATATTTCACTGGCAACAACTAAAACTATATTTAAATTAGATTTATACTCATACATTTTACTCATATATATATATATATATATATATATATATATATATATATATATATATATATATATATATATATATATATATATATATATATATATATATATATATATATATATATATATATATATATATATATATATATATATATATATATATATATATATATATATATATATACTTGCTTGCAATCTAGATTTTAAAAGCTTAATTAAAAATGTCTAAAAAATATCTAACAGGCAATTTTAAAGTATGCCTTAAGATTTTTTTTATTTTTATTTTTTTCTTTTTTTTCTTTTCTTTAAACTTAAACTATTCGAAATGTTTCTGATTCTGAGAATACCATGTACAGTGCGCAAAATATACTGACCACTTGGAATTACCTTTGATTTAATGATCGGATCTTAACGTTTTAAAACTCATTCTTAATGACCTCAAGTATGAACTCAAGTATGCTAATTAATTAGAGCAGAAGATATTTTAAATTAAAAAATCAGATACAAAAACGTACTTTCACTGAATAAGATAGATTCGGATTTCTGACCAGCAAAATATAGATTGTAAACGCTATCTGTGGAATACGGTCCTCCCAGTTTGGTCAGGAGAGCGATCCAAAGTTTGGAGCTCTAAATGTTAATTTTACTTTTCGCATTTTTCACCATATTTTTTTAAGCGAATTGAAAAAAATTTGCGTATAGTTATTAAATTCGCTTATCTAAAGTATAAAAAATTTTTGAGTATAAAATATTATGAGTATAAAAATAAATTTTAGTAAATATTTATTATTTTTCATTATTTTTTTATAATTTTATTAAATAATTGTCGAAAAAATTTAAACTTGAATTATAAAGTATACATGTTCTGACATTCTTTTAAAGTTTGTAATTTGTTCATAAAAAATTTGAATGAAATTGGTTAAATAAGTCTTTAGAGATGGAATTTTAAAGAAGTAAAATGTTTAAAATTTGATTTTTAGAAGCTGTTAAACTGATTTTTCTTAAATTTTGTATTTTGACATGTAAAATTATTTTTTTCTAAATTATATAAAAAATTGTATGCCTTACGTTTCAAAATGTTTTCGTCTTTTATTTAATAAAATAACAAAATGTAATACATTTACTAATTTTTTCCGCATGTAATTATCTTCGGATAAACAAATTTTAAAATTATGTGTAAAAAGTTTTCAATTCGCTTAAAAATTTCTAGAGATATGGTGAAGTACGCAAAAAATAAACTTATCATTAAGGGGTCCTAACTTTGGACCGCTCTCTTGACCAAACGATTGGAGCTATATTTCCCTGATTGCGGCCACTCCCTATATTTTGGGGATCAGATATCTTAATCCGTCATAAAAAAAGTAAGTTTATTCATAGAAAGTACGTTTATGTGTCTGATTCATTAACTTCAAATATCGTCTGAGCTAATTAATTAGCATATTTGAAGTCTGCCTCTCAAACCATTAGGATTGAGTCCTAGAACCTGAAGATTCAGTCATTAGATCAAAAGTTATTTAGGGTAGTTCGTTTTTGTTTTGCGCACTTTATGATCATATTTAAATTACCTCTTCCCAATTTCAATTATAATTTTTAATTTTCAATTATTTTTAATTAAATATGAGTTTTAAATTTTTTTTAAAATCTTTCTTTTTAAATGGATACGTAACTTTAAAAAATGGTATTGCTAAATTTTCTTGTAAATTACTCAAATATATATTTACTTTGTGTACGGTTTTGGCAGTTATAGATATGATTTTTTAGGTACTAAATCTGAGAAAGAAAAATACTTAAATAAATGTTTGTAAATTTCTGTATGTCATCTGTGTAAATTTAGCGCATTTACATTCAACAATTTTCCACTTTCACTAATTAAAATCTGAACAATAAAAACAGATAAAATTGACTAAATCTTGTGAACAGAAAATAGTGTATTTACCTTCTTCAGCTTCGCAATGTAAGGAAAGACGAGATCCTTCATCATATGGTCCAGCCAAGTTTTTAAGTTTTTGACCTCTGTCATCCATTATTACAACTGTTTGGGGAGGTACTGCAAAAACGATTTTTTTAAGTACAATCTTTATCATTATGCTAGATAAAATCTTCGCTTAATATATGATGGTTTTAATATATTTAAAGATCATGAATCAAACCAAATTTTTCTGAGGAAAGCATTTTTTTTAGTGCACATTCTAATAATTTTCTAACTCAAATCTATTAGGAGCCTATTCTAAACTTATTAAGTAAATCAATAAACATTTTTATAAATAATTGCCATTATTACTAATAATCAATATAATAAAATTGATGGTTAAGTTAACTAATGTTTAGGTATTGTTTTTTAGAGTAATAATTAAAATACTGATAATTACGCCTTTTTGATAGATTGAAATTAAGTTTATTGTCAAATTAGAAAGAAAAAAACAATTTCTATACCGCGTGTAATTAATTACATCTCTTTTTGACAGATACGCAGTTATATTTTCAAAACATAATTTGAAATAGTAGTAATAATATTAATAGTAGTATAATATTAATAGTAACAATAATAGTAATGAAAAATACTTATATTTATTTTTAATGAAATAAGGTATAAATAACTTTTTACTTTAAATGAACACTGAAGTAACAGGAAACATTAAATTTATTATCATAAGTGTAAAGTTTGTAAATCGTTTAACAAATACTGAAATCCTTTTTTCGCTAAAATGTCACATTGAATTTAAAAGAAAGGATTTCATTTTTTTTATCAGTGTGAAGTTTCTTTTTCGAATCCATGTCCTTTTACTTTTAAGTTACATATAAGACGATGTTTGGGTAAATAACAAATGATAACATTACCAGATATGATAACTGAAAAGAAAGGTAACAAAGAATTCAGGATAAAGATTTTTTCTACGCTTGGAATAAATATTATACTTCATTAAAAGAGTGATACTGAAGATAAATAGTGCACTAAAGTTTCAGGCACAGTTATTTTAGAGTAGTAATTAAAATACTGATAATTACTCATTTCCGATAGATTTAAATTAAGTTTATTGTCATATTAGAAATAAAAAAACATTTCTATACCGTGTGAAGGAAACTGCTTATTTTCTTGACAAATACGCAGTAATAATTTAAAGAAATAATAATGAAAAATACTTAGATTTATTTTCAATGAAATAAGGTATAAATAAATGTTTACTTTAAATAACCACTGAAGTAACAGGAAACATTAAATTTATTTTCCTAAAAGTGAAGTTTGTAAATTGCTTAACAAATACTGAAATCCTTTTCTCGTTAAAATGTCACATTGGATTTATAAGAAAGGATTTCATTTTTTTATCAGTGTGAAGTTTCTTATTTCGAATCCATGTCCTTTTACTTTTAAGTTAGATAAAAAAATTGATGTTTTGGTAAATAACAAATGATAATATTACCAGATATGATAACTCAAAACAAAGGTAACAAAGAATTCTGGATAAAGATTTTTTCTTCGCCTGAAAGAATTCTTGGACTTGGTTGAAAGACTGATACCGAAGATGGATAGTGTACTTAAAAGATTTGCGAGAACATTTTTTGGGGAAAAAAGTAATACCGAAAAGGGTTTCTTGCTTGCTTTGTAGATTTGTCAGTTAAAAAACGAAAAGCAATAATGCATCTAGGGAGATTGATCGGCTTAATACTTAGCAAAATTTAAAGAATTACTTTCCTTTTTTAGGCTTAAGAACATTTATTCTTACAAATTTCCAAAATAAAACCAGACCTTTTAAAGCTGTGAACATAAATACTTTTTAATCGAACATTTTCCAAGCCTTTAGATAAATATGATTTGTAACACTTTAAAATACATTTATACTATATATTATTTGTTTTTCTTTCTTTTTTTTTTTGCTTAGTTATTTTAGAAGAGTCAAATAAACAATGCAATAATAGTGTATTAAATAATATTGTTTGAAATATGTCTAAATCATCAATAAAATTATAATGTCTAGATGAAGTGACTTAATTGAAAAAAAAAACGAGTATGAATTGAAAATGGAATTAAGTATTAAAAAGATATTAAGGCATGCATAGCATGTTGCTGATAATTATACACGAAAAGGCGCTTTTAAATTGAATGCATAGTACGTATAATTGGCAATAAAATTACATAACACGTATAATTAGCATACTGAAACGTGTAGTTATATCTCAATGATACAAGAGCATTCCACCAAAAAGGTCTTGAATCGAATGTCGGTCATTTAACGGTGGTCTCCCAGCGTCCTACATATCAACATTATGTGTGGAATTATTAATTGAGGAAAAACTTCTGTACTTTATAAGAAATAGTTATCAGACTTTTCATTTTATCATTCATGGACTGCAATAGCGGCACAACTCAAGAAATCAAGTTTTGAGATAAGTGGATTTAAATTCTTCAATGCTAAGGAAAATGCATAAGAAAGGGTTCAGTTAAACGAAAATGGCCTTCAAGTTGAATAATGAATTGTGCTGGTATTGCTGCTGAAAGAATGTGTATTTTCATACTCACACTTGTTCTTAGTCCAAAACTCGTGTTTTTCGAGTTATGCTACTATTGCAGCCCGTGAGCGACATAAAAAACTTGTTTAAAACATTCTTTAAAATATCTTACGGATTTTTGAAATCCAATTCAAATGCATTAAAATAAAATTTTGTAAATTTTATTATTTTTATAATCGATGATACTCATTGTTTACCTGAAACTAGAACATGCACTAAGAAACAAATATGGTCAAAAGTACCAGAATTTGGTAAGAATTATTCTATTTTGAAAGCACTTTATATTATTAGAGAGATTTTTCATAGGGTTAAGTTTTTCTTAACTCTAACGTCAACGCTATTTGAGCTATACATCGCAGGTGCGAAAATTTATCTGCAAATCGCTGTGTTTTCAAAGCGTTACAAAATAAAATAAGCGCTGTGTCTGAAGTAAGTCAAACGCTACGGTACAGCTTCCTATTTAAATTTCTTTCTTTTTTTCCTTACACGGAGAAAAAAAAATCTGGTAAAATTACCGTACTGTATTGAAATGACATTTCTGTTTTAAAAAAATAATTTAGGTTAATAAAAATTAAAATATGCGATATTTAAATCATACATTTGGTAATTTTCTTCTGGTCATAAGGTTTTACAGAAATTCTGGTTATCTAATCATCGCCCATTTAATAAAAAATACAAAACTTAAAAGTAAATTTAATCGAGTAAAATGTATCTATACCATGCTCTAATGTATCATAATAAAATTAATAAATTTTATTACATTTACTAATTTTTATCACACTTTATAAACCATATTATATTCTTCGTTTTGTCTAAATCATTACAAAAACACTTCAGTAAAAATTAACAAGCTTTTTAAATAGCCAGAGATTTTTAGTTAGCCATAAAGCTAGAATCACGGTAAAGTTAGCCATATTCTGGTAGTTTTGACCATTCAATTTCCCAGAGTACCATAGGTTGCCGTTTTTTTTTAATAATCATTACAGACAACACTAAAAAATTACAAATACCTATTATATTAAGCTTTACAATCCTGGTATCAATCCTTGATCTTTTATATTCTATTCGACATTTATATATTCCTTCATCATCAACATGTGTTGGTTTAATTTTTAAGGTCGGTGGATATTCGCTAGTATCAAAATAAGATCTATCTTTAAGTTCTTTTGAAGGAAAATGCTTTGCTTGTTCCGGATGGCCTTTTCGAAAATCCAAAGTATAGATGGGTGATTTTGAGCCTTCTCGAAACCATAGGATGAGTGATATCAACTCTGGATCTTTGGGAATTGCAATGTTACATGGAAGACTCGCCTCACCTCCAGATACAGCTAAGAATTCTCGAATAGGAACTGAAAAAGAACATTGAAGTTCTGAATCAGAAGGGAAAAAAGTATATTGCTTGTAATTGTATAATAAATATAATATACACAGCATAGAATATTCGTAAGCCATAGCATATTGTCCTTTAATATTATATGATAAAGCATATTGTTCTTTAGAGCAAATTAATAAAAATGCTCATAAATCTATTTAGTGTTTTTTCACACGTTCAATGAGCTATCCTATTTTTTTTTTAATGTCTTTTTTGGTTTATGTATTATTCAAACAGATTATCTTAATGTTTGTCTATATTTACTTACATTATTCTCAAAAATGTGATAGAAATATAGATCTCTTATCATGTTTAATGTCTAACTTGCATCATTAATATTCATATTGCTCAAGAGTCTAAATATTTAATTTTACATTTTAATCTAATCGAATGAAATTATGAAGATTATTTGACACGTATCTATAAAAATGAATGCAGCAGTCTTTTTTTTTAAGAAATAGTGAGTCATGTTGATTTAACATCTTTTATAATTGTGATTAAAATCCATATTCTTGTTGGTTAATTATTCATTTAATTAATAGAGTGTATTATTAAAATAAAGTGTACAGACACCGAGATGATAAAAGTCATGGGATAGCAACATGCAAATATAAAGGGGACAGTAGTATCGCATGCAAAATGCATACATGTGTAGCGCACTGCTTAACTTTTATTTGTTTTCAAGTTATTCATCTGAGAATGTTTCCCATGTAATTATGACCACCTGACAAGAATTAATAGAATTTGAACGTCGTGTGGTTTTCGGAGCTAGAGGCATTTGGGAAGTAATCCAACATTTTCATATATCAAGGTCATATACCGGGTCAAGAATGTGCGGAGGCTACCTATTTTCAGGCATAACCCCCTGCCAAGGACAACGTAATAGCCGGCCACCTGCATTTAACCCTTTGGCAACGGCGGACACAGCATATGTGCCGCTCAAAAATTTTGACCTTACAACGGCGTGGGCACAACAGTTGTGCCGGCTATTTCTTTCACCTGAACTTGTTTGACCACCCATTAACCTGTCATATTAACACACTCCTCTTTTAAAAGACCCTTTTGTTGGAAAATGGAGCGATGAGTATATCAGAGTCTTCTTTGACTTGGCTGAAAGAAATTCAGATTTTTTTTTATTTTTTGGCGAATTTTGAGAGCTTATAAACTTTTCATTGTCTTCATGATAGCTGTGCTATTATTTAATTATTTGTTTTCGTTTGAGATCTATTTTATAAAATTATTTAATATTTAATTTATTATCATTTTTTTTTTTATATTTTGTTTTATTTCAGAATCGGAGTCTTTTCTTTATATTATTATTCCCCATTTGTGTTTAGAACTTCATGAAAATTTCAATTATTTTTTAGTGAAAAAAATTTATTTTCCATACTAAATGTTTTATACGAAATTTCATACATAAATATTTTGTTTAAGAACTAGAAAAATTTTAAAAAATCAAAATAAATAATAATTAATTAAGTTTTTATAGTTAAAATGAGCTTCTTTTAAGATCCAAATAATTTAAAAATAAAAACGCATTTAGCTTCTCATGGCAAAAAAAGAAGAAAGAAACACAAATTTCTTTGAAACTAAATTGCACTTTTTCTGATCTAAAGGGAAAAAAATTATTTTTGATGTAATTATTATTATAGAAAATTAAGAATCGGACGGCCAAAACTGAATCTAACTCTCTTTTTCGAATTCAGATTGTTTTTAAACTTTTTCAAAAATAATTAGTTGAAGAATTTAAAACCCTATTATTATTATTATCCCTTTTTAGTATGTACTGCCAGAAGGAGACTTGATTCATTTCTTTTTCTGCCACTTATCCATTTTCCTATATTCTATATATAAACTCATAACTATTTATGTTTGAGTTTATATATAGTTATGTTATATAAACATAACATAACTAGATATAAACTCAAACATAAATATGATTATGAGCTTTTTTTATTGGAAGAACTTCTGAAAATCAAAGAAATTCCCAATAAAAAAGAGTGAAAGAACAAGTATAAGTTCTTAATAGTGTATTGAAGGGCAACAGATATAGTTATAGATAACAAAAGATCAATGAATAATTAAAATGATTGAATTCTCCTTTTAAAAATTAACAATTCTCAAATTTGTCAAGAATGATGCATTTTAAAATTATGCAGAATCCTTCCTGTTTCAAAATAAAAACGATAACGCACCAGACGAGACTTTGGAGGTCTGCAAAATTGGCATATGAATGGAAAAGTGAGTTCAATATAGATTTTTACTTCACAAGACCACCTTAAATGATAATGGTTGAAAAGTGAATAGAGTTGCCGGTGTAGATAAAAAGAAAAAAGCGGCTCAATAAAAAGGACTGCAGACTAAAGATAAAATCATTCAAACTGTGTCTTTTCTTGGTAGTTGTCATGCGTTTGGAAGGCAGAAAAGTTATTATGTGAACATCTATAGGATTGTTTTTAATATGTGACCTTGAACAACAAGTTTACTCTCAATGAAATAATCTCCATTTCTAAAAATGCCACCCACATGATAAGCTATTGAACTACGTACTGCGCCCCGCTCTTTTCTCTGAGAAACATATTTTTCTTTCTAAGTTTCCAGGAAATATTTCTATCCGTGCCTTCACAGCTTGCCACAATGTAATTTACTTCTCACAAAATATATTGTTTCCCTTATTTAGAAAAAGACATGATATCGAAATCATTTCTACCTTTCAGTATTGCCTCTTCCACAGGCAAAATGGCATTTCCTGCCTCTTTGTTTAGCTTCAGAAATATTGATAATATATTTCGGGGTCTGTCATTTTTAAAATTTTTAACAATAGCTAATTCTGGACACCTGAGGAAAGGACCACACAATTATTAAAGTAAATGCATGTTTTGCCTTCAGTATGTCAATCGAGCTTGTATGGATGTGTTTGATAGATGACCTGAAACTTTTTATTTTTAAAGTATTATTTGTAAATGATTTGAGGTCAACAGATACTTTCTTTTGAACTGAACTTTGCAGTTTTTAACATAAATAAAAATGAGTAAAACTTCTAATTATATTATAAACAAATTATCAAATCTTAAAATAAACATTATCAAATCTTAGCGATGTAACATTGGATATAATGAAACATTTAGCATACAATACGTACCGTTATTAAAATTTTAAACATATCAAATGCTCGAGAATTTTGTTTTAAATTTCATTAATTTTTTTAAATTTTTGTTTATTTTTTGAAAGGTGACAAATTTTTTAGGTAAATAGGCTCGCGAAACTTTTTTATCAAAAATGACAAGTTCATTTTCTATTAGAGAAAAAATAAAGAAAAAATTTATTAGAATTATGTACACAGAAACTGTCATATGCACGTATGTCATATGCTCATAAGTATTAGCTACATAGCTTTGTTCTTGTCACCAGTATTTTTTCTTAAAATAAGAAAAAAACTGAATATTTTGATCATTAAGTGCAAGTATGAAAAATAAATAATGTAGTTAAATGAATAAATTATAAGTTCTACATGCAAAATATTATTGTAGAAACATCCCGTTTATTAAAAGGGATTAAATAATTAGCATTAAACTTATTCAATTTTGTCCAAGAAACAATATTTAAAAATTTATTTTATATATAAAAAATATTAATGATTTTAATACAATTTTTTATCTCTTATGATATTTGTTTTAAATTTTATAATAGTGTACTTTATGCGATCTTAAAGGGGAAAAACACGTAAAATAGTTAAAAAAAATCTGAATAAAAAAAAATTGCATTTGGCATCAATTTTTAAACCGATAAATGAAATTAACTTTCAAAATATAAAAAAAAAATAACGCCGCTCACTGCTTTACTCACATCTCATTTCAAACAGATTTGAGTTTGTTTTTTTTTTTTCTTTTTTTTTTCTTAAACAATATCATATAGGATAAATTTGTTTATAACTTTAAGACAAAAATAAAACTTCAAACAAGGTTCTATTTATCAACGTAATGTGTTTCTTTTGTAGCGATCTATTTATAATCCTTCAAGAATAAAGCACATGAAAATACACGTTTTAAAAAAAAATAAAAATTTTAAATAATTTATAAAATGTTTGCCTCTTTTAGAGAAATTGTAAATATACTTGGAAAAAAATTATCTACAAATGCTTCGTTTGTAGATCAATATAATCCTTTACGAATCAAGATTCCTAATATACACCCTGTTTTTAAATAATAAATATTTTTAATAATTTATAAAAAAAACTTGCTTGTTTTTTAGAGAAATTGTTAATATATTTAGAAAAAACTTTTAAAAAATTACATTTCAGCTTTTCTCTACATTAGAAAAAAAAAAAAAAAGCAAGCCAAAATATGTATAACTATGCCAAAAATAACTACTGGTCTATAACCCTGCTTCTTCTCCCACCATGAAAAGTGAGGTACAAATTGCAACAAAATATTTCCTATTCATAACTGGTTAAAGTAGTTACCTCCCACAGACTAAGTGGGGGGATGAATTTCGGTAAGAAAGCGCCGTGGTAAGAGGAGAATTTTTTCATCTTTGTTGCCGTAGCCAAAAGGTTAATGATCGAGATTGATGACGTGTGCGTAAAATTGTCAGTGTTAAAAGACAAATGGCATTGCGTAAAATAACCGGAAGCATAAATACGGGTCGTGAAACAGTCTTGTCCGTTATGGGACTGTTCATCGAAATTTGTTTTAATGTGATATGACAATAGAAGACCTACTCGAGTGACTATATCAGCAAGACATCACGTCATGCGCGTCACCAGGGCTTATGACCATATTGGTTGGACCCTAGACGACTGGAAAGTGAAGCCGTGAACCAAAGCTGCCAACAAGGTGTACTGGGCGATCTGGTAGTGGCTCCCTAGTGGTGTTTGTTGATTTGTCATGGTACGGACTAGGTTTTTTAGTTCGATTGCGCCAATCATTGTTGTATTCAGTTACTTGGAGACTATTTGCAGCCAATCATGGACTTTTGGACAGATGGAATTTTTATGAATGTCACCGGGCCTTAATTGTTTGTGACTGGTTGAAGTTCCAGCCAATGATTTGGTCACCTAGATAAACCGGTATGAATCTTATCGAACAATTATGAGATATATTTCAGTTCGTGTGCAAAATCCTGCACCGCAACACACTTTCGCAATTACGAACATCTACTCATGGCAGCATGGCTGAATTACGGCTTATGGCTGAATATTCCTGAAAAATACGTCCAATTAATTGTTAAGTCCATGATGCGTTGAATTGCTGCACTTCGTAGAGCGAGAGAAAATCAAACACAATATCGAAAGGTATTCTGTGACTTTTGTCACTTCAGTGTATGAAGCTTATTAAAGCACCATGATACACCTATACAAGTTAAAATAAAATACTAGTTTCTTTTCTTTTTTTTTCTTGATTTGGAAGAATTAAAAAGGGATTCTACCCACAATATTTTAGTAGAAACAAAAACTGATTACTTTGAAATGATTTTGTATCGCTAAATTCTTGAATAAATTTTTTGCATTTGAGAATAACGGTGTTTAACGTTGCAGATAGTTAGAAACTGCTGTTTCGGTAAAGATAAAGCTCTCTCTTAATTTTGATAACTACTAAAAGAGTAGAATTAAAATCGCATTCTGATGCATATAAGCTATGATTCGTTAAACTATTTATTCGTTAAACTGATTTTCCTTTAAGAAAAGAATCAGCAAGACTGTTTACTGTATCTAAAAATACAAATAATAGAATTAATTCCGAAGGGAGCTTCTTATTAAAATATCAGTAACTTTACCTGATTTTCTTCAGTAAAATTATCGCTCAAATTTTCCAGGTTTAGGTAAGTGAAATAACTAATTAAAAATAATGACGAGCTATAATTGAAAAAAAACAATGCTCTGTCTCTCATGTATTAGCCAGTTCTTAAGGAATTTTAACATGAGAACTGTTAGTTTAAGAAACTTGTATCATTACGAAAAAAAATGTACAATTACATAACATAAAACATTACCTAAAAAAAATATTTAGTTTTGTCTTTATCGGATATGTCTGTTTCTGGAAAGGATTTACTCGTGACAATTGCTGTTGTTAGTAGCAATAAAATAACAAAAGTAATACATATAAACATTAAATTTATGAATGTTTAGTAGCAAAAAAATGTACAAGCGTTCCGTTAAAATATTAACCTTCATACCGTATTCAAAATTTTATTAAATATTAGAATTTTATAAAAATATTCGAATTTACAAAAGTAATTAAATGTTACCCAATAAGTTTGTACATCGTAGTTTAATGTGAAGATTCAGTATATTTAATTTAAGAGAAAATTTCAGAAACAAATTTCTCATATATGTAAAATATTCATTTTAGATAAACTTTGCTACATAATCTATTGTAAACAGGGTTTTTAAAGTATAATGGGAAAAATTTATATTATATCCAGTGTTTTGTTATACAAAATTCTCTAGCTGAGAATTTCACTTAAACAACTTCATTGAAGTTTCACGTGACATTAAACTCTTCCCTCATTTGAATTATAGTCTTTACGTGATAGTATTTTCTTTACTAATGGGAACTCCTTCTATTATTTCCTTTGACAGGCTTTAGAAGGAAAATATAAGTTATTGCATATATTACGAATCTCAGAAATTTAGTTGGAAATTCAGAACTGGATTAAAAGTACTAGATTAAAATGTAGGCATTTATATAATATATGAAGAAAAAGAATCATTAAGCACGCACGACGAAATATTTCTCTGCTTTGCATGATTTTTGAGAACGTGACTTGATTTGAAATTAAAGTAATCTCTTGATTCACGATACGAATGAAAATAATAGACATAATTTTAATCCACTATTCTATAAAAATATTTTTATTTCGTATTTTTCCTGATATAATTCGTTGAATCATAAATTTATTTATATTAAAACTAAACTAATCATTAAAGGTTTCTATGCATTTTTTTAATATGTTTAATTTAGCTCAATTTTTTTAATAACTAAAGTGATTTATTTTAGAACCTATAAAAATTGAAAAATCTTGAAACTAAATATTCGATTAAATCACCGTTCTCGAACTTACTTTTACCGATACTGTAAGTTTATATGTAATAAATTTGTATGTTTATACAACGTAATAATGACATAGTCTATGTTATGTTGAAATGACATTTGTTGCAATACATAGCAAAAAATACAACATCTTGACCAACAATAAAATAATCCATACATAATAGAAATTCAATTATATATTTTTTTTCATTAAAAATTAAAGAAAAATTAATATAAATAATAGTAGTCAAGCAATTTTAAATTAAATTAACCAATGTTCACAAAAATTTTTAACTATGCAAAATACAAATATATATATATATATATATATATATATATATATATATATATATATATATATATATATATATATATATATTTAAGCCGAAAAACAAAGAAATGTAAATATAATAAAAAGATATAGTATCTTCATCAGCTCACACGATTATATTTGCAAAACGGAGTGCTTTCTAATATTGTTGCAACATAGCCAAATAGAAATATATCGTTTCATGAATGTGACAAGTACTCAAAAAAGAAATTGAAACAAAATAGAAAACTTTAAGTAAAAAAATATCTATCACGTAAAAAACAGACAATAAAATCTAAAGTAAAAACAGAACAAAACACAAAACGAAATCTATAAAGCGAGTAGCGAATTCAAATAAACTTACATGTACGGGAAACTTTCAAGAATTATTTTAAATATTTTCGTAATAAGATTTCCAGGTTACAAAATATTAATACGTAAGCGGAAATGGAGCTAGAAGAGTAAATTGAGGGATTATGTTATTTTATTTTATGACGAGTTCCTGTATTGCAATACTAAAGGGCGTTTAATTTGTGAATTACCGAGGATTGGCCCGAAATTAGAATAGAGCAAGGTAACATTTTTATACTGGATAATTTAAAAAAATATAATTGATATAATTTTACAAATTTAATGGTTTTAGAAAACTAACATTTATATAAAAAGAGAGAGAGAGATGATATGTTCTTTCTGCACAGAATTTTCATTAATTCTTATTAATTGTAGTGTAAAGCTCTGTTTTATTATTTAAAATATTTAGCAGTCATAAAAGTGTTTCGGGATTTCTGAATAACGAAATATATATTAGGATTAAATTTTTTTAAAAAGAAAATCTTGTTTATTATCAAAGCTAAGCACTGTTTTTTTTTTTTTTTTTTTGCGTGATACAAAAACATTACAATTTTCGCTATTTTAGTTCACAACTAGAGAAACGTAATTTATAAAATTTCTTTTTTATTTTATTATTTTCTTCTTTTTAGTTGGCTCATTTTATTTGCTTCGGTAGTCGAAATGAAATCTTGACTAGTGAGATGGTAACATAATATTTTGCTTGCATCACCGTTAAAATATTTGTAACAAGTGTTGGATTTGAAGAACTTCAGTTGAAACCTACGCAATATAGATATTGAAATGGGAATTTTGATGTACAATAAATTCTTTTTTGCATTAAAATGATGACAAAGTTTATTTACAATTTTCAGGAAAAATCAGAAATTTGTACTGTGTTGAACCGCAGAACTGTAGTGATGCATTTTTACATTTAACAAAACAGTCAACATTTCTTTTTAAAATAACTTTTGTTTAGAAACAATCTGGCAATAAATTCTGCTTGTAATCGTAAGCTGTTAGCAAACGTTTAAAAGTCGAATTGCAGTCAAGTTAAAGAGTGAAGTTAGAGTTTGATCAATTTAGTAAGCCAATATTTGGTGGAAAATTTGACGATGTTAAATGATGATTTTTTTTTCAAATAAAAAAAAACATTTAAGTAAGTGATGTCATTCAGCACACAGTTCTAGCAGAATAGTGCTCAGAAACTTTAATGACGGTTGGTAGAATTATCACAAAAGAGTTATTAAGAAATAGTTGGCACATGTTTTGATTCCAGAAGAACTCCAGCTAAAATTTTAGTTTCCTAACTTCTCTTCATTGATCGGAAATTCAATTAACTTTTCTTGATTCTGCGATTAACTGATTATAAACTATGTCATATTCAATCAGGAAAAAAAAATATAACCAAAATCGGGTTTTTTCAATTAATTATCAATTAAACCTATATACTTTATTTAGTTATAATTTATTTCCGTTTTTACTAGTGAAAGCAAGTCTAATGCTGGCTGAGGAGAACGAAGTATTTTCTCAAATGTTTCCACTCACTTGTTTTAACTCACCCCCCCCCCCCCATTCTCTCCCACCCTGTCACTTCTTCAAGAAAACTAAATTTTTCATCAGTAAAGTTTTCGAAAGTTTTCTCTTCTTAAGAATTTTCAGACATGCTTAATAATTCAAGTGGGTATTATGGAGTTTGTAAGTACTCTCAAAGGCTCTAGTCAACATTTCGATGCTTAAATAATCGATTTTGGTTTTAGCCAAACTGACAGCTCCCCACGGTTTGCAAAAATACTAAACCAAATAATTATTTATTTATTTTCATTCTTAACTATTTTTTCTTTAAATATTGTATGAAACACCGCAAAAAGCATTTTTTATAAGTTCAAAAACAAATAATGAATTTTTGATTTTAAAGAAATAGTTTTGAAAAACGAATTGACAATACACTTATCTAGCCATCATATAAGCATTCTAAAAATTCCATAAATGGCCCAAACAGCTTGCTGTAAATGTTTATACAAGTATTGCTGGTAGCTTTTATATTAATCTGAAGTAAGTCTTTTCTGCCTCCTACTGATTTCTTGAATTCAAGAATAACAAAATAACTTATTAGTTTTAAATAAAACTCTTCTTCGGTGAAATTATTCCTGAGACAAAACTATGTCTTTGAAAAAAAAAAAGTGATTTGAAGGACAAGATTTGAAACTCTAATAACAGAAATGATTGAAAAAATTTCCTTCGATTTAAACTTTTATGAGAATTAATCATAGAGATGCTTTGAAATATTGTCAACACAGAACACAGGGGGAAAATTCTTCACTGTGAAGAGTAATCATATAAAAATCAAACATAATTTTTGGAGTGATGAAAAAAATGTATGCATTGATTTATTTCTATTTATTATCCAAATAAGCATATGTTATTTTTTTTTCAAGGTAATTTATCATAATACCTTAGAGCAGGGCATAAAAACCATTGATACAGTTACATTTACTTTTCAATTTTGTGTTTCTTACTAAGTGTGTGGTAATAAGAGCTATGATTTTGCAAACCTGAATTTCCTATAACCGGTTACCATGTGAATTGAACAATTATTTAAATACGTTGTATTTTGATTTTCAATCCAAGATACTTATGATGTATTTGGAGAAGTAAGAGTAGAGCTTTAGATCAGCCGAGAAAACAACCGGTGTGTACCCTCAGAAAGTGCACCATAAATCTATTGCGACTGAAAATTCCTGTCGCTGTAGTGTAGACGTTTGGAGAGAGGGATACCAGCTCAGGCGCTGTCTGCGTCTTCTTACCAGAGCCAAAATTATGAGGCATTCAAACATGGTCTTTAAAATAGTTAGCCCTGGAAAATGGAGCTAGGGGCTTTTTCATTGTTGGATGGCGTGTGTGTCATTACTATAAATTAAGGTAATTTTATCCACATTATTTTCTCTCTGTAAATAATGCATACGTCGTGATATAATGTTATTTTATTTTATTTTAGAACAGCGTTGAACAGCTATCTCAATTTTAAACTATGTACTATATATTTTGTAACTTCGTAGCCTTATTATTTATACTCAAACCAGAACCCAAGGGATTTTCTGAGACACATCATAGGGACAATCTAACCATCTTTGAGGACATTTTGGTGGAATTAACACGCATTTGTATTCATGGAAAGGCAAACCACGAAATTCTTTTACGATTAGCGGTGCGGAGATTTTAACATCATTTGCATTAATATATGTAGGGCGATTTCTTACGATCCCTCAAAAGCTTTCTTATCTTAATTTTGATCTTTTGAGCATTCTTTTTTCATTTTTTGATGTAATTTTTTAAAATATAGTGAAGCTTCTCTAGATTGAAAACTCTCTTTTCCTCAATGATCGTTAATGGAGTTTGTTCGTCCATTGGGGTTCATTGACTTTAATATGATTGACTTCAATTCATTGACTTCAATATGATTCCGAAGATACATAATTTTTCACAAGAGGTTTTTCCGGGAGTTTTCACTGTTTTTTAGCTTGATAGAAATAGGTTTCAGAAGTGTTACTATAAACAAATTACCACGTGGTATCTCAAAACTTTAAAAACACAATTCTAGTGACGTTATCTTACGTTTACTTGAGCGTCCATTACAGTCATAACGTTGGTTATTATTTAATTTTTTTTTTTTCGCTATTTTTTGCCATTGAGACTTAAAAAAACATCTTAACTGTTTGTAACAACTAAAATTGTTTGTAACAAAAAACATCATTTTCAAATTTAACTTTTCAAAATAATGATTTTTTCATTTAATGCTAAAAATTACTTTGCCAAAATTGGCAACAGTTTAATAAAAAATAAGAAAACTATACTTTATGGAAATACAACTATACGGTTAATTCGTAAAAAAGTGTGTATAAAAATTTTTTGATTCAGGAATACAATTTTCTTCCGAAAAATATATTTTACGTAACTAAAAATCATAAGTGAGACACAAAAATCATTAAAGTATTGATTTTCACAAATTTCCAGTTTTTTCCAAACAATTTTAAAGCATAAATTATTTGAAAAAAAATCGGGTGTGATTTAGATCAACTATTGTAATTAGGTATTAATTTTGACAAGTTTAAATTACTTCGCATATAATGTAACGAAAGTGAAAATAAATCATGCTGATGTTTTGTCTGAATGTTCATCTCACGTTGACAATTTGTGACTAATTAACCCTGAAATATTAGTATATCAAATAATTTGTAAAAATATCTATTTTACGATGTTTGCTATGTAAATATAAAGTTTTTTTTAAAAAATTAAGTAAATTTCATTTATTCAAATATTACACTTTCCGTAACTATTTTCTAATTTCTTATTCAGTATTAAATAAAGTGTTTTTTTTTATTTTTTTATTTTCGCTTTAGAATTTTTTCGAATAAAATAAAATCCCTTAGTTTTGAGATGAAATGCTGACGATGTCCAATATATTGTTTGAGTTTCATTGATTTCCGATAGTTCTGTCTTACTTGAATTTCTTCATCCTTTACTACAAACTCTCATTTTTTGTTCATAAGTTTATGTATTGAGTACATTGTGCAACACCTGATAAAATTCTCATACTAGTCGCAACGCTTTAGATCTGTTTTAATCTCTGAAACTTCTGATTTTTTACCCAGTGATAAAATAAGAAAAATAATTTTTTTTTAGATGTAAGGTAATTTTGCATCAAATACAAGAGACTTTGTGTTCGTCCTTTTTATTATCTGGGGTCTTATATAATAAGCAAAGTAATCAATTTTACTCCTGTAATTATCTAAATATATTGTAAATAAAAAACTAATTTTTTATTGTATATTACATTAATCACCAAAGTTACCTTTAAACTAAACAATAACGCGATCGATGATGTTACAATTCGATATATAGAAGTGAGACATTATTTTTTCAAAAGTTAATATTAACACCGAAACCGTGGCACTGATTCCACAAGGTGCTTATAGGTAGTCTGAGGTATCTGGTACCAAGTGCTCACCAACTGGTCCTGCAATTCTCTCACATTGCGAGGGCGTAGCGTGGCAGCACGAATTTTGTTTTCCAAGTAGGACTACAAATGCTCTATTGGATTAAGGTCAGGTGAATTTGGGGGCCAAGACATGACTTGAAAGTCACTGGAATGTTCCTCGAACCAATCCATGACGATTCAACCCCTATGACATGGTGCATTATCCTGTTGGTAACCACCATACCCCGCAGGAAAAACTGTTGCCATGATTGGCTGAACCTGGTCTGCAACTATGTTCAAGTAGCTTATAGACGTCAGGGATTGTTCTATGAGGATTATGGGTCCTAATGTGCCCCATGAAAACATTGCCCACACTATGCATTGTTATAGATGGAGGGTGGTCATAGTGTAATGGCTCTTCTCTTTTTTTTATTTATTTTTTATTTTATTTATTTTTAATTTAAATTTTTTTCTTAAATAAATATTTATTTTCAAAAATTATTTATAGTCAATTCCTTTAAATATCCAGTATAAAATTACCTTGCGCACATCCATTTTCGGGCCCATCTTTGGTAACTAAAAAATCAAACGCACTTCAATAATGCAGCAAGAACGCACTTTAAAATAAAACTCCTCTAGTTACGCTATCTCAATTTGCGCTTTTGTTTTCATATTTTGCAATCTGACAATCTTGTTACGAAAATATTTTAAATCATTCTTAAAAAAATTCCCGTTCATGTAAGTTCATTTAATTTTGCTACTCGCTTTATAGATTATGTTTTATGTTCTATTATGTTTTTTCTTTATATTTTACTTCCTGTTTTTACGTGTTATTTTTACTTATTGTGTTCTATTTTATTTGTTGTAAATTTTGCAAAACTTTTTTGAGTGCTCCTTACACTATTGTATTGATATATTTTGCTTTGGCTATATTAATACAATATTAGAAAGCAGTTTGTTTTGCAGATATAATCGTGTGGGCTGATGAAAAGATTATATCATTTTTTTTTCTGGATTTTTTAAAAAAGAATTCTATCATTTTTTTAATAATTTTCTTTTTTCCCCTTTTCTCATTTGTCTGTAATTTTCCTTTGTTTTATCTTCTTTTTGAACTTATTTAATGAGTTCTATTTACTTGCAGATATATATATATATATATATATATATATATATATATATATATATATATATATATATAAAACCGCCATTTTTATTATACGATTATTTTAGATCCACTATACAATTTTAAACTTTATAACAAAATTAAAACACTAGAAAGCATATTCTGTCTAGTTTGATATGACATATGCTATCATGAAGAATATGATTCTTGCAATTTTAGAAAGTTTTAGAGCTTAAACAGTTTTTCAATAAAAGTCTCTGAAATATAGAGTATATTTAATAGTTATTTTTTTAAAACTAAATTATGCGTTTATGATGTTCAGTTATTCAAAATATTAAAGTTTTTACTTAATGCAAAACTGAATAAGACTAAATTTAACTACACTGCTTGCCAATTGCTAAGGAACAATTACATTTGTCTGAATAATTAATAATAAACATTCAATGAAAAAAAGAAACTAAGTACATAATTAGAGGAGACAATTTGAAATTATTATTATGCAAAATGTTACAAATAATTTCCCTTCGAAAATTACGAAAATTAAATATAAAAAAAAGCAACATAATAGATTTTCAAGCAGCAGCGAAAAATATCTCTTATTACCAGAATGAAACGGGTATAAGTATCTTGTAAGATACTTGATCACCTCAGACTCTATTGCATATTTTTCATCGGTTATTTATGTTGTCCACTAAACTATCAGACTGCCCTTGGGGCATAATGTCCCTTTCCTCTCTCAAGGCGGTTATCAGCTCTTACACAGTTCGGGCATAGCGTGTTCTTTGTGAAACACGCCCGCAAAAAGTATCCCAGGCTGGTTCTATAAAATTCAGGTCTGGGGAGTACGCAGGTCATTGCATACGACTTTCATTTTCTAGGGTGCACGATATTACAGTGCTCTTGTGTGGCCATGCATTGTGATTTATAAACAGAAATTCTTTACCTACCACACCACTTAAAAGATGAACATGATCCAGAATAATTTCTATGCAATACGTTGGGATGTATCCTTACTTCACTCAAAGATGTGAAGCGGTGTTCTGCCATTGTATATGATCATTGGACATGCCAGCACGTATTAGCCACACCGAACACAGCGTGTTTCCCTCTCTCTCTCTCCACACTAACTGGTGGCCGGAATAACTTGTCATAGTGATTCGTAACATGTCATAGTACAGGATTCGTCGTAGAACATAACACTGGACCATTGGTGGGGACTACAACTAATACGTTCCTTACACAAACGTTATCTTTCGCGACGATGGCTTGGTCAAGCTGGCGTCCGTGCATACAGACCAACTTGATTTAATCAGCGTGCATTTGTTCTGTTAGAAACCTGTGTTTTGGGAGTGATTTCAAGTTCTGCAGCCATCTTACTAGGCGTGCCAATTCTGTTCGAGTGCATTTTCGCCACTAGGGATACATATCGATCCTCTTCTGTGGTGTTTCCACCACAACCACCAGTTCAGTATTTCCAGATTCAGCGTTTTTTTTTTTTTTTTTTTATTTATTTTTTTTTTTTCGCGAAATTACACTTGTTGATATTCCAATAACTATGGCCACAGTATTGACACTTTTACCTGTTTCCAGTCGTCGTCTTACTGCTCGCTAACGATCATAAATTCAAGTGATGTCTTACTGATATTTAACACTTAATTATTGCACAACCACCTTGAATTTCACAGAAATAAGCTTACCAACCTACTGCGCTATATTGGTTTAACACCTAAAAGCATTTATTTTCGAATGAATGAAGAGCTTGTATACACTGCACTTTATTCAGATAACGGGTAATGCTTTACCACGTCCTCTACACTTGCTGATTCTATGGATATTAGTGGGTTGCAGGGAATATCATTTTGCATAAATCAGCTGTTCCTTAGCATCTGAGCTGTTATCTTTTAGAGAACTTATTTTTTCTTTTAAAAAAGAAAAGAAGTAAAGGTTTGAACAATCACATGAGGTTAAAAATTTACAAACTGGTACTCCTATATACCGGATTCTAAGCCAGAGGAATGAATATTTAATTTTAAGTTTCAATTTCGTCATTTAGTTAACCAAACAAAAAAAAAAAACTATAATGAATAAGCAAAATACTTATGTAATTTTCTTCTAGCCTAAATCATAAGCAGATATTTTTTTATTCTTATAAGAAACGTAAGCTAAAAACAGATATCGAAATAAAAATATCAATAAAATATTTATCAGACACAATTTCAAAAAAAAAAAAAAAAAGAAAAAAAAAACTCAAACTTATACAATGTTTTAATCTATAATTTATAGAAATGTACTTTTTTTATTAAGTTTTCTTTTGGTTATTGAATTTACTTGTGTCAATGATTCTTAATTATTGAAAAAAATATCCTTAACTAAAAAAGAAAGTTTTAACATAAATTTTCAATTTTTTTCTTCTACTGAAATTCAAAATATTTTATAAAGAAATATAAACATTAAGAACTTGCTAGAACTGTAAAGATTTTATCCTCTGAAGTTTCAAAAGTTTAGCTTAAGTCAAGCGTTTCTCGGCTAATGGTCTGCCACAGAAAGATTTTAAAAACACTTATTTTTTTTTCAAAACGCTGAGGGCTTAAAGTTCTAAATTGCTTTTGGAAGAATATTTTTACTTAAACTACGTATTTTTTGAATAGCAAAACTATTATATGCGGACTTCTGCTTTTTTTCGGAAAATTAAAATTTTTTTTCATCAATTCGGACTTGTGCAAAGAATAAAGAATATCATTTTTAGTAACAAGCTATATTACTGAGGTTTAAATATATTTAACAATAAATGTGAAGATGTTGAAAATTGATAACATTTAGGCAACACTGCTAATATTTTTAATAATCATTACATAGCTTTTAATGATATATTGTAGAACTTCATATGAAATTTGAATTAACAAAGCAATTTGGCTCAAAAATTTGTATCATATTAAAACCAGACTTTTCTTTTTATGAAAAAAAAATAACAAAATATAGTTTCTGCAAAAAAAAATATATAATTTTCAGTACTGTGAATAAACTCAAATTTAAGGTATGAAAAGGACAGGTGTGCTGGCAGTGTATTTAAAAAAAAATTGGTGGAAACTAAATTAAAATTATCATACGATTGTTTACTAATAATTTTGAATTTTTAAAAAAAATAAACAGGATGTGTTACTTACTCCTATGCAAACATTAAAGTATTCCTAAAACTATTTATTGAGATTTAATCTTAAGAAAGCATGTAACGAAACGGCTATATTGCATCTGAATTTTCATTTTAATGTCACGAAAGTGTTTGCCCTAAAAACCTTTTTCCAATAAAACAAAAATATTGCAATTTTAAACCTTTTATCCTAACAGATAGCCGAAACCTTTTATTCTAACAGAATAAAAAATCATTATTAAAGCTGTTTTTTTTTTTTTTTTAAATTGTCATTTAGATTTAAAAAAAAAAAAATATGAGAGCTGTAAACCTTATTTTTGATTGATTGAGGAAATGGAAATACAAAGCGAAAATCTTTTTTTTTTTTTCAGGGAAACAATATAATGCAATTAGAAACCTTTCTTTCGAAAATATTAATAGATCATAAAAACATATTTTGGAAAAAAAAAGATACAAGAGGAAGCAAATAAACGAACGTAAAACCTTAATATATGATTTTTTTCTAAAGTTCTGCGAAACTAGTAGGTGGAAACCTTATTTTAAAATTTTCCCGTAATCACCGATGGGATTTTTCAAGAAAAATATTTCTGTCGATGAGCTTCTTAAACTGGTCACAGCTCAAAATGCGTGTTTGAGAAAATAGACGTTGCTTAAAATGAAAGTTTAAAAATTGGACAGAACGCTAAATGTGTTTTAAAGAAAAAAGCAAACTTTTATTTCTTTTAAAATTTGTTACTTGAACTAAACAAAAGTCAAGAATTACGTTTTTGTTTTTTTATTTAAGAAAGTGTAAGAGTGTGCTGTTCTCTTGCTTGAAAATCGCGTCTGGGAATTTGCTCCGTAATGATTATATTTAATGTTTAAAACAGTAAGATAAATAAGGACAAAATTCCACATTTAGTCATAAAATTTAAGGTTGCGGTTTTGGAGCTGCGTTCATTTTCTTCAACATGTTACGTATTGCCTGGCATGATTTTGTCGCCAGTTAAAGTTTATATTTTATCAATCGCTGTTACTAGTCATTTATTCTCATTTTGTTTCAGCTGAAAAAGAAATCTGTTAAGTTTATAATTGCAGCCCTCTTTGATTGTTTTTAGTTGTTTAAAATATACAAAAAAGATCCATTAAAGTTGAAAATAACTAATCTTGAAAGATTAATGAACAATGAAAAGTGTTGAACTGTAAAAATTTAGTTTTACGAATTTCTAGAAGTTGCAGAGTGCATTATCGATAAGGACATGGAAGATAGATTGGAGATTTTTCAGGTAAGATTTAGAATTTTTCTTAATGATTTAAAAAAAAAGTGCTTGAAATATGAAAACAAAATGATTTCTAATATTTTTAAAAATGGAGGCAGTGTTTATTTATATAAAATATCCATTGCATAGTTAAAGTTTCCTGAAGTATCTTTAACTTAATTTGAAGTTAAATTTCATTAGTTGAGTAATTTAAAAATATAATTTGATTTTTTAATTGTCAGTAATAAAAGTTTTTCCAATGTTTGAAAATTATATTATTTAAGTACTGCTCTCTTATTATATTACAGAAATTCAGACTTGTGATATTTGATCTTAGTAATGAACTGTTGGAAGAAATAACTTATATAATTTTATTTATCTCGACTAATTTCTGATTTTTATTAGTAAACTATTTTTTTTTTCATTTTAAGTTGCTAGTTAAATTCCAACTTAATAGCATTTTCTTATTTTGTCATTTTTCAGTTGTTCAGTCATTTTTATTGATTTGTTTTATAATAAAAATATTGTTCATGCGATATCAAAGCATTTTCCTATGAGAGATGATTTTTATTTTAGGAAATTTTAGTACTGGCTAAATTTAGTCGGATAAATTTATTCTGAATGATTGTTCATATCCGTATTTATTCAACATTACTTAAGCAAATATTTGCAAATTATCGCCTGATGAATTGGTTTATTAGTATTGACTAACTTTTCGGAAAAAAAAATTGAAAAACCGGAACAAATTGCAAATATTATGCTTTCTTGTGAAGTAAGATTATAAGAAATCACAATTCTCAGAAACGAAATAAGAATACAGTATTCCTGTTTTTAATCATAATTTCAAAATGCCTTTATTACATTTTAATAAGGAATGAAATTTATTATTTTTACTATAATTGAAAATAGTTTTATTAATTCTGCAATTCAGTTTACTAAATGACAAAATTTTAAGATTGTATGTACAGTGCACAAAAAAAAATCTGAATTGCCTTTTTATCAAGTGATCTGATTTTCATGTCGCAGGACTCTATCACAATCCCGATACTAATAATTTTCTAATTCATCAATCAATTAATTACTAATTAATCAAATGGTGTCATCAAAGTTAACTTATACCCAAGGTTTTAACAAAGTGCAATGAATAGATAATTTATTGAGTTCATATTGTTGGACATATCAACCATATACATTTAATCTAAATTTTAAATAGCATGTTTTTTTCCGGAATTGGATATGCGTATCAATAATGGGTGTCCGCTAGGAAAGGAAATAAACTATTCCACAATTTTTTCTTTGTTAATTTTTTAAAGCTAATGAAATCATTGACAATATAATTCTTTCAATTCAGTTTCTAGTTTACATTTTAGAAAATTATTCCTATTTGTTATATTTTCATTATACCTTAAAAAACATTCCACTTAATTAATTTTCAGTTGTATCGCTGAGTTAAAACGCAAAGCCGAAAATTTTTTTATGATGATAAATATGTAAAATAAGAGTCCCAGTATGGATAAAAATCATAATGCCTATATTTATAGTTAGAAACTTATTCTTTAAAAAATTAAATAAATCGATTTTGTACTGTAAGTTTTCAAATTATTTGAAGAGTACTTTTAAATTATTTAACACGATAGATTGACGAGAAAAATATTCATTTATTTTATTGGAATTATCAGAATGTTGGAGGGACTATTTGAATGTTGGCGGGAATTATTAACATGTTGGATGGCACTATTTTCATGTTAGAGGGAAATATTAGAATGTTGGATGACACTATTTTCATGTTGGATGGAATTATTTTTGAAATTATCTTCCACTATGCACTAACTGCTCTGTGCATTAAACATTTAAGAAAATATGTGTTATTAAACACATACTTAATAAGTTTTGGTTTTAAAAATATAGCAATTTTAAAAGTGTAAAGTTTAAACAGATGAGTTAGCACAAGGTATTTAAAAAAAAAAATTCTATTTCTGTGTTAAATAAAATCATCATATGAAGTTCACATTACGGATGAATTTAAATAATTAGTTTTTTTGACTGAATTAAAAATCTATTATTGCTATTCTTAGATAGTGAGTATTAGCCTGTGTCTATTTTTGTTAGACACTGATTTATTTTATTAAAAAATGTTACGATCCACTGTTAATAAAATTTATAAAATAATGTACAAAAAAGCCATTAATTTGGAAAGTATTCAACGAACAATGCATATTTTCTTTTACAAAATTTAAACTATTTTCGTCATAAATCTTTCATTATAGTAGTCGATGACATGCTTTTCGAACTTCTAAAGAAAGACTGGATCTAACGAAGACTTCAAGAAGGAAATTCTTTTAGTTTTTACTGCTGATACACCCTCCCAATTTCCAACTAATTACAGCCGCAATTTATCATAAAAATTGGCCGCAGTTTTATTATACCCAGGAAAGATCTCATTATATCGATCTTTATGGGTGGAGTATTATTATCTCCAAGTTTATAATTCGAAGAATGAATAGAACGAAGAATCACTAATGGTTGCGAAACCTATAAAATATTTTTCAGACATTGTATTATAATTATTAATATTTTTATCTGCTACATTTTATTTTTTGATACTAATATATATTAATTATATTTGCAAATGCTTAGAGTTAATTGAAATCCTTGGAAGAGCAATCGCGTGAAGAAAACGCGTGATTTACTGTCTTCAAACCTACACGCAAGTTTATGAGAACGGTAAAATTTGCTGGAATATGTGACAGTGCAACTGATGATTGCACAAAATTTCTCACGCAACGCATTAATACCACATTTTAGTCTTCTTACATTAGTTTTTTCTATTATCATTACGAATCAATTTAGAAATCATTTTGTTACTTTTATTTGTGTGTAGTCCAAAAAATAGAACATGAAACTCGTGGGACGTTTTAAGCATCAATAATAGTTGTGAATTCAACACGATATATTATACCTATAAATTTATGATGACAATTTTTTCATTCTTCTTTTGCTATTATCTAAGACAATACAATCATAAGTTTTTAATTAAATTTTGAAAAGATTTTTCTTTTACCTAAGCGAAACTTTTTTTTAAATATTTGTCGTTTAATTTCATTTATTAAAATTGTTGTTTGAATATTTTTTTTTTGTTTTATTTTATTTATTGGATTGTGTTCGAAACAACCTAACTTCAAAACATTTAAAATTAAGTTATCAAGTATTTAAAGTACATAAACTGTTAAAAACCTAAGAAATTTTTAAACATATCATAAACATTAATTAGTTACAGAATAAGGAAGGAAATTTTGGACACATAATCCCCCGAAGTATATATATATATATATATATATATATATATATATATATATATATATATATATATATATATATATATATATATATATATATATATATATATACAGGGTGATTCATAAAAGATGGGCAAAATTTTAAGAACTGATAATACACACCCAAGCAAACAATTTTTACCAAAGAATGCATAGTCGAAAACAAAACACAAAACCGGTAGAGGGCGTCAAAAGATACGTTCTTATATGAGGCAAAAACACGCGAAAGAACGATGAAATTAAATTATAAAAGAAAATTTAATGGTGTGATTACAATAAGTGTCCAAAACACTGCCGGCAGCGGCTATGCACGCAGTACAACGGTAAAGAGAAGATTGGAGAACATTCTGAAACACACCAGTCATATCGCGAACTTCCCCTGTAGTGGCCGAAGGCTAGGCGACAAGTTCTTCTGCAGATTCAATGTGAGTCCCATAAATAAGAGCCTTCAGCTGTCCCCATAAAAAGAAATCTAAGCATGAAAGATCTGGCGAGCACGGTGGCCAAGCTAAAGGACAACTTTGCCCAATCCATTGACTTGGAAAGGTTACATACAGGTAGTTTCGCACTTCTTGTACGTAATGAGCTGGTGCTGAGTTCTGCTGGAACCAAATGCATAAACAAAATGCATATCGGCTTTTTCCTTATTGGAGAAGGGCAACATCTTTGGATGCGTTACTACCGCGATTGACAATGCACTCTCGAATCAGCAGCTTTTATGTATGAATCGTGACCAAAAGTTGTATACGAGCTCTTCTTCTTCCCATAACATACAAATAACTCGCAGCGCGTTAACTCGCAATTGCATGAAACAACTTTCCAAATGCGCCAGCACCTTTGCATTTTGTTTTCGACCATGCATTCTTTGATAAAAATTGTTTGCTTGGGTGTGTACTATCACTTCCTAAAATTTTGCCCATCTTTTATGAATCACCTTGTATATATCTTTAAGTTATGGTTGATCTATATCGAAATTTTTAACATTGTTTTAATAAGACGCATTAAATCATGTAAAATGCAAGGTTAGGTAATAAAAAATAAGGTAAGTATATTTAAATTTATTTATATTACGTGTTTTATTCATTGTTAATTATTTTTCGTCATGGAGTCACATATATGTAACAGTAAATTCGTATCTGAATCATAAGAATAATTTTACTTAATGTTTTCTTGGAAAGTAAAAAAAAAAACAGTTGCATAAAACTGCGTTATTGGAGGGAAGTTTCTAATTAAGTTCTATGAAAAAGTAATGAAAAACGACCAATTTTTATATGACAAAGGATATATATATATATATATATATATATATATATATATTAAAAAGGATAACAAATGTTATCTAAGTAAAATCTGCTGACGATGAAGAACTAAAAGTTTTTTTTTTGTTCTTTAGTCAACTCCTCCAAGTAATTACATCTTGATTAGCATTGTTTTCAACACCTTCAAAGTATTCACTTCAAAGAATTTTATAAAATAAATATATGATTAATTTTAAGAAAATGCATTTTTTTGAGGATTTTGAAAATCAAATGAAACCATAGCTATAACGGAAAAGAAATATACAAATTCGTTTAAAGTATACGTTTTTTAAACTTAAATTACATTTTCATGAGAGAATATAGAGGTTAGAAAAATTTCAATGAACTTTTTTTAACGTAATCACAGTTAATAAATCAAATTTTTTAAAAACTAAATCTTTGTTTTTCAAACTTCACTTTAAGCAACTAAAAGAGGTTTACTTGATATAACGTGATATTGCCCCCCACACCTTTTAAAAATATAATCGTTTCAACTTCATAATATAATATCTGTAAATTAAACCCAAACTCGATTAAATAAACTAATTGTTTTCTTAATTTTTTTGAAGTTTTTGATTTAATTTAATTAGATGACAATACTCTGTGCTTTCCATAGTATCATATAATAAAAATTTAAGAACTCTAATGGTATATGATAATGGTGAAGAATATGGTAAATGGTGTGATAGAACATGATAACTCTACGAATATGGTTTCCGAATTATAGCTTAACGTTAAACCTAAATTTTTGAAGTAATACAAGTCGAGAGTACCAGTCATAAAATAATGCGTAAAAACATCATAAGTACTAATTTCAATAGCATGTAACTTTAAATTATCAGTACAAATTTACAACAAAATTAACTGGTATGAAGATTAAGCAGATTTACATTATACTCGTATAGTAACCCCGTGACTTTATTGACCCCGTGGCTTATGACTTTAACTTGTTATGACTTTAATGATTTTTTTCTAAATTTTACTATCTCTAATATCAGATTTTGGGAGTCCAATGTATCCTTAATTGTCATTTCTTCCAGGTCGTCGGTCCAATTGTCAGGTCGTATCTTTAACATATAAATATCGATTAATATATTATTCAAAATTACCAGTTAATTTATTAGTTTATAAAAAAAAACATAGGCTCTAAAAAATCAAATAAAATATTTTAAACAGATTATATATTTTCAAGTTAAATATATAGAGATGAAATATTTTCAAAATATTAATGATATAAATAGCGCTGTTAAAACTCCAAATTAATAAATGCTGGAATTCAAATGTTTACAGAAGTTATAAATATTATTAGTAGACAATAAGAAAGTGTCTCCGTTTTTGACAGATTTAATAAGCATTGCACTCTGTAGCTTTTTAGAGACAGTTCAGAAAAATCATCTTAATTATATATATATATATATATATATATATATATATATATATATATATATATATATATATATATATATATATATATTACTCTTTTTACTTTAAATTCAATCAATGGCAAAATGAATCATTATTTTCATTTTGTTTGAATATTGAAATGAAAAATGTATAAATATTAAAAATACTTCATTAATTATCGAACATGTTTTCAAAAATACTTTGAATACAACTAATTCAGAGACTTTAAAATGTTTATTATAAATTTATATTTTAATAGTTTGATGTGGAATGAATTTTTAACTCAAAATTTATATTATAAATGTAATTTTTTTTTTTGTTTTATGTAGACATTTTTATCACACTTTAAACTTTTATGTATACTTATTAAAGTTATGTGCATAGAACCTAAATCAAATGCCATAATTTTTCAAATACCATGCTTTATACATTTTTAAGAAATTATTTTTGTACACTTTGACTCTTACGAAATTCTGGAAATATAATTCAAGGGGCTTTGAAAATTAAATGCCGCAACTTTTAAAAATTTTTTTCACAAATTTTCCTCTCCCCAGTTGCTATAGCAAATATTGTAGCTACGTATAATTGTTCTATGATTGAATATTTTATTTCCTCCTAATGCAAATAATAATACGAAACTCAATCGAAATTATGTCAGATTATTTATTTTGACAGTGTTTTGCACTGTAACTAAGTTTTGCATTTAAAACTTTGTGCATGTTCGCCATTAAAAACCAAACTATTCAAAAATATTTTTTTTGTGTATACTAAGAAAAACAATTGCTAGCGTATAATAATTGTAAATATATGTGTTATGAGGGATATATTTATGTTCAAATATTTCACTCACCTTTTCCAAAAGACACTCCAAATCGCAATAATGTAGAAAATATCAATATAATAAACATAATTCTCCAATTACTTCCTTACTTATCACAACTCACAATATATGGTTCAAAATCTCAAAAGTTTGCACAAATATCATATCCTCAAAATTTCAGTTCATCCCACATGCATTAACTTGGATTGAAATTTATTTTCAAAATATTTCTTTACTTTATTAGTCTCTATATCCCATTGAAGTTTTTTAACCATAAAGTATTCCTTTATAACTCTTTATTTTTTTTTTTAATTTCGTTAAAACAATATTAACTAGTTTGTGAAAATAATTTTCAGAAGCATGGATGAGATAATGCAAAAAAAGCCAATTAAAGAGTGAGTGACTTAAAGTTTATTCCCAGCCCATCATTCTATAGCATTCACTCTGAGTCATTGATTTGTTCCTCTATACTCTCAGAATCATTCTTGGCACCAAATTTTCTAAAGAAGAAGAGATGCTGATTCCTCCAGGCTGACAGGGAAACTGAAATCTCAGGTTTTACGGATGCAGTTTCACTAGCGCCCCCATACGACGAAAGCGTAATTCATTTTGACTTAAGCTTGTTGAAAATATTGCTACAAGTATCGAGAAAATGAGATTTTCCGTTCTATTCCCTTCTCTTCTTTAAAGTACAAATACTGCTTCAGCTTGCTTGGAAATATTATTAATTCTAAATATGTTTCAAAAATCCATTGGCTAAAACTTTCCAAGCTATTTGCTTTAATTTGATTTATTATTTATCATAAAAAAATATTTATATGTAAACAGCTTACTAAGTTTGAATAAATACAACTTTCTTATAAATAAGTGTCTCAAATGGATAATCCAATTTAATGTGGAACATCATTTGACAACATTTACGACTGATATTTCTATAATTTTATTGCAATTTTTTTTTAACAGTTGTATCTTCTTAATGCATGAAAAAATGTTTTAAATAAGCACTGATGGTAATATGCACATTATATGTTTCCTTATCTTTGAAGTTCTTTTTATTATTTGACACGAAAAAAAAAAAACGTTCTATGACCCCACATATTCGTATATGGCGTGAAAGTTTAATTGGAAGTCCTGACATCGATTCAAGATCATTGTAGAGAAAAGATATTAGTTTTAGGTGATATATTATGGTTGTTTAGATTATTGAATGTCGTTTAGACACGAATTGTCTTTAAATTGATAATACAATTTAATGTAGAACATATTTTGAAAAATAATACTAGTAATATTTCCATAATATTTCAAAAGTAAAATTTTTTAACAGTCATACCGATTTAATACAGGTATGAAAGTTTTAATTGCGCACTGATGGTAGTGTGCCTATTATACGTTTCCGTATCTATAAAGTTCAAATGTTTCTTTTTTATTATTTGACAAAGAAAAAAGTGTTTCATAAGCCAATTCATGCATACGTTGTGTGGCATTTACGTTGCGTACGTTGTGTGGCAGTTTAATTGAAAGTCCTGACATTGAATATTACTTTGGAAAAAATAAAGTAAATGATGTTTTAGGTTGTTTACTTATAGTTATTTATAATATTATAGCACAGTACATGATGACTTTAATACAAAATCCTTATTACTTAGACAGCGAAGATCAAAGTCAGTAAATCTATCAAATAATGTGTTAATTGTTTGATTGTATTTATTGACTTGATTCTTTAGATATTAAAAAAAATTCTGTGAATTTCCTTATTTATAAAACTTTAAGCCATTTGATTGTAGTTGTTTAAGTGATTGGTGATTGATTCTTTCAACTAATTTGTTGATTGTTTGATTGCAGAAACTTGAGTTTTTAGATAGCGAAACATAAATAAATATCATTAAGTTAATTTAAGTGTACAGGAAATTTACTGCTGTTCCATTACAGATCTTATTTTAACTTTACAATGCTTATTAGGATAAATGCTGATAATTTAATTAGTTTGCAGATTACCGACGTAATTTGAGAAACGAAATTTTTTTTTTTTTGGAATTTTAACGCATTACTCTAAACAAACTGCACATTTGCTTCACTGTAAAGTATTCAGGATCAAACTATGAAAAAAATAATGGCAGCCATGATGCTACCATTACTTTGGCACTTCAAATTAATTTTTTACCGGAAAAATAATTCGAATACACCGTATTCTTACATGAACAAAAATTGTAAAATTGGTGAATCATTCTAATTAAATAAACATTACTCTATTAATTACGGTATAATATTTTACGGTAAAAATGGATTTTACAGTCAAAAGAATTTTGCGTATGTGAAGCAAAAGTGTCGGCTCTTTATACTGTAATTAACATTTTTATTAATTTACCTTGCAGATAATCAGTTGAATAACTGATTATGTGTCATTTAATCTAGTAATTAACAATTATTTAATTTATTCAAGATATAATTTTATGTTTTGTAAAACATTACAAAAATCAAAACGCTACCTATATTTTTCGTATATACACTGAAAATTTAAAAGAAAATGACTGTAAAATATTTATTTCCAGGGACAGCAATGACACTTTTGTAATGTTTGGTTAGCGTGAGATGATACATTAGCTTCACTCTGTAACTCCAAAATTCGTTTGTTCGTCGTAAGATCAACTTCCACAAGATGTCGCAGATTATTAAAAGCTCAATTTTTTTGTCTCTTATTTATGCAATTTATTTTACAAATCAATCGCAGAGACACTTACAGATGATTTTATTTTATAAATCAAATCGTTTTGGTTCGTGCAAAGTATCAAAAAAATCGTTCGAACCTAAATAATAAAAATAATATATCAGGTAATCTTAAATGCATACTGGATTACATTTATGAAGCTTTAAGATATTTTGTTTAAAGTAAGTTATTCAAATGTTTCTTACAATATAAACAGCAATCTCTTAAAGTTAATTCCCTTTAAGACAGACTAGGTTGATGCCGAATGAAAATGTCTAGTTTTGTCTTGCACAAATGCATATTTTTATGTAGTAAAAAATTAAAATTTCATCTGATTAAAATATATTGATAGCGATAAGTAATTTTATAAAAAACTAGAAAGATGACGTTACGTAATAATATAAAATAAAACGTTATAATATAAAATAATTATTATAATCATTATATTATTAAGAAATCAAATGCACAGAAGAAAAAAATAGTAAAATTACCATCCTGTAAAGTAATTGACATCATTTCTAGTAAGAAAACAAACATATTTCTGGTAAATAAAACTAAGATTAAGTAAAGAAATTACTTAAAAATTTAAAAAAAAACTGAAAAGTAAACTTTTACTGACTTTTATTCCATGCTATAAGGTAAAATGGAAAAATAACATATTTTATCAAAGGTTATAAAACAATATTTCAATGGTTATTTTACCAAAATCATAATCAAAACAATTCGAAAAAAATTACCAAACTTTTTCTTGTTCCCATAGAGCCATAGACACGTTAAATTTTACCATATTCTAGTACTTTTGGCGATAATTTTTTTTTCTCAGTGTGCGATTTACTGATATATTGAGCAACACTATATTTTTGCGCCGAATATGAAAAAGACAGACAACCATAATTGTACCATATTTTATAACTGCAGTAGTTTACATATAATTATGCTTTCTTTTTTTTTCTCATTGTTTCTACGTTATTGCACCTACATTAATATAAAGAAAACTCTACTTCTTTTCTAATTAACCATTTTTTCTGTAAGTAAAGATTTTAAAAACTCACGTAATGTGTTGTAACAATAATGGAGTGCATTAGCTGTGTTTTTCTTTTATATTTCATCCTATGCTAACATAACAATTCCAGAAAGTTGCGTAAGAAGATTTTAGTATTTTCCTAATAAGCAAAGCTGTACGGCTTCGGAGATTACGTGGAAGCAAAAGGTTTTTTTATGAACAAAAAGGTTTATTTTTTCTCCTTGACTAAATTCCTTAATTTACTTACGTTTAAAATAAAATTTTCCATTACTCAAGTCATGTTTGACTTGAATCTTGATCGCAAAATAATGGTCGACACATTTTTAAGCTTAATTTAATCTTGTAAGTAGTGTGAACAATTTTATAATCGCATCGTCTTGAAGAAATGGAATTAAATTATAAAATTGCAGATTATTTTTTATGTTGAAGCAGGCTTTGAAATTTTTTTTCAATTATTTATCTTTTGGAACTCAATTAATTAAGCATATTTTACCAAGCACTTTTTTTATAAATCGATTTAAAATTTGATTTTATCTCTAATTTTACTTGGTATATATTTTAATAAGCAATGGCTTAAAATTTTAATGAAATAAGCATCCACTCTTTCCCATGAATTTAAAATAATAGAAGCTCATCCTAACTAAAAATTTTTATTTAACTAATAATCAGGAAGGAGTATAAATTTTAATTTAACAAAGGAAATTATTTTCAAGTGCCTTTGTAACATTGTCCATAAAACTATAAGAAGGGTTTTTATAAAAAAAATATTCTTTTCTTAAGTATCGGTTGAAAAAACATGAATGAGAGGCAACTACAAAGGTTGATAAGCTTAGCCTTTTATTACTGTAAATATTCAGTTGCTGCATCAATTGGATGTTTTACGTACAAAAGTAAGTTTTGCTGTACTTTTTGCAGCCATTTCTGTAAAAGCATAGTATAAATATAAAAAATACCAACCATCTTGTCCTTTAATATCCATGCCAGGGATAAAAAAGCTCTTAGGCATATCTCTATCATTTTATTGCAATGCTGAATATTAAATGCGCTGGTGTTCTTCTTAGCAGGACAAAAATGTAAAAGGAAATCCCGCAGTGGAATCAAAGCAGTAAGGACAGCCGTACTAAGAGCAGAAAAGGGAAAAAATATATATTTTGAATATTTTGAGAATAAATTCTATGAAAACTCAATTTGGTATAAAATACACTATGCGGTTTTATTAAATACATTTGTCTGTAGTTACCTGTATCATACACGACTTAGAAATTTTTTAAGGTGCAGTAAGCAACAATTTATGCTAGCTATGAACTGCAATAAAATATAAAATACTCTTTTAACTGGAATTGATTACAATATATATATATATATATATATATATATATATATATATATATATATATATATATATATATATATATATATATATATATATATATATATATATACACATATATACACACACACTAGAGGGCTTTGCTCGCCAACCCCTGATAATTGTTACGCAATAACATTTTTGTTTGCTTCTCGAACAAACTTAAAGTCGTTTTCTTGGAGATAAACTGGCAATTTTTCTGCACCAACATCACATAGAGAGAATATGATAAGATTGTAAAATGTCAAAGATGCTTATTATCAACATTATAAACTTATATAAAGCAATTTTAATACAAACAATATTAAAAACAAGCAATTTAAATACAAACAATATTAATTATATAAAGCGAGGAAGCAATATTATTTAACACATTACTATAGGGCATTAGCCCAATTAACTTCAATACTGTTGACTGACAAAATATTTTATTTTCTATCAGACCGAAAGCAAATTATATAATAAAAGCATATGTAACTGAAATTCGACAAATTAAATTAAACAATTAAATTTTTTTTCACGCTGAATACTAATAAGAAACAAATATAAAATGAAATAATTATGATATCAATGATCAATAAACATTTTTGTCAGAATTGTTATAAAAAAAAAAATGGGTAGACTTTATTTGAGGGTTCCCCTTGGCGATGTTGAAACCCATTCGTGATTCTGGTTGGTTTAGATTTCAGTTTTATTTTTAAATGTTCAACAGTATATGTAATCGCACCCCCATCTGCTTAAATAGGCATACGTCTACAACAACAGTATAAGTAATTTCAGAGGTTCGTTAGTTCTATGTTGGATACCGGCTGGTAAGGTTACTTTTACTTATGGTCAATAAGATCAAAGGTATGTGGACAGTCATAAAAAGGGACCATAAAAAAATGTCACCGCCAGTCCGGTACAACTTTTTGATTCGTATTTCGCCGTTGAAGAAGTGAGTTTTTTTTCCTTTTCTTTCTGTGCTTACTCCATTAGTTTATGTTTCAATTCAAAATTCATTTTATGGGGTTAATTAATTTTGCTTATATTGAGTTCATTACAATTTTATAAAGTTTTGGCCATCATTCCTGTTACCACAGTGTTCCACGCAAACAGAAATGGCGCTAAACGTAAGTCGCCAATTTCGCCTCAAGTATATTTTTACCTAAATAAATAAGGTGAAAACAATAAAATTAAATTTTTTACAATAGATCTCTGAATATTCGCAAAACCTAGCTATGTACATTTTTCACTGATCATTCTTTTCACATTATTTTGTGTACCAATGATTTGTACTTTTATGCAATATTTAAGAAATATCTCAAATATGAATTGTTAATTAATATTTCTGGCTGAACGGTTTTTTGAAAGTAAGTAAAAAACAATTAAAAGTAAGTAAAAGATATTCACGCCTAAAATATTCATGGCAATCCATTTTATGTAACAAAGATATGAGTATTTTAAAGTAAACTCTGATCATAGAGGAATTAATATATTTCACACATTCAATACAAAATAGAAATCGCAACAAGATTTAGCTGATAAGTTTAGTTGTAACATTTCTGCAGGCAGCATTATTAAAAATTATTACCTTTTCACACACATGCGCTCTCAATTTTCATTGACTGTTTTGTGTGTAACTAACCAGAAGTCTGCTATGAATGGCTATGTGTTATATATATATATATATATATAAAGAAAAAAATATTAAAAATATTTAAAAAATTTAACACAAAAACTTGATAAATGAAATAAGGAAAATATATAATCTCATTACCAGCTCACTGTATTATATCCGAAAAAATAGTGCTTTCTAATATTGTATTCATATAGCCAAAACAAAATAAATAAATATAATAATGTAAGGAGAACCACTAAAATAATTGAAACAAAAATAGAACTTATTAATCAAAAAATTCAAAATAATACAAAAAATGTTAAAAAAAATCCCTTAAAAAATAAAAACTCAAGAAAATACAGAATAAAACTCAAAATATAATATATAACGAGAGTAGTGAATTCAAATATACTAATATTTACAATCTTTTTTCAAAATTGATTTAAAATGTTTTCTTAACAAGTTTTCCAGATTATAAAATATGAGAATGGAAGCGTGATTAGAGGATAAAGGGATCATCTTATGGCCCGTTCTTACAGAAGCACCTTACCTTATGTAGGATGCAAGAATCATTTCCTTAGTAAATCCGTTCACTAATCTACCTAGATTTTTAGAAACTGGCTTAAAAATTCCTTTGAAATTTATTATTTTATTTTTTTCAACCTTTCCTACACACGATAAACCTTTTCTTTCAAACACTTTACAACTTTATATGATGTAAACAAATTATCTGCAGTTCTATTGGAGTTTTCCAAAGATTCAACCAGATGGAGAACTGTTTACGTGGGTTTAATAATTTTTTTTTATCGTTATTGAAGTTGAATCCCTTCTTCTTAATTCTGTATCAGAATCCTTCCAGTAATATGGGTAAGATTTGTAGAGGTAGCTGTTCCTTGCATCACAAAGACACTTGACTTTTATCCCATATCACCATTCATTTTTCGATACATATCGGTATTTCATCGGTAGTACATATCAGTATTTCAAATTGATAATTTTTTATCATAGTTGTAAAAATTTCAGATATAGATGCCGAGTTATTTGTCAGAAAAGGCTCCAGTTTAGTTTCTGGATCATCAAATCGTAAACAATTCAACAAAAATAAAAATCTTACTTCAGTTGTTACACAATAAACTACTTCACGTCCTATCGAATAAGTGGCAAATAAAAAGTGAATGTCATATCGTAAGATTTGAAAATTTTGCTGTCTGAAAACGCTATTTATAAACATATAAAAACCTATTTTTTTAAAAATGAAGCACATGTATTTTTTTCAATAAAGATCGATATCAATTTAAACATTTTGCTGAAAGTACCTGCTAAGACTTAGGCAATTTAAATCAACAACAGAAACGCAAATGCTGTGGAGGAAAGAGAAAAATAAAGTATAATTGGGGTGACTTAACCAGTTTTGGAATGTGACTTTTGTAGGCAATTCTAGAAAGGTTCTGTTAAAGGCAGAAGTCATTATTCACTTTAAAGGGTAGAAACAACTTGTTAAGAGTATCTTGGGGTCTGTGAGACTCCTAACAGCAGTTAAAGGTTAAAATATCAATTAAGTAAGATTTTTAAATGTGACTTCTCTCATTCTTTTATTGCCATGGCAACTGAAACACGTTTAGGAACTTAAACTGCATTATTATTACCTTGTACACTCATGGACTCTTATTGGAAACTAGCAATCGTAACAATCTTGTTAATAAAAGATTTAAAAATAATAAATGGTGTTTTTTTTATATTATAACAAAATAATTGTATGACAATAACTTATTTTTTATTGTCAAGGTTAACAAATGGAATCCCCAATGCCCCATCATTATGTTGTTTTAAATTTTGTGATATGTTTATAATGATTTTTATAAATTTTAAGTAAAATGTGTCTAAACAACATATAAATTTATAAAATTTCAAAATAATTATTCAAAAGCTCAAATGAATACAAGGAATAAATTTGCTATGAACTCTATATGACAAAAATAATTAATGACCATTCATAGTGAACAGAACTTAGTTAATAATTAAAATAACAACACATACGAACAATCTCCAATGGTAATCGTGTGAAATGAGTAAGTTTAAGTCATATCCCCAATGAACCAGGAACTAAATTTTTGCAATAACTTCTGCGTGAGTATATATATATATATATATATATATATATATATATATATATATATATATATATATATATATATATGTAATTCAAAAATTATAAAAATATTTTTGTATTAATAAAAGTATTGAAACTCTTTCATTTTCATAAAATGCAGATATTCTATTTTGGGACTCAAAGGTTAAAAACATACCAATAAATAATAATTAGATTTATGTTTCAAAAGTGGAGTTATTTTAAGATCTTGCACTTCCATATAAGGAAGAATTAAACGATTTTCGATGAGTATTAAATGATTTGTGATGAGGCGTGGGAATACAAGGAATGCAATATGACTGCCCTCTTACCCATGTATAAAACCTAGGAGCGATGATTTTTGCGTGGCTTTTTGTGTTTTATGCTTTCTAAATAAACTCCGTCAGTTTTGACGAGATCTGTGTTTCTCCCCCTCCAGCCGGAGAGGGGAGGAGACTGTTTCTTCACCATCTTTTAATAAATAAACAGCTTATGCAGAATACAGCCTCGTTACTCATTTCTTTTGGATTATTTTCCCATATTAATAACAGTGGGTTTGCGCTGTTATTAGAAGCCAGGCAGGAAATGAACTTCGCATCGGAGAAACCATTTGGCACAAAAAACATTCCATATAGAGTTGAATCTTAAGCCTTATACGGCAGGAAGCGCGGAATCGTCCGAGATTTTCCTCACCCCGAAGCCGAAGGATTCCTCATCCCTTCGTAAAATACCCGTACCGTATTGCTACATGGAGGCTGGAGCTGAGAAATACCACTGAAAATTAGTGTCTAAAGCTGATAAAGAAAATGATTCGGTTCCTAGTGCTCTGTTATTTGAAAACCCCATCCCTTTACTTTACAACCTACTTGACCTATGGAAAGTTTAGTTATGCCAGTGCTGCTCCGGATTGAATCGTCGATGAAGTGTTTTCCCACCCCGGAATGGTTTACGATGGTCTACATAGATGTTCGACATTCCCTCCCTCCTACTCAGAACTCAAAAAAAAATAAGCTTCAATTGCTCCTTCACTCTCGGTGTTAATTTATGAATCATTTTTACGAAAAAAAAAAGTTCAAGTTACTTCGCCCTCACTCCCAACTGATGCAGAGGTAGTCATCTTCACACAACGCGATTCGGATCTCTCAAAAAGCTAGGGATCACTTCTTCCCTTGAAGAAAGTGATAATTTTTTTTTTGGACACTATTCATGATTTAATTTTAACATTTGTGGGCTGTGATATTTCCTAAGCTTTGATACATGTACTATTTCAAAATTTTGTTTACTCAAAATATTCTTTTTATTTTATTTATTTATTAATTTATTTTTTAATTTGTTTCTTGGTCATTCTTGCTTTTTCCTATTTTTCCTTTTATTTTTGTTCCACTTTACGTTATTTTTTTCAGTGTTTACTTTTACTGAAACATCAAACTTTTATTTTTTCGACGTTTACTTTTACTGAAACATCAAACTTTTATTTTTTCGACGTTTACTTTTACTGAAACATCAAACTTTTATTTTTTCGATGTTTACTTTTACTGAAACATTAAATTTTTTTTTCGATGTTTACTTCTTCTGAAACATCAAACTTTTATTTTTTCCGATGTTTACTTTTACAGAAACATCAAACCTTTATTTTTTCACAATTTTTAACCTTAACATTCTGAGAATTTTGCCGTCTAATGTGCAAAGATAAGTTGTCATTGTTAGAATTAGAATTGGATCAATCTCATACCAAATTGTGTAAAAACTGGCCAGACACAATTAATAAACAAACAAAAATCTTTGCGAGTTTGCAACCCTACTAAAGCATATAGTAAATGAGTATCAAGCATAAAAAACTTAGCTGAGTTAACAATTTCGCCAATCGTAATAAGGGGAAACTCACAAATTCTATTAAGTGTTAATTGTCCTTTCGTTAGGGTAACATTTAGGTTTTCAAATTTTTTAATAGGAATTTTTAATTTTGACAATTTTTTTTTGTTTTTTTTTGGCACAATTGTGTGTTAGGAAATTCTAATATTTTTATTTCTATTTTTAACGTAGTTTTAAGTTTATTCGGTTACCATTTTTCAATTTGTGTTAGATCATTTTCCCATCTTTATGGTGGGTTTCACTCTCAGCAATAAGAAACTTTCTTTGTTAATGGAAATTACTGAGCTTGAACTGAGCTATGAACTATTTACCAACGTTGGACTCAAGCATTAATATCTAGTCGCTTTTCAATTTAAATTCTAAAAACAAGTATCAATTTCATTTTTCAAAACTATTTGTATTAGTTTAAAAATTTAGTGGTTTAATTTATAATTTCTACCACTCCGCAATTGCATTCAAAATAAAAATAATTTAATGACATTTTTATCTTAACCCTAAACACCAGTAAAACAAAATTATAAATTCTATTAATCAATAAATCATAAAAACTGTAACATATAAAACAAAGCGGACAGTCATACCAACATAAATTTTATAAATTCATAGTATTCTAAATTTAATTTTTTTGGCTTAACAAATTTTTTTTTTGGGGGGGGGATGTAATACAAAAATTATAAAAAAATATTTTTGCATTAATGAGCATTGAAACTCTTTCATTTTCACAAAATGCAGATATTCTATTTTGAGACTCCAAGATTAAAAACATACCAATGAATAATAATTAGATTTTTGTTTCAAAAGAGGAGTTATTTTAAGATCTTGCACTTCCATATAAGGAAGGATTGACGATTTTCGATGAGTATTAAATGATTTGTGATGAGGCGTAGGAATACAAGGAATGCAATATGACTGCCCTCTTACCCATGTATAAAACCTAGGAGCGATGATTTTTGCGTGGCTTTTTGTGTTTTATGCTTTCTAAATAAACTCCGTCAGTTTTGACGAGATCTGTGTCTCTCCCCCTCCAGCCGGAGAGGGGAGGAGACTGTTTCTTCACCATCTTTTAATAAATAAACAGCTTATGCAGAATATGGCCTCGTTACTCATTTCTTTTGGATAATATTCCCATATTAATAACAGTGGGTTTGCGCTGTGTTGACGGGGAGATGCTCTGTTCTTATATATATATATATATATATATATATATATATATATATATATATATATATATATATAAATATATATATATAACCAATAATTGGTTTTAATCTTGAATTGTAAAAAATTGAGTGCGTAATTTCAATTTCTACCAAGAACTTGTTTTGGAAAATCATATATGTGTTGAATTGATTTTAAGTGAACAATATACTTTTAAACATCAAACAAAATTTATTTTCTTTTGTATTAATGAGCACATAAAATACTCTCATTAAATAAGTAAATTTTATAAATTTTTAATATGTGTTACAACTTTATTTTAATATTTAAAGCAGGAGTATTAATTTTAAATCATTCCATTAAAAGATGAAAAAAATAGCACTAACTTTAATATTTACTTCATTATTTATGGCATCAAAATATGTAATTAATATGTAAAACATAATTTAAATTTGTAAAATTTTTTGCATTAGTTTGAAGTAAATAACTAAACAATACATTCCTTCCTAGCCATTCCAATAAAGCCATTCCTAGATATGTTATATTTTTCTTATTTCACCGAATTTTTGTTTGAATGCTTTTCAAATAAAATATTAAATATTACCTAAACCTTTTTTATTTGAATAAGTTGTCCAAACTAAAGTAATAAAAATATTAAATATTAAATAAATATGATTTTTTGAAGATATCGTAATATAACTAACCAATAACAAATGTTGAGTAAAAAGTAATAAATTATATGATTTAACATCATGCATAGTGAGAAAATGATAAAATCTTAGTTTTTATACTATTTATTAGATATCTCAATAGATAATATAATAAGCATATTGCGTGTGAGACAACATTAGATTCAAAATTGCAGATTGGAGAAACTATTTTTGGAATGGAATAGAATAAGATATGTAGCACAACTTCAGAACTTCGTTCTCCTTATTAATATTTTATAGTGTTGTAAGAAGAATAACAATATATTTTAATGCAATATTTACTCATGGAAAATGAAATGTGAAATGCTATCAAAATAAGTAAGAACATGAGATGAATTATTTATTCATTTATTGAAGTTTAGCTCCTTAATTTTAACTCAGCAACAAATGTCACACTCATTTTGAAAAGTTATGAAATTATTAAAATGCCTGAAAATATTAATTAAATTCTTATGACTTAGCTAATGATCTGTTTAATATCGTATCCGTTCTCAATATTTATAAATAATTATAATTAATTTATTTAATAAGAAATAATAATTATAATTAATTCTCACAAAATCCTTCACTTCCGTAACTTCCTTCTTATAGTATCTTGTTCAAGCGTGTTCTTCTTACTAGTTAAGCTACTTTGTATGTGTTTGTCTTGTTACTTTTCTTACTGTCATTTTGTTTTAAGACACTAAGAAACGTTCTTGTTTACTGAACCGAAACCATATTATATCGATTTCTGTACGATTATTTGTACTCTATTCAAACTGTGTTTTGATTTATTCTGCGCGGTACAAAACATATTTCACCACGTACAAAATATAGAGAAAGATGTTTACGTTAAAGGAAACTGATTAATCGAAAATAAAATAAAATAAAACATGTTTATTCTTGATCGATATGTACTTTTAAATCCTGGAGTTTGATTATTTTCAGATGTATTTTTTATTACTTAATTAATTAATGACCTATACATTTTAAAAGCATAACATTTCTTTAAAAAAAATATATAAAAAAAATCCATTACTAAAGACTATACAATGTTGAAAATGCATATGTCCATGTTTAATTTATTGATCATTATTTCTAAATAATCATTTGCTTTAAAATTTTATTTTATAACCGTCGTTGAACAGCTGACCCAATTTCATGGGTTTACGACTGCTAATGTTCAACTCCGTAGCCTTGTAATTTTGAACCAATCCATAAGACAAGGAAACTCCTGGATCAGTACCCCCAGAGATTTGATTTTTTATGGGAACATGGAAGACTTTGAGACTCGACAGATTTAACGTGCATCAGTCACCATTTACTACACGGAGAGTCTTCGGCCGGCGAGGATCGAACCCACGACCTCTTGGACATGGGCCCAGCACCCTACCGACCAGGCTATCGCGGCCTACTTGCTTTAAAATTATAATTAGTCACTTGTTTCTTAAAAATATATTTTAACTATTCTAACCTAATTCAAAACAGAGAGAAATATTCTGTTTGCATATGCGCCAATAAGATTCTTAAGAAAGGCTTATAAAATTCATCTTTTAAATGTCAGGCAATTACCGCGTTAAATAATATTTTGTTTCTCCCTTCGCATAAATTACAACTAAAAATAGAAGAGACAAATTACAATTTCAATTCGTTAACAATTAAATGGCGGACTTCATTTGAATACCTTCACAAAACTCTTTTGTATGTCTTCTTTATAATCCATTGTCTGCATTGAAAAATTGGAGTCTCAAAATATTTATAGTAAAATTTTAAGCAAATGCGAAACTTAAGTATTGCCATTTTAGAGAAGAAAACTGTAATGAATAGCTGGTGCATTGTTCAAGTTTCAAACAATGTTTCACGCTCTTTTGTTTGTGTAGAAAATAAAATAGTCAACTATACTGTATGTATATACCATAATAAAGGGTGTAAGCATTATCCTTAAATGTGCTGATTTTTACGTTGATGACGTCATTTTGTCTAAATATGAAATGTTTAAAGATTATTCTTAAGCAGAAGATACATAAATGAACGTGAAATGTTAAAAAACTAAATTCTCGAATTAAGTGTGAATTATAAGAGAGTGATTTTTACATTCCATGTACCAAACTAGCTATGGTTTTGAGATGTTTTAAAATAAAATTGTCATACAATGTAAATGTTGCAAAATTGGCAGATTATTTATATTATTGAAATCATGCGTATAGCCTTCAAGAAAAGCGTATGCTACATTTCATGCCTTGCTAAGATTTTCACCATGATATTCTTTTTTTATGCTTTATAACACAAAAAAATTCTATAATGTCAGAAAAAAAACAGAAATAGTTTACCCCCCAGGAGTTTTGTAAGCATCTTGTATTTTGTTTTAGAGGAATTTACTTAGGGAATTATATATATATATATATATATATATATATATATATATATATATATATATATATATATATATACAGAAGAATAATAAATAAATTTTTTAATGGGAAAACGCTTTCTTCAGGATACATTCCTTTACGATGGTAAATTCGATATTTCCAAATAAAGAATAAAAACCCTAATATAGAAATTACTCTTTATAATGCTTCGATATAGCAAAAAAATAAAAATACAAATAAAAATTAGTTTGACATAAACGAAAGCAGAAAACAGACTTACTGACGTGGAATAGAAGTAAAAATGACTTAAAAATAGATATACTAATCTAAGAGTTAACAAACTTCGCTAAGAAGAAAACAATGAAAAAACAGTGCTTATGGCTTAAATCGTACACAAAAAGTTAAAAAATATATTTAGTAGTAAAAATGAGAAGCAAAGTGCAATTCAGTGCAGCAGTCTATGAAAAAAAACTCAGTAAAAAAATACTTCGAAAATTTAAGTAACAAAATCCTTAATAGAAAAAAATCAATAATTAAGAAATATTCAAAAATAAATAAATAAAATTAATTACAGAATTAAAAATAAATTGCTAAAAAAATTTTAGATAGATAATTGTTGTAGAGTTTCAATTACAGACATAAAATAGCAATAAATAATTTAATTGTTTTTCTTTTTCTCATAGGGTGACAGTTTATAAATCAGAGTCTGCATAATTGGACATATATATATATATATATATATATATATATATATATATATATATATATAAAAGCAAACATAACCTTAAACTTTGAGTAATTGTAAATCTACTCATACTTATCTCCGCGTTATAACATAAAACTTATTTAAACTATTTTGAAATTTGAAATGCAAAATTATTTATTCAGCAATCTCATGACATCATTTATGTAGTAGAAACATCTATATCAATTGCATCGAGCCTCTTTACGTTTGGTTATATAAAAAACTTTAAGAAAACAAAAATTTACCTAATTGAGGTTTGTCTCATTTTTAGTTTAAAAAAACAATTATCTAATTTAATTACCGATCGAAATTTCATAGGAACAATTTATTTTCTTTATATTCGAATTTCTTAACCTTTAGCTTTAGCTTTATGTTTGGTTTCTAAAAAGGATTCTGACATGCCCTGAAGTCAAACGGCACGAATAGTTGACATTTTTATGAGGTTGTTTGACAGAGTGCAGACAAAAAGATTGAAAATAGATAAGCTATGTCCCGAAGCTTTTGGCGAAACTTTGGAATAAAGAGAAAAAAAAAGTATTTTCCCATGTATCAGCTTACATTCTATATGAAATAAAAGGTTATATGGAAGAGATTAAAATTGTTATCTGTTAACGTTAGTGTTCAGAAGCATCTTTCTTATAATCTATTCTTTGAAAATAATTATTTGACTCTTTAAAACAAATATTTCACATTTGTTTAAGCAAAAACGGAAATTTATTTGTTCTTTATTTTACTAAAAATGCTTTAAAATTAGAAAAAAATAATTCAACAGTTTTATAAACATCTTGTTTTAGGGACTATTTCATAATTTTAAATTTCAAATGGAGAGCACATAAAATAAAATATGGGCTTATTTAAACACAAATTAAGATGAGAGCCAGGTGAAAAATTTCTGCAACTATACATTTAAAAGTAACATAGCTACTTTCAAAAAGTGTTTAGCTAATATATGCGTGCAGCATTTGTTTCCTGTTTAACGTACATTTGTTTAATGTTAATATTCCTGTTTATATGATTAACAGAAAGACATCGATTCATTAACTTTAATTTATTAATAAATGACTGGTTATAAATTATAAATTTAGATTATAGTTTGAAAATTTGAACAGTTTTTTAATTAGTTTGAGAAAAATTGTCTTATTAGTTTACAAATCTTATTACTTTTGGCCCGTTGCTCTACTCAAAATTTTCAACAAAAAAGATTAAAATTAAGAATATTCTTTTTAAATATATACTGAAAAAAATCTTGTGTACTGATTTTTAAACTTTACGTTGAAACACTCAAAAAAGCAAATGTGTGATGGAACAGACAATTTGTTTCAAGTTAAGACCAAATCGAGCTATCATATGCAAATTAAAGGATATAGGTGAAAACAGCAATAGAAATTATTTACACTAAGTCACGTACTTTTACACCATATGTAAATACTTTACTTCTAAAAACATTAATGTTGGAGCACTTTTTATATCGTCTATATATTGTCTACTGACATCACGATTGGTGTGAAATAGTCGATGTTTTTGAGGCTGGCTAAACATGTACCCGAACAAAAGTTTGCCCTTGCAAAATTCATAAATATTCTTGGTTGTGTAATAAGTATTAATAATTCTCTTCAAGCTGAAGTAAAAAAAATTTAATGCATAATTTCTGCTCTTTGAAGCAAAATTAGAATTCGCTTTCGAATTCTCTGTGATACGTGCATGTTTGATTTTCCAAACTATTTTTTTTTTCAAGAATTAATATATTCTTACTAAGAATTCTTACTTTTGCACTTCGTACGAATTCATATTGAAATTCCGTCTGGGCAGTGTGTATATTTGATTAACACAATAACTTTATTTCAGGAAGTATTTATATCAGCATCCTAAATTTATAATTCTTGCTGTATATTGTATCGTGAAATTAACTTTACTGAATTTTATGTTTATCATATCTTACAGTAATTGTATATATATATGTATATATATATATATATATATATATATATATATATATATATATATATATCTATATATATATATATGCATATATATATATGCATATATATATATATATATATATATGTATATATATATATATATGCATATATATATATGCATATATATATATATATATATATGTATATATATATATATATATATATATATATATATATATATATATATATATATATATATATATATATATATATATATATATATATATATATATATATATATTTGTAAGGTGTGAAGTAATCAATTTCCAATTTTCTAGCGAGGGTTATATTTAGGAATTATATTTATGCAAAAATTGTTTTACTAAAATAAGTTAAAAATTTTTTATTCCATATGTAGATATTGTTTTGAAATATATTAATCTTAATCTTAAGTGTGAGGCAATGTTGGGAAATCAATTCAATATAATTTTTAGTTCAGGTGACATTTGTACTGTTTGGATACTAAAAGCACTAAAAAACCTGTGGTTTACTATCTATTCAAAATATATGTTGAACAAATATGTGGGAAATTGTTCTATTTTAAGTTAATACTGAATCGAACATTCTCACTGACTTAAGGGTGTAATTGAAGGGCTTAAGCCAATCAGCTGTTTGTTTGAAAAGAAGGACGTGTTTTTCGTAGTTCTGTATATTTGTCAAATATTTATTGCAAATTTGAAATAATTAGCTAAATTCGTGTTTAAAATGATGACACGACGTGTTGTAAATGTATAACAAATGCTTCTGGACCAGTAGTAAAAAATTTAATGTGATTAATAGTGCAATTTCAAAACAGGGGGCATGGCAGTTTGTTTATATGATATGTATTGGTGAAATGTGAATTATTCTCGTCTGATGGACTTGAAAAACCGGTCATCACCTATATTTAATGGCAAGTAAGTTTTAATCATCTTAAATAATTGATAAAGAATATTGATTGTGGTACTAGATTAGATGTTAAACAAATTATATATATATATATATATATATATATATATATATATATATATATATATATATATATATATATATATATATATATATATATATTGTTTGATAATCAAGCAAATTTTATTTAAAAACAATGTTCTTTATATGCATCATAAAGTTTTTACTCATGATTTACATTGTTATCAATATTATTATCAATTCGGAAGTAAGAAAATTTAAAGTAATAAAAAGCATTTAAAATTAAGTATAAAATAATGAACATGAAAAAATAATGGTTTGAATACTACAGTCACTTGCTCTAGTAAATAATTAGTTTTTATCTGAGAAGATATAAAGAAGCATCTTTGTCAATCGTATTTTCGATTAAGTTACTTTTTAAATTTTGCCATAATCCTTCAACTACTCATTTTCTGCTGTCCAAAGTTTTTTTTAATGGAAAACTAGACGTTCACCGCAATTAAATCCTAACTTCATTAAAAAAAAGTATGGCCAAAATTGCAAGAATATGGCAAAATTTAGCATTTCTGGCTCTATGGGAAAAACAAAAAGCACTGTAATTTAATATGGCTTTAAATAATATGTGGTAAAATTTGGTAATTTTTATTATGATTTCTTGGAGCATAGCATAAAAACAATTTATTCTATAAAATGAACTTTCCTGATTTTTATTTGTAAGCAAATACGTGGTAATATGAACTATAATTTTGAAAAGCATAATTTCTAGTAAACCGCTACCATATGAATAGAAAAAATAACAAATGAATGGTTTAAATACCGTATATTTTAGTTTTTGTTACCAAAATTATGTTTTTTTTTTTTAACAGAAAAGTCTTTACCATACAGTAATGCAATTTCACAAGATATTTATTCCATGTATTTACGTTTATTTCCCAGTATTTTTTAAAAACTTATAATATTAACATATTTACTTAACTCTAATCAACTGAAGTAATTGCAATTTGAGCAATTTCAAGAAATCTAATATATTTTATACTCTAGCTATTTTTTTAAGATCTTCAGTTAAATTTTTATGCCTTGAATTATGTGATTTAGGAATTATATATTTTTTAAAATTAAGAGCATAGAGGAATCAGATAGTTGTAATTATTTACCAGAGATATTTTACAGGATTATCAAATACAATGCATAAAAGTAATGAATATTAGTTATTTATTTTTTATTTACCCTTCTCCTAAATTTGCTATCCCCAGAAGTAAATATTCATTGTTTGAGAAAAAGAGATTTGTTGTAATAACCATATTAAAATTTAACTTTTTTTTATGAAAAGAAATATTTCATATCATTTCTCCTATAAAGCGAAAATATTTCGAGTGTTTTTTATTTGACGCGAATTTTTTAACTAATTTGTTTGTAAACATAGTTTAAGTAACAAAATATTTCTTCCCCCTCCCCCCCCCAAAAAAAAAGTAAGCAAGCGTAAGTATTCCTTCTTTTGTAAAATAGAAACTCCAGATGTGTTTTTTTTCTATTAAATTAAGGATAATGAATATTAAATTAAAGAAAAGTCACGTTTGTTGATTTCACGGAAAAGAAATTAGTAGCTTTTTCTGTTCGACTAATATCTACGTTAAGCCTTAAGTGTTTGTTCGCATACTCTTAAGTACCTCCATTTGTAGAATTAAACCTAGTTATTGTTAAAACTAATTTGATTTGGACACTGAAAAAAAGCTTTATTAATAAATGTTTTAGTTAATTTCAATTTACCACAGACAAATAAAAGTATTGAAAATAAAAGTATAAAATTGCTCATTTAATAATTTATATGTTTACTAACTACAATTCATTAGCTTTAAAAGATATAAAATATTCACTTAGTCTTAGTAAATTATATTTTCTCTGGAGCTGTTTACAGTGATAAAAAGATATCAACATCAATATTTTATATTTGTATTTTATTAAGTATATTAATAAATTGTATTTTCTTACAGATTATTAGAGATTAATCATTGGATATGTAATAAACTTAATAGCGCTTAAAAAACCTAAAGTAAAACAAAAATTAAAATTAACGTTAAAAAACGTAAAGCCACTGGTACTTCTAACATGAAGAATATTTTTAAATATTTTGAAATTTATATATTTGATAGAAAAATCTTTTTTAATGAAGAATAAAATTTCTTTTAGGAATTTTTTTACTCTTCTTAAGCTGTGTACTCAAAGCTGTTTGCAATGATCAAGGTTTTGAAAGGTTTGCAATGATCAAGGTTTTGCACAAGGTTTTGTAAGTTCAATAAAATGTTAATATTAAAACAATTTTGTGCTCCAGTATGAAAAAAAGAAATATTACCATAAGATGTAAACGATAATACTTATTTGCACAACTGTAAGTAGAAGTTACAGAGGGGATGGAAGGATATTTTTCTTGTTTTTGTATAAGTTTTGTTCTTTTGTCCAACGCAAATTTTTGTGATGAAATGCATAAGTTTTTATGTTACGGATCTAATATTATAGCTATGAGGCAGGTAAGGATATTTGAACTTACATTGCACTAAATAAAAATATTATATAATTAGTAAATAAATTATTAAGGCTAATTTCATTCAAATTCAAAGACGAAAAGAGAAGAAGAAAAATTAACAACTGTTTTAATCATTGTAAGTTTTGTGACATACTTATTATCTGAATCACTTAATTGATATCTGATGTTAAAAAAAAATTTTTAGATTGAAAGATTGTAGATTATTTTGGAGAGAAATTCTTAATAACATGAGCGTAAGAAACGTATTTGATTCGGTAAGCCTATGTTTCTTAAGAATTTTACTTTTGGTATTTTAAATGCATGTATAATACGAAATAATTTTTCACTGACTATCTAAAATAATCATAACATTTTTCTTTTTTTTTTTTCTTTTTGTTTCTAATACAATCCTAGGGCAACTTATTCTATCACGAGTTACCGCTTTGCACAACAATTTTTATGTTATGGATGTGATTTTTAAATAATTTATTTTAGCTTAACAACTGAATAATGGTTGAAATATTCAAAATAACTTATTTAAAAACCACCAATTGTTATACAAAAAAAATTTAATCAATTTCAGTAAAAATTCTGCTGCTAGTTGTTACTTGATTATGTTGTTAGCTGTACATTTCGAATAATTTATAAAAGTTTCGACTTAAATAGTTTTGGAGACATTAGAAAAGTAAAATGCCGAAGTTAAAAAATATATATTAAAGGATTGGTTAGATTCTTTTTCGGTAAATGTTTAGCATTGCTATGAGAAGTTCAAAAATCAAAACAGATGATTCAGTTTGAGCAGAGATTGTTTTGTGGTAGGAAACTGAATAAAACGGCTGAGTAAAATCACAATTCTCAACCACGTAGAATGTATCTAATCATAATAAGAATTATACGTGACAATCAACGTCATAATAAGTCATGAGATCGTAATTAACATGAAATTAACAAGATATTAATGCGCTAATACCTTTTCTTATAACCTTTTTCTTTACATTCTTAAGATTATATTTATTCATGTCGTAAGAGGTCTTAGCATTGTAGCATTGTGATGAATATTCATATTAAATTAACGCAATTTTTCCATATATATATATATATATATATATATATATAAAATAGAAAATGTAGTTTTCTTAGTTTAGTTTCAGAAATAGTGGGGAAAAAATTAAAAAATATTTTTCTCTTATACAAAAAGCATAGAATAGTATTTTATATTAACCTTGCCTGAAAATGACCGACAAAACAGAAGACTAAGGCTCTATCTCTCTGTTTTTCCCTCTCTTGTAAAGAGTTTTTTTAATTAAAAAAAATAATAATTTAAGTAATGAGATATTTATCTCGTATTCTTATTTATCTCGTATTATGCGTTTTTGAAAACAACATAAACACGAGCTTACAAAATGAAGATTTCGAGAGAGAACTATATCTTTTTACATCTATGAATAAATAAGCATTATTTAAAGGTTAAAAAAGAAACATTCATGATTAAAGGAATTAAATTAGAATATTATAGAAAAGTGAAAAAGGAAACTAAATTAATACAAAATAATCTTTAAAAATTCTAATTACTTTCGGCCAAATATGAATTTTGAAAAAAAAATAGTAAAAAATAATTCCTTAGTTGCAGTTCAAATAGCAAATGATTGGTTCTTAATTTATTTTTTACTAATTTTTATTATTTCACAATTTTAGAAGCAATTATCAAAAGTCAAACTGCTTTATTTTGCCTTCCTTTTTGTACATTTTTCTACATCCATAACTATTACATGTATTCAAGTTGTATATTTAAGTTTATTTATGCAATTCTTGTTATTATTTCATATTTTTAAGCTTTCTTGTTTTTTACTTTGAAATACAGAATGTAACCTAAATAAATTAAAACTATTTAAAGGGAATCAGTTGCAAAAACTTTAGACTAAACTAGAATTTCGAAGGAAAAAAACTTCCTTAAACGTTTTTTTTCCCCAATAAGCTGCACAATAGTCTTCCCAAAGGGCAGACCTAGTGCGTTCTCCAGAAGTGGTATCCACGCTTTCAGGACCACCACAATGGGTGAGATACTGCGCCACCCAGCCACCTTCCTTAAACGTTAAGTTTATTAAAAAATATGACCTTTTCTTGACGAGAAATTTGAACTCTTTAATTGCATTACTGTGGTCTAACTGACTATTATCTAAATGTTTTTTTTCCAACAGATAATTAATAATTCTCGAAACAATTATTATAGAATATTTTTCTTATTTCATTTTAATCTCTGTTTCTTTATCTACTTTCTATACTGGTTTTGAGTTTCTAAGTCCTATAGATTTAGTGCAGCGAAATCGAATAGGTCGACGCATAACAGGGGTAGAATCTGCACTTTCAGTTTTTACATAGAATGAAACTACCAGTTTAACAACATTCCAAATTAAACAACACTATTATAGTAAAATGCTATATTTTTATTCTGTATAATTTCAAAGTGCATTTTGCTTTTCATAGTTTCATAATTGTTTATGCATAATGCATATTTTTAAATTAAATTTCAAAAGTTATTTTAAACTTTAAATCCTAAAATTTTCCCCCATACTTTTATTCGTAACTGTTCCTTATGGAAATCCGTTAAAACTTGTCATGCAATTACACTTTTCACACTTTCCTCGTTACAAAAACATTTTCTGAGTTATGCAAATATCCTATTGTAAATGGATTCCTCTGTTTTTATAAGAACAAATAAATTTAATCTAGATCTTATTATAAATATCTTAGATAACATTAAATATTTTTCAAACGGCTTGTTTTCCTTTATTTTATCATAACTTTCAGTGTTTCTATGCAAACATATAAAGAAAATAATTTACTTTTACAATAAATTAAACATTTTAACTTATACTCTCTTTAATTTATGGAAAAAACTCATTGAAGTAAATTGCTTTTGAGATTTTCAAACAAATCAAAAGGTGTTAATTACACAGTACTTGCCTTTCGTATTTTATTTAATTATATATTTTGCTTTTTGTACTCTACAAAATTGTATAATCTAAATTTCATTTATTTTAAACAAAAGTCAAAATAATTGAAAACAGCTGATAATATTGTTACATCAAACTGATTTATTTATTTTGCAATCGAGAAAAGTAAATATACGTAGCATCTACAATAAATATTTTGATCTTGTTTTCCGTGAATTACATGAAGGTAGTGCTTATATGAGGAGATATTAATAAAAATTATATGATTAAATATAGTTAACTTATATTTACACGCAAGCGTTTAAAACATTTGAAGAATACAGTTAACATTAACAATTTAATAAAAAACTTATAATTATGTAAGTATTTGTGCGTTATGCATTTTAATTTGTTTGGCCTTTATTAAATTAAAAAATAAAATCATAAAAACATACATATGTATCAAAATAACATTTCTTACAAAGATCAAAGAAGAAGAAAGAATTTTCAAACTATACAATTGTAATATTTTTTATAGATTTTCCTCAATAGTTCCCTTGAAATGGGATGATATAACTCACGCAAAAACAACTCCTGTTTTATTTATGGAAATATTTTCACGATTACTATAATAAGGGATATTATAATAATCAAAACTCAAGTCGTTCCCAAAAATTAATGCTTTTGAAACGAAACATTAATAGTTAGCGTTAATTAACTATCACATTTCAGTTTAAGCATTTGGAATTTTTAAAAGTATAAGTTAGTTCGTGAAAATACGCTTATTGGAAAAATAATTAATGTGTCGAAATTAACCTTGGGGTGAAAAATAAGAATGAGCTGTAAATTGATTATATGGGAAGCTCTAGAAGAAACCCAAAAATCTTAGTAAACACCCCTTTAAAGAAATACCACGAGGGAAAAAAAACATGCACCATTCGATATTTTTTCTTTAAAATTTATTAAACTCATGAAGCCAAAAACAATGTTTTATGCCAACAATTGCAGTTTAAATGACTTTAGAATTACTTTTTCCCATCTATTCTCCAAATTTGTTTGATAAACAAATGTTTTTAAACACGTTTATATATATATATATATATATATATATATATATATATATATATATATATATATATATATATATATATATATATATATATATATATATATATAGATTTATTAAAATGTTTATTAATCATATTGTAGTTCAGATGATAAAACAATAAAAAAGAAGAAACGTTAAACATTACTAATAGCTGAAATATTGCTCTGATAATTCAAAATATGTTTTCAAATAATTATAAATTTTTTCCTTCTGTTCCGTTCTCAGTTGCAATTAAGAAAAATTATTATATGCGTAAAATTTCTGTTATTGTTTCAGATTGAACAAAAGTCTGTATGAACTGCAAAATTAGTTCCAAAGAAATCTTTAATTGTATTCTTTTGATTTGTTTTAGGCAAATGTCGAATTTCGATTCCTAACGAAATGGAAGAATAAATTTTGCTTAATACATTATTTAATATTTTGTCTAAGTAATATATATATATATATATATATATATATATATATATATATATATATATATATATATATATATATATATATATATATATATATATAATTTATCAAATTTTATAGTACGCTACGCTGATACGGCATAATATTTAATGTAATACAATAGTACTCGAAAAAAATGACCAAAAATGTTATTTTTGCTGAAAGAAACAAAAACACTTTAACTATTATTGACAAATTCCTAAAAGTTAAAACTTCACAACAAATCTTCTAACAGAAGTCTTAGCATGCCTTTTAGCCGATTAAATTCTCTTTTATACATACATGAAGCTTCAGAGCAATTTTATGTTTTTACGTGACAATAAAAGCATTGTCTATCTGAGTATTCTGCTGTATGACGAAAGTATATTCAACTCCCACATATTATTTTTGCCATATTATTTTAATATTATGCTGTTTACCGAAATACATTTTTTATCAATCTATATCAAATAAAAGAACCTTTACTACAAAAACTTCAATTTTTCAAAAATTATTCAGTACAAAAGAAATAAATCTATGATAACTAACATTCTGTTAATTGTTTTGGTAAATACACAAATCAGTATTAGTAGTGAAGGGTAAATTAAAATTAATTTCTCATTAAAAATAGTACTATATATTATGCTATACAAGCAAATGATTTTCGATATTTTATCACCTCGATGGTGTAATACATTCATTATATTATTATGTTAACCTAATCTCAAAGAAGCTCAAGATTATTTAATCCGTCTGAACTTTTTTAATTTGTTTGTTTAATTAAGTTACCTTGAAAATTTAATGACTGTTAATAAAATTTAAACAATGATTATTTTATGAGTTTATATAGTTTTATGAAATATTTATTACAAATCTTGGATCGTCAAACGAAAACCATCTCTTTTACAAAAAATGTTAAATGCTCTTAAATTCATAATATCGTTAACGTTTTCTTATTTGAAATTTATTTATTAATTATCAGATAACTCTAACATACATGGAAAAAACATCTTTGTGAAATAAATCATAAACAAAAGCAAAAATATAGTAAAATAAAATATAGTGATGTCATACTCTTATATAATTGTAGATTAAAGGCATAACCACGTACATGCCGTGACCGAGAATATTCGTTTTTTATTCCAAATTATTTATATTTTAAAAGCATAATTACAAAACACATTTATAAAATAACGCACAGCCCATAGAGGGCCAAGGCCTACTGTGTCCATCTCAGTTTTCTTGACCTTGGGTTCTGGGGTGCAGGAGCAGTTGTTCCGGTTAGGTGGTCAGCCGAACGCGAAACCCCCAGCGCTTAGTTCGCAAACAAACTTGGTACTCATTTATCGACCCTATGAAGGGATGAAAGACTGAGTCAACCATGCCAGGCCCGAGTATCGAACCCAGTATATATATATATATATATATATATATATATATATATATATATATATATATATATATATATTATATATATATTATATATATAATATATATATATATATATATATATATATATATATATATATATTATATATATAATATATATATATATATATATTATATATATATATATATATATATATATATATTATATATATATATATATATATATATATATATATTATATATATATATATATATATATATATATATATATATATATATCTGAATAACTTTCGTTCTAATGATCGGAAATTTACGATTGAAGAGTCAATCATAATGGTTTCTGGAAGTGACCTCAAATATGCTAATTAATTAGAATTTTAATATGCATGTTGCATTCAATTTTGACTAAATTCATTTGCTTTTAAAAGTATCGACGTCCCATTCAATTTTGATAGATTCATTATCAACGTTCATTTTATTTAGTTTCGAAATCGGGCAAGTAGTTGATATACAGGTCATCAACGTTAGTAAATTAAATGCTTAATTTATTAGAAACTTTTTGAGTGTTAAGAAAGATTTTATAGGTTAAAAATTTCCTAAAAAATATTTTTCTTTGTAAAAAATCATCAGTGACTGAATCATTTGGATAAAAATAAAATAAATTATGCCTAAAAATTACATTTTGGTAGGCATATCTGAGTATAACTATTATTTTAACCCTCTATTATATTATAAACTATTTATTTGACCCACTAATCCTGTACCTTTTTTTAGCGTGGATTTTTTATTTTTCATATAATGGTATTAAGAAATTATAAAAAAAGATCATTTTATAATTCTATTATTTTTACTTATTTGAGCCTATTTTACTTATTTTACTTATTTTGTTTATATATATTTTTTTATTCAAGTTGTTAAATTATTTTAGTTATAACGAATAGCACTCTGAGGAAAAATAGTTTAATTTAAACTACCAGAGAAAGAAAACTACCAGGATATGGTACTATTTAGCATGTTTTTGGCTCTATGTGAAAACCAAAAAGCTTGGTACTTTTCGCCGAAGGATAATGATTTTGGTAAAATTTGTAATAAAATAAGGTATAATATATCTAATAAATCTGCAATATTATATATATGAGAAAATTTATAATATATGATAAAATTTGGTAAGTGTGGTAAAATTTAATAATTTTAACATGAATATAGAATTAGAATATAGCATAAAAACATTTATTCGGTTAAATATACTTTTCAGATTTGCATTTTAGCTAAACATGAGTTAATTCCAACTAGAATTTGGAAAACCAAATTTTGCGGTGAACCGTTTCCATATGACCGGAAAATGACCAAATAAATGGTTTAAATACCGTTTATTTTAGTTTCAAATAACAGAATTTAATTTTTTTACTAGAAATGTCAGTACCGTACAGAACGATAATTATATTAGAATTTCTTTTCTACATACATATATAAAACGTTGATTCATGAAATAGACCTTTTCCAATTTTCCAGCAAGCATTCCGACATTTTTAAAGTTTATTGAGAAACGAAATAAATCTTAACTTATAGTTGTAATATATTTGTCAAACAAAGGTACCTTAAATTTATTAACGTGACTACTAACTGAGTACTAATTTACTAAAGTTTGGATTGACTAACGTGAAAGTTTATAAAATACTAGTAAGTACTTGTAAGTTTATAAAATATAATTAATAAAAAGCTAAATATTTTGTAAAACTTCACCATGATTATGTTGTGATTTAAAGATATTATTCCAAAAAAAGAAGAAGTTCAGATGCTATTAAGCTTTCATGATCTACTGCAACCGCAGGTTACGTTATTTTTTTTTTTTGTAATAAACAAAAATTATAAAATATTTAAAATAAAATAAAAACTTCATAAAGAGGCTCAAAACATTTCTTTAGTTATAACTTCAAAACATACATATCAGGTCATTCACAATGTTACATAGTTCCAGTACTTTTCAAAGCTGCTGAAATGTGCTTAAGTGAATATTTTCATGCTCAAGTAAAAGAACCGATAAGAATAATCTTTCCGAAACTGAATTTAGTTATATTCAGTACAAAGAGATAAAAATATTTTCAGCATAGGATATCTAAAAGAATTTCTTGTAATTCAATTTATTTTCCAGAGTATAGTTAATGGGATTTCGAAACTCAAGAAAATTGTATTTTCGTTTTAGCTTGAGGTAAAAGCTAATATGTTGAACGAAATGTTTGCGTAAGTTTCTCAGAAAAGTAGTAGTGATCATTGTATTTTAAAAATTCGATATAAAACGAAATTTAATAAACGCAGTTTGGGAAACATTAAAAATTAATACCTATTCATTTTGCTATTTTGCTCCAAATGTAAGTTGATTTTATCATTCATTATTAAAAAATAAATAAGTAACACTAGTTTGGAAAGTTTTCATTTCATTTCCTTGATATTTTATTGTTTTGACAAATTTTAAACTTCGATAAAATATAATAATCCATATTTACGCTTTACTCTTTTGAATATATTGGTTTTGTAACATACACTGTAAATAATTCAGAATTAAATTATAGTATAAAAACTCGGGACTTTTGTTGCAGCATCCATAAAATCCGTTTCGCCATAAAATCAATTTTTACCGTAACATATTGTACAGTACTTTTTACAGTAAAATTTATTTAATTCCAGGGATTCAGTAATTTTACTGTGACTCTTACTGTAAAAATTATGGTAAGTTAGATGTTTGCTTCCGTAACATGTTCCGGTAAAAATAAATTTCACGGCGAAAAGTACCAGCACCCTGAGTGTCAGTAATTTTTTTCCGTAATTTAATCCGCAGTCTTTACACTGGGCTATCAGATGGTAATATTATTTCAAATTTTTTTTTTTTACTTTACAGTTATTTAGTATCTTTTCATTAACATGCCTTGAAATCGAGTAATTGCGTTAGATCTTTGTTTTTAAGTTTTTCTTATAGATTTTGTTTAAAATCTTAACTTATATAATATTATTTCTTTGCATCAAGCTGAAAAAAATAAACATGAATACGTAGAATTTTTTATAAATGAAAAGAAGCTAATCTAATATATCTTCAAGATTTTAAAATTTTAATGTATTTAAAAAAAAAAAAAAAAAAAAAAAAAAAAAAAACATGTCTTGAACAAAATAAGAAAATTGTTTCAAACCGAAAAAAACTAAATATGTTAAAAATAAATTCGGTTAGATAATTGATTTATCATTGTTATTCCAGCTGTAAGTAACAAAATCTTTTCATATTTAGGTATGTTTATAGTATTTTCTCAGTGAGTTTTTAAATATGGACACAGCTCAAAATGCGAGTTAGGGCTGCTTAAATTTTCGTAAGCACACTTTTTGTGCAGTGTCCAGATTCAGATTTAAACCTGTGAGTGAGAGACACGACTTAAACGGAATTTCAGCTGCAGATTTAGAGGCTTACAATTTTACTTACGATTTGTTTGTTTTTTTATACATGAATTAATGCAATATATTTAACTGATCTCATAAAGTTCAACATTATACATAATTTTTAAAAGTAAGGTGCAAGTATATGCTTTGATATAGTGGAATATTTTCATTAGAGACTTTTTTTAATTACGTTAATAAAGATTTACAAAAAAATATATGTAATGCTACATAAGTTATTAGAAATTATATATTGTATCAATACATATTGAAATAATTTTTTAGCAATAGCGCATACAAATATGAATATCACATACCAAATAATTATCGAATTGTTATACAAAACTAAGTTAATATTTTAAACCTTACGCAATTATTTGGAAAACAAGAGTGAAAAACTGTCTCGATAGTAATAAGACGGAAAAAAATGGTGTCATTTTGCGGACTATAAATCTGCGAAAGTGTAATCATAATTCCATTTTCTGTATTTTGATATTAGATTTCAACCAAAACAGACAGAAATAAACTGCATTGTTCTCTCTAAATTATTCAGAGAGGTGCTTAACCGAAGAATCGTGACTGTGATAATGGATGTACTAAATCACTTGGAAAATTACACAGTTTCGTAGTACTAATAAATCTCAACATATTTTATTTCTTGACTTAAAAACGCAGAACTCTCTAAGTAAATTTTTCAAAAAAACTTAAAAGATGTGATTAAAAACGGAAATGTTTAAGTTTAAATAAGTAAAAATAAATAAATAAGTAAAAATAAAACAAGATACTAAATAGATATTTTTTTTCTGAAATACAATAAAATTGCTAATATAAATTATTGATGACTATGTAACAAATTTTATATATCTCTTTTTCAAACTAATGTTTTCTTAAAATAGAACTAATTGCTGGCACAAGATTTACTGTCAGAATTAGGGGCACAAAGTTTAATGGCTGTAATCCATATTTCGATCAAATACGTATTAAAATGTGTTATTGATTGTAATAATTGTCATAAAAGCATTATGAATAAAAGAAGATATCAATGAAAAAAGATATCAAACTACTAAGAAAATGAAAAAAATAAGATACCATATGTTTATTTAACGAATTTAACTATAAATTTTATTCAAGTGCGCAGCCACTAAAAGTATTAAATATTAAACATTTATAAAAATATAAAAAGAAACGTCACATTTGACTAAAAGTTAAGAAATAGTAAAAAACATAAAATTTAATTAAAATATAAATTGAATCTTTAATATTACAATATAAAAATACATACTATTGTTTAGTATTATTGTACTATTATTTTATAATGATATGATTATCCTTTTAATAAAAAAAAAATTGCTTACAATTAAAGTATTAGTTATCATTATTTTAGATAGATAGGAATGATAAGTTACCGTATGTTTCCAGGATTTTAAAAAGAAGTAATTTATGAGAAAACATATGCAATAAAGAAGTAAAAATATTCTAAACATGTATCACAGTCCCTTAATTTTATAGCTTTAAGACATTTATATAATTTAGGTTTCAAGACACTCTGGGAAAAAGAGTTTTTTTAATAAAATATAGCAATAATTATTAATTTCAAATATACCTAGTCTCAGTTGAGGAAAAGAATAAAATTAAATGTCGGACCTAAATGTGAGGTTCTATATTTTATATTTCATAACTTAGTCGAAGTAAACTTAAAAAAAAATATTCTATATAGAAAAAATTTGAAAGACCTTAATTTTATATTTAATTTCAGTTGAAATGCAAAAAAAAATAAGAATTATTTCAGTCGAAAGATTTAATTAAAATAGATAATTATCTTTTTCTAAACAAAAAATAAACAACAAAAAGGAAAACAATCTATATTTTTTTCCAGCGCTTACATAAGGTTTTTCAAAGAAAAGGAATTGCGTTTGTTTCTATAAATAATTGTCTTTATGTTCATCACAATTTTTTCGTAGTCATCACAGATAAGGGACTGGCAAAATGTTTTTGAAAGAGTAAAAAGTAGATTTAAATAATAGAAAAAAAAGTAAAAGGGGACTCAAATGACAAAAAATGACAGATTAGGTAGAGTAATTAGAATGACTTCAGATTTTAAACTGCAGATTATATGCAGATAACAATTATTTTATAGGAACAAACATAACATTTTTAATGGGTTTTCTTAAGATTTTTCTGCCCTTAGGTCTAACAAACTTGTTTTCTTTTCCAAATTGGGCATTAAATTACAAACTTTATATTTAGATCAACCGCATTATTACTTCATTCAATGATGATTCAAAGTAACATCGTTCATAAAAATATGATATCTGGAATAGTTAACATCTATCGTTAATAAATAATCGCTTAAGTTGAACGTTTGCCTGTTTCAATTATTCATTGCAATTTTCGAATTTTCAAATTATTTTTCTAAGCTGCTTTTTCCCCCATACCTAAAATTTTTTTATCTTACAAATATATTATTTAATGATTATTTTTATTGAAAAATGTTAACAAAATAGCATTCTAGCAAATTCTATTATTTTCTGCATCCAAGTATCGAATGTCATATTTTTCGTATTTTTTATCAGTACAATTAAAAGAATGGCCTCTAAAATGTTTAATTTCGTAATATTTTTAGATAAAAGATAAAATATTAGATATATTGTTTACACAGAATTTTTATACGAATCATTGCCCACCGATGTTTCATCAATAAAATTATAGTTAAATGTATAGTTTTTAACACAAAACAATGTATATTAAGTGTACATAAAGCGTACAGAATCAAAAATTTTTATTTTTACCTTTCATGATTTTTAATTACAATTTCAGACATATTTTTTCATTTTTCTAAGCTTTTTTCTTTCTCTAGACCTAAAATTTTGCAAATACATTATTAAGAATTATTATTAGTGAAAGTTGAACTAAAACTAAACTCAGTGGCGCGACAGCCCATTCAGGGCCAAGGTCTACTGTGCCTATCTCAGTTTTCTTGACCTTGGGCTCTGGGGAGCAGGAGCAGATGTTCCGGGCAGGTGGTCAGCCGAACACGTAACCCCAGTGTTTAGTTCCCAAGCATGCTTGGTACTCATTTATCGACCCACTGAAGGGATGAAAGGCTGAGTCAACCTTCCCCGGCCCGAGGATCGGGCCCAGGACCTATGGTACGGGAGCGTGAAGCGCTCAGCCACCGGGCGTCAATTATTTATATTGAAAAATGCTTAAAAGAAACTTGCTTTTTGGAAAATTCTATTTTTTAAAAAATCCAAATATCGAATGGCATATTTTTTTTTTTATCTTTAAGTGTTACAATCAAAAAAAATTATAAAATTATTAGTATCGAAACATTTTAATATAAAAGATAAAATATTAATTATACTGTTTAAACAGTATTTTCAGAAACGTCTTTGAGCACCGATGCGTCATCCAATGAGCTCTGATTTTTCATTTATAAAATTATAATTAAATGTATAACTTTTAACACAAAACAATGTTCATTAAGTGTACTTAAAACGCACACAAACGAACATCTTAAAGCAATATTTAGTCCCTGACTTTTTGAAATATTTTAACCAATACAGAGAAATATGCCAAGAATAAAAGGATAAATACGTTTATTTCGATGGCATCTTATTTAGTAACAGAATCTTAGTAGCGAACACTTTGTAAACTAGTATTGTCACGCAGAGAATATCGAGTCATATGCCTTTTAAATTATTTCAAGAATCATCTTAGAAATCATTTTCTTCTGTTCGTGAAAAGCCTCCATTTATCATGTAAATTATGAAGTCTTATTCTGTCAATTCACTAGCTAAACTTAAACGGTTTAAACGACATTTTCAGACAAAGGATTTGGAAGTGGCAACCATCTTCAATTTATCAAAGTTTCCATTAAGTATAACGGATAAAAGTAAAATACTACTGAATTATTATAAATTAAAAAGGAACTTGCTTAGGCCTTTCATGAAGAATGCTAAACATTTATTCATTTCTTCCCTTTTAAAACCTATTTCTAGACTTTTCTCTTTTTACGTTTGTGCAGTATGTGCTGCTGTAAGTATTTTTGAAATATACATTTCAACATTGAAATCTCATAAATTGACGAATAATGGTTTAAAATAAATGTATTGTAGATATTAATTTTTTTTGTAAAAACTATTAACTTATATATTTTAATAACTGAAGATAAAGGAGAAAATGAAGTTTATGTCCATTGTTTTTAAAAATATCGAGATTGGAAGACCATTTGTTAAATTTTAAGCGTTATAGTTTGACAAGTCAATAACGTGAAAAATTGCGATCAAAATCATGTATATTAACCGTTTTTTTTTCCTTTATTTTTTTTCCAGTTATTTTCAGGAAAGTTTGTAACTTACTTTATAAACAGTTGTGCAAAAAAATAAGAAGAAAATAGGAATAATAATACGCAATTGTGAAAAAAAAAATTAACAAAATCAAGATAATAATAATATTGAATATAAAAATAAAATGCAAACTGGTAGTTCTACAAAATTTAAACCAATTTAAAACAAACGAATTTATTTCTCCTTTGTTAACGCTTGTAGTTTTTTAAATATATTAATCTTTAGGTCTTGACTGTCAATTTAAATTTAGCTAAATTAGAAGGAGTAAATTTAAGATAAAGACATTAAAAACAGATATAAAAGTGCCGAATTTTGCTTCAATTAGTCTGCTTGTCATTATTTTAAAAAAAGAGTTAAAAAAATAAATAAATCTAATAATATAACACTTTTACTCTATTTGAACTACCCGCATTATCGATTTCTTGAAGAATAACTGTTTTTTTTATTTTCCGTTTCATATCAATAAAGTTTAAATTGTTAGTTATCCCTTTAACGATATCAGCATACAACTTCATGCCAATAAACATATGATTAAAAAATTCGAAGCAAAATTTGATATTTTTTTACCACTTGCATTCTTGTTTCTGTCTAAATGAGTTTAAATATTAGCTCAATATACTTTTTATTTACTTCTTTTTTCTAGATTTGTTACTAGATTCATTATTGTTTTATTATTTAAAAATTGATTCAAAAGTGCTCATTGAGATTGCTCATTTTTTTTAAAATTAGGATCAAATTGCGCAGGAAACTTAAAGTTCGTGTGAAAACAAAATTATTAATTAATTCGGTTTGTTTAAATTTTTATACGTTGGAAACATGGGCAGATTTTTGATTTTCTATAATTTTATTATAACCATTTTTATTTCTGACTATTTTTTTTCTTATGTTATTTATAATTTTTCTATTCATAATTTTTCTATTCTAAAATATTAAAATTAATCATCTTTATTTGAAAGGTAGCAGATGTCGTTTAGTTTCTACTTATCAAACACCTGAATATAGAACTGTACATCTATTATTTATCAAGTCTAAATTCTATAGTTAAATACTGCATTAGTAACAACGGATATATATATATAAATATATATATATATATATATATATATATTATATATATATATATATATATATATATATATATATATATATATATATATATATATATATATAGTATATATAGTATATATATATATATATATATATATACATATATATATATATATATATATATATATATATATATATATATATATAAATATATATATATATATGCACCGATAAAACAGATTTTAAAGACCCGATTTTAATAACTTTTATGAAAATACTCGAGTTTCCAATCATTTTTTAATCAAAATACGTTTCTTTCTGGCTGTAATAAGTGGTTTTCATAATTTTGTTTTTAATTTTAGAACTGTCTTCTTATATTTGGAGTCGAATTGTTCAGCAAAAAAAATCATAAACTATACTTTTTTTTCCGAAAAATCTTATATTTTGTCAGGGAAAACCCTCTAGATCCCTTAATTATACATGTGATCATGTTTGCATTAAATAATATCGAACATGTAACAAAAACGTGCCATTATACTCGTGGGAAAATCAAGTAATGAGTTTAATTTTTTTTTGCGTCTGTTTCCGAACGATAAGAGTAAACATAATAAACAAAAAAATAAGAATTGAAGTTAGCGGGGATTAGTAAATGATAAAAGTATTTTGTAGTTTGCTTCAGTGAGAATAATAATAAGATTCAAAATATTACGCAGGAAAAAAAAAATAGTGAAAAATCAAAACAGTATAAATTACTCTACTAAAACTTAAATTGTATATTTTTTTTCGACATGGGAATAATTTTTAAAAAAATATATAATTTGCCTTAGAACATTTCAGAAGTACCTTCTATGACTGAAAATAAGATTAAATAAATTTCGTTTCAACTAATGTGATTTTTGTGTTAGTAGTTGAGAAATTTTAATAATTTTTTTAAAGAAGCAAAAGGAAAATTTAAAGTAAATAATAATTAAACTTTTATTAGTTTTCAAATTTGAGTTAAAAGCAATTTGAAACATATGTGTTTAATTTTATAACAAATAATAATTAGTATGAAATACGAAAAAAAAATATATTTTTGAAAATTTTCTAGGAGCTTTTTTATGCATCTAAAATTTAGATTTAAAGTTTAGATAATTTTTAATAGAATATATCGTATTTTAAAACAGTTAGGTTTCAAAATCTTTAGACATTTTATTAATCAAAAGAAGTTTATCTGAATTGCTTTCAGACATATTAAATTAATATACAAGAAAAGTTGAATAGATGAATATAGATTTAGACTAAAAATTGTAAAAAATAGATTTAAGGACAGGATGTGAATTTAAAAGTGTGAGAAAGTGTTTCGATTAGAATAATGAAATAAAATAAAGGAATTTTCAGAAAAGAAAAAACATAAAAAGATTAATTGAAGCTTTTTATGTAATATCCCCACTTAATTTTAACTAAATCTTCCCCACTAAAATTTTAACTAATATCTAAAAAGTTTAAAAATTATCCACTTGTAAAACTTTCTTTATGATACCCCACTAAACAAAATCTCAAGAATTTCTTAAAAAAAATCTTAAGAAAATCTTAAGTTATTTGGCCCACGTTATTCTTAAGATTTTCTTAAGAATATTGTCTGAAGAAAATCTTAAGAAAATAATCTTAAGAAAATCTTAAGAATATAATCTTAAGAATTTCTTAAGATTTAGGTTAATGTGGGCCAAATAACTTAAGATTTTCTTAAGAATATAATCTTAAGAATTTCTTAAGAATATAATCTTAAGAATTTCTTAAGATTTAGGTTAATGTGGGCCAAATAACTTAAGATATTCTTAAGAATAAAATCTGAAGAAAATCTTCAAAATATAATCTGAAGATATCTTTAACATATAGGTTTATGTGGACTAAATAACATAAGATATGTAACATATTTTTTATTTTAGATACTAATTTGTTTAAAAAAAAAAAGTTTTTTTCAAAATGTGAGCAAATTTGCTTAAGATATACTAAAAAGATTTTATGGACATTTTTCTGAGCTTTAACTTAACTCAGATAAATTTAAAAATAATAGTCAAATTTATTATATTCTTTAAAAGCTATCTCTATTTAATGAACATTCATTTATTTAAGATCTATTGCCTAAAATAATTTTTTAAATCAACAATAGGTTTAATATTATTCCAGATAAACATGCATTAACAATGAATAAAATAATTTTACTGATTCATTTAATTAAGTGTTAGTATAAAGGCATGTTATTTAAATTAACTCATGTTTTCTTCATTGTAATTTAGTATCTTACATTTAAACAACTTAAAAAAGAATTTACTTACCTTGTTTGGCTATTAAAAAATATTGTTTTATATTACATTTTGTAAAAGCAAGATTTATTTGAATCAGTCTATGGATGATCTATAAAGCGATGATCAGTTTGTAGAAAAATTAAATATTACAATCGGGCTAAAATATACTTCTAAGAATAAATATTAAAATTAAGAAAATGGTTTATCAAAATACAAATTGTGGAATAAGCATGTTTATTGTATGTATTAAAAACAGAAACTCAAAAACCACAAGTTTTAAGCTTCTATTGCCTGAACCCAATTTTAAGACTATTGTTTATTAAACGACAAATCTTTCGTTCTTCACATAAAATATTTTCAAAACAATAATTTATCTTCTTTGATCAGTATAATCTTACCTGCTAATGTATTGAATATTACATATCTAATTATAATAAGAGGAATGTTTTGCATTTAAGTCATCATGCTAAGAAAACTAGTTAAATAAAAAATGTCTCTGATTAAAAAAGAAATAAATACAAAAGCCATCTAAAAATAAAATAAATAATCATGTATTACTTACTGTAAGCAATAGATACATCAATCAACAAAGTAAATTGAAGTTTACTCATGCATTTTTGATAAACTGACATTTTACCCTTCATTAAACAACTTGCAAAGTTCGAAAAAGGAAGAAAATGTAATTTTTTTTCCTTTTTCTCTTTAAATCTTATGTTACTTTGGTGCATTCTTATATTATTATTCTGGTGCCCTCACACCTTGTGCGCCCCACAGGGGTGTTATTTATGCCACCTAGTGTCTGAACAGAAGCATAGTTTTATGTTATCGATAAGAACTGTTTATTTGACGCCTTAGCAACCAACTTATTGTCATATATAATCACGCCAAAACTTATTGTCGTTTCAACAGGGGGGTCCATTGTGTTTGATATAGAATTCTGGTAATGAAAAGTTTCAATATTAAAGAAAAAAAAATGACAATCTTAAAGTATACCATAGGCTTTAAATTATTATACACAGAAATGATATACCGATTTATACGATTTTTTATCCATATATAGCCTGTGCAAAGCATTTGTCATCTTACCAAATGGGTTCGAACTGTAAATTTGGCAAAAGTTTTTATTTTGGGGAAAGTTTTGGCGAAAGCTGTTTTCAAACAAAAAGCAAGATGCAGATTATTTTAGCAGAAAAAATATTTTTCCCTGACAATAATATATGCACTAACTTAATAACACAGAACATAGTGTCGATTCAGGTTTATCTTTATATTACTGCACTAATCTAATACATTGCCAAAAATAAACCTCAACCTATGTCTATTTCCTCCCCTCAAACACGTTAAAACATCTGCATTTTTCAAACTCTCCCCCATTTATTACACATTTACTCCTCCCCAACAGCAAAATGACTCTAAATTTGTATTTGCATTTTTATAAGATAATTTATTTATAATAAAGATGTATTATACTTAGAAGTTTCCTACGGAAAAGATCAATCATAAAAAATTTCTAAAATTTTCCTTTAGCTAAGAATTTTAAAATCTGGCAAATAATTTGTAATCCTTAGCATTGGCTATGTATATATATAAATAGTAATATCATAATTAAAGGTCAATAAAGAAAAAGTGCAGGTAAACAAAGAAAACACAACACCGGAAGCAAAATTATAATGGTAATCATACTTAATACAATAACTAATTAACCAGTGAGAATAGCCTAAACCAAATTTACAAAAATTATAGTTTAAAATAAAACAAAATTAAATGAAACTGGCACTATAATGAGAAAATAAAACAAAAGGTGATAACATACAGGTAAATTTGTTATACAGAGTGAAATGACGTTAAGTCCATTTTACTTGAAGAGATGGTAAGACTCGTTTAATGCAGGCACTTGAAAAAAGTCCACATGTTTCGCAGAGAACTTTTATTAAAACATTTTTCTAATTTTGAAAAAAATCAAGTGACACACATAAAGTTATATCTTTTTTATATCTTTTATAAAGTTTTTAAAGTTATATCTAGTTAACACACAATCACAATAATTCGGAGCAATAGCAATGGATATTTAAAAGTTGTATACTGAAGAAGAAACATGCTCAAGTTAAAAACTTTTCCGGGGGAGGTACGTGGGCAAAGCATTTGCAGAGGAGGCCTGACCAAATCCTTCCTGCAGCATCTATATCTTACACATTCTTTATAGTTTAGTAATTCGCTCGAACAGTCCCCTAGACTTAGTCCCTTGAGTCCCCTAGACGCCTGACTAACTGTGGCAGGTTTTAGTGGTTTTCCTCTCCATGTAACTCACATGCGAGTCTTGTCATGCATTCAGCTCAGCTAGAAAATTTAAAAAAGAACTTTTCAATGTAAGAGTTTTTTATTTGAATAAGTTGTTAAAAGTTTTCTTCACAATGTACACAAATACATTCATGAAAATTTTATTACATTAAGAATAGGTTTAGCCAAAGTAGTTCTTAAATTTAATATTATTGAACTAATTTAACACGTTGAATGCCATAGGGGTCACCGGGGACTGGCGCTGAGTTTGTTTGTAGTGCCACAGGGGTCACTGATGAACGGCGAAGCCTAGATTATTCGAAACACATAATTCGAAAAATTTTTTATTGCTCTTAATTTTTTTAAATATTATTATTACTAAAATGGTTTGAAGAAATTAATGCAATACATACTGAAAGAATCATTTTGGCCAAACGGGCAAGCCATGTAAAATTAGCGTGGCATTCAACGTGTTAAAGAAACAAAAAAAAAGTGTAAATCTAGCTAAGCTTAAATATATAAGAAAGTGTAAGGATTGTTTTTAACACATAACAAAATTGGGGTAAACAAAGAAAATTCAAATGTAAATAGAAAAGTAATGATTTATAAAAATAACTACTTATAAAAATAATTATTATTTTATAAAAATATTGAATAATTGAAATATTGAATTTTTGCATTTACTGGAACACAGTCAAGACAGAAAGTAAAAATAAAAACTATAAATCATTAAGTTAAATTCAGATTACACAAACATTAAATTGCCTTTCAGAAAGCAAAAAAAAAAAAAAAAAATTCACTGTATCAAGTTTATACACATATCTTTACCTTAAAATCAATGTATTTTAATTCTAAATATTGTTATCAAAATTGCTTCGCTTCATATTTTTTGACAACAGTTCAGGAAAAGCATTAGTTATAGATTAATAAAAGTTTTTAGACAATGTTATGCTAAGTACTCATTACCCTAATTCTCTAATAAGCAGTGTGAAAGATATTTTAACCAGATGTGCCACAAGAGCACTCTGGAGCAAGCTATTAACCCTTCTTGAAAATCAAATAAATTAAATTTTACTTTCAAATGTTGAACTTTTTAAAAGGAAAGTTTTTCAGTCGTAAATAATTATATATCCCATATTATCTATTTAGAGTCATAAATTCAGAAATAAAATTTGAAATTTTAAACTTAAAGCTGTGATGTTAGAATAAAACATTTTTAAACATTACTTTTACAAAATAAATAATAACTAATTCAAAATTAAAAATCTATAAATCATTAGAAGATTGTTCTTTTTCTTTCATGCTTCAGGTTTATATCAACTGTAAGTTTTGTAGCAGTTTAAAATATTTATAATTAGATATCCAAATGTCAATTGTTTTTTAAAATAGCTAGTGATTGAGAGCATATTTTTCATAATTATAAACATTCTTCATTGTTTTTTAAATTATTCCATCATTCTCTGAGAGAATTTCTGTGATAGCTCTTGGTTATAAACTAAGATAAACAAAAAAGCAAATTGGTTTATTCAAATAAAAATGATTTCTTATTCATAGCAATCGCCAAATTGAAAACCTCATACAAAATTATGATCAAACACTACAGAACAAATATAGAGCATTTTAAAAACATTATTCTTAATATTATAATGATAAAACATAAATGATACAACTACAACAGAAATGTAAACATCATTACTAGGGTTAGCTAACTCGCTTAAACATTTTTATAAGATTTGTAGCAGCAATAATTCATCAATAATAATTGAAATGTATTAACAAGAAAGATTCCATCGTTAAGTGGGAATAAATATAACAATAAGATATAAGCATAAGTTTTAAACTTACCAAATTCAAGCATTTATAACATTATAACATCACACGCACCACATTAGCCCGGATTGTAAACAGCTTGCTTCAATGGCCAGAGTGGGTGGGTGGGGAAAGGACAGGAAACGGAAGCTGGGCCACTGGGCTGTTCAGATCGCTTTTTATTTGATTAAAGGCTTGTTAATTTTCAGTAAATGAATTAAACTGTACGCTTAAAGCATTTTTGAACGAAAACGGTTCATACAGCTTTAATGAGTAAAGATATTACATATGTACTTAAAAGCGAAATTAATGAACACAAATTTTAAAAATTCGTAAAATTAAACTTGCTTTGTTAATGTGAATGCTACACGTAACTTTTGCATCAATTCATGAAAAAATAAAACTAATAACTACTACTGTAAATATGCGATCTTTTTCTTAATCAGGTATATCGTATAAACTTGAAATTCGAATCTAGGAGAGTGAATTGGTTATACATTCAACTTGGCAAAATTTCCAACCATTCAAATTTTAATTATGTGAGAGTTTTTGCATAATAAAAATTTATCTGATTGGTGTATTGAATTCCGTAGATACCAGTTGATGTTTCATAAAAGCAGTAAAATAAAACATTTAAAATAGAAGTCAAATAAAACATTTTCTTTTCCATCTCAAATTAATATTTTGTATGATTCATGAAAGAACGAAAAAAAAAAAAAAAAAAAAGCAGAAAACCTTTTAAATATATACTTTAATTAGAGAATTATTGAAATTCTCACAGAAACTAAGATCTGATCATTATCGAAAATATCACAAGAAAAATTTTGTGTGAACTGAAAAAAAATTTTAAAAAATCTTTGTTCAAACTTAATTCACCTTAAAGATATTCAAAATGTCTTCAAAAAATTTTAAGATATTCTAAACAATCTTAAGATGTTTTAAGGTAATATTAACTCAGGAAACTTTCTTAAGATTTTCTTAAGACAAACTTAATTCCCCCTAAAGATATTCAAAATGTCTATAAAATGTCTGAAAAAATTCTTAAGATATTTGAAAGAATCTTAAGGTAATTCTAACTCAGGAATCTGTCTTAAGATTTTCTTAAGAATTTTTGAAGACAAACTTAATTCACCTTAAAGATATTCAAAATGTCTGTAAAATGTCTGCAATGATAGAGTTAAATCTTAAGAAATTCTTCAGATTTCTGAAGAATTTCTTAAGAAAAGGACATTTTCTTAAGAAAATCTTAAGATTATTTTTAGTGGGGTAGAAGTACAATTAAAATGAAAAGAGTAAACTTTGTAATGTTAACAATATATAAAAGTAATATGAATTATAAGAAAATACACATTTGAACTCTTGATAAAAATTCAACACAATTAAAAATATGTAGTAGCGTTATCAGCAAGTTTAAGATTTTCATTTTCAACAGTTTTATGACTTAACAGTTTTTTCAGCTCCAAGACTTTCGTTTGAAGATCGCAACAAAGCTATTCCCCAAGTATTATTCGTCATAATCATACAACTTAAATAAACTCTTCAATAAGCCCTTCAATCAAATATGTGTAAGTTAAAATGTAAAACATAAAATACAAAAAATAGTTTTACAGGAAAAATTTCAATCTGAAATTATACTACAATATCGTTTATCTTGTTTGAAAACAAAATTAAATGAAAAATTACACAGTGGTTGTTATTCTGAAGTCCAAGACTTCAGTATTGTCTTCATTTCACTTTATTTATTATTTACCTTTCATATTTGTCACTTTAATAACAAAAAATTAGAAATTTTTTGGCAAAATTTCCTGAACGTAAAAAGATTAATTCATTATTCAATAATAGTATTTTAATACTATTATTGTAAAATTTCCAAAGAAAACTTTCCTCTAAAAGCAGGTGATAAAAATCTGCTTTCAAGTTCTTTTCTTTTACTCTCTGATTTAACCATTTACTCAGGAAGTTCTTGCCCATTTCCTCTTCCTGTTCTTCATTTTACGCTATGTTTAACTTTCTCGTCACCATTTGTTAGAAAATATCTCGACAAGAAAGTAACTTTGTTAAAATAGCAACTGAAAATGGCCTTTTCTGCTTGCTTTTTAGATCATATCGAAAACTTCTTTCTTTTTAATTTTTATTTGTTGCTGGTTGTAATGATTACTAATTAAATGTTTTTAATTTAACGGGTGTTATCAAAAATGTACTAATATGTTCAAATGAATACTTATTTAATATAAATATACATGCAAACAAAAAATTAATTTTAAAATTATATGAAAATATTTAATTATAATTTACATATTTCAAACAAGCCTCTTACCACTTATATATAATTTATTTTTAATTCCTACAGATGAAATTAGTTTAAATTGTTGTTTATAAAATTAAGTAAATGCGGCATTATATTAGTGAAATGTCAACCGTTTTACTTTTGGAAATGCTCTAAATAAAAAACTAATGAATAAACTAATGATATAGTTGGTAATAAGACTATATATTAATCTGTGGAGAGTATGGGTGATTAAAGTATTTAACAGTCATCATTTTGCTTATTGAAAATCTGAATTAAGAATTAATTAAATGAGATGATAATAATCTTATTTTTAACTCCCTCACTTAAAGTAAAATCGGGAGATTTAGATAACATTAAATTAAGCAAAATAATTTTATTCTCAACGTAAATAAACTGGATTCTATATCTGATCTCCGTAAATGTTATGTCAATATCATGTTATATTTTGAAATACTTGGAATGAACTTGAATGTGACAGATCATATATATCAATATTTATCGTAGCTTAGTATGTTTCAAATTATGGAGTCATTTTTTTCTGAATTTTATTTCATTAAAATAGTGCGGACCAAAAAATTTTAAGAATTTCAGTATTTGAAGAATTCAATATATCATCTTACAATTAAATAAAATCATCTTTTAAATATAATAATTTCTTAGCAGTGTAACTACTTTACATATAAATATTTTTAAAGTCATATATTAAGTCATGCATATACACTTTTTATACAGCCTTTTAAAATGAGATAGAAGGAATTAGTTAAAATGCAGTTTAACTTGTCGATGTTTTCCAGTACCTCTAATACTTAGTATCAAATATATCTAAAGCTCAAGTTGGAGAAATTAATAAACTGAACTATATACAGGGGAATCTAAAACAGTGGAGAAATTTCTGAACAAATAATGTGATATTTGTATGAAAAAAAAAATTGCAAAATGATTTTTATCAACTGTAGTGTATTAACTAATATCTGAAACAGAATTTTGTCTTTTAAATAAAAATATAAAGTAGGCTCAGGATGCGTAAATATAGTTTTTTGATGAAGTGTCTATCCCTGTATTACATGTGCGTATTACTGCATTGCGTGCGTATATCTTAAGAGCTCTTTCTCCAAGAAAAGTAAAAAGACCACAGTTAAAATTCAAAACAATAAACGAAATAACTTTGCATCAAATACTATCCTGCTGAAATAAAATTAAAAAAGGCTTTTGGACGTAAACTAAAATGGTTAATTAGGGAAAATATTCAGCTTATTTTTCAACTAAATTATAAATAAATAATGAATTTTTCCTATGTTGTTGCATATTTTTAAACTTGAATGAAACAATCTAGAACATTCTAAAATACATATAAATAACTTTAAAATATTAGCAAGCGAACATTTTTCATTTTATTTTCAATATACTAACTGAATATACTGACAATTTGCACAATTTTCTCACTGAGCCTACAAAAATATGGCGAAATCTGATACTATGAGCAAATAAAAGTTGTGATAAATTATATAATTTCGAATAATATCCATACACAATAATCGAGTTTTTATTTTTCAAAAGCTTTTATCATGGTTTTAAATGTTTACTTAAAAATGTTAATAAATTAGTGATGCATTTAATTATGCTAAGAGATCAGACACAAAAAATTCTTTTTAAAATAAAATACCTTTTTTGGCAGATTTGGATGGTTGACTTACAAATTATTGGCTCCAATTATTTAATCTGAAGATTGGTCGAAGATCATTGTGATGAATATTATTTTTCCATATTTTGCTCAATCTCTAGATTTTGGTCATTTTTAGCAAAATATTTTTCGACCAATATTAAATATAAATATAAACATTTTTCTGAAAATAATTTTTTTCACATCTAATTAATTTTGTTTGAAAGAACTTTAAAATTTGGTGCAGAAAGTAATTTGATTCAAACAGATAGCTAGGTGTGTTGAAATACTTACAAAGTGAAATTAAGAGCGCTCAAAGTTCTGAGCCGTAAAATCCGTTTTAAAAGTGAAATATTATGCGGTTATTTTTGCAATAATATTTTTTAATTTGAGTGTTTTGGTAATTTTTCGGTAATTATTACTCTAAACATTACGGTATATATACCAGATATTTTTTCTCCTCAGCATGCATGCAAATATTAATTTTACAGTAACAAGCACGGACATCATAGGTAACATTTGTTTTTACCATGATTTGCCCGGGAATCGTTTGCTGCGATTTCCTCCTTAATTTTTTTATAAAGTCAATTGTTCAAATATGTTGGAAAAAAGTATGTGTATTCAGAATGTACGTTATGAGTCTGAAATTCTAATAATCAAGCTCTACTTTACGAGAATATGAAGAGCTCCAACTTTTAAATTGATACTAGGTTCTGGGCATAAAATTTGTTCATCGTTTTCAAAGTTATTAATTTCATGTTTTAATGAAGTTTTTGATCGTACATTATAATTCTGTGTTTGTTTTAAAATTATTAATTTATGTTAGGTAAGTATTTAAACCGTTCCATATATTTAAAACTGTTTAATCATAAAATGTCAGGGTGCATAATACTTTACCAAATTCAAAATTCCTTGCAAGAAATTTTTAATATAAACTCTAACTGTCCTTCCATTTTTAATATATTCTCAAATGCCTAATTTACATTGCTGAATATATTTGTTCTTTTAATACATATATGTATGTATATTCCACTTCATTGCCGTTTTTAATAGAATAAAAACACAATTGTTTTCAACAAAACTTTTACTCCAAATTCAAATTAATCTGGAGTCCTGAGACACTCTTAAATGAGGGATCTTAAAATTCTGAAATTATTTTCGATTTTACGAAAATTATAAAAAACTATCATTAATTAAAATTATCATTTTCATACTTGATTAAATTAAATCCTTTACATTTTTGGCAATCTCTACGCTTAATATAATAGTTTCCTTCTTAATCACTATCTGTTTTACCTTGTAAATATAAAAATTTAATTCTAGAAAACTCTGAATTTATTGTGATGAATTCAAAGACTACATTCGATTTCATTAGTATATAGTTATATATAGAATATTTAGCATTAAAGAACTACATTCTGATTCTAAAAAGAAGGTAAATATATAGTCCTGTGATAATTATTTGCATATATTATTTGCTGTGAATAATTATTTGCATTTATATAGTTTAAACTGCACTAATCACATTCGTTAAAAAGTTAAATGGCAGGACGTGCTTGATTATTACTTTTATTAAATATCTAAGTTCCTTGATGCAAACACGTAAAAAAGGGTATCCTTTAACATTTTTGTTGCAAATAAATGGTTAGAGCAGTATCTGTGTATTCATTTTTACCTTTTGTTACCCTTCTGCAAATAACTGTAACCTTAAAATCATATTTCTTGACTAAGTTACCCCAAATCTGTAAGTATCTAATGCCGCCATGCTTTATATTTTAAATTTTTTGCTCTATCTTATGTAAAATGTATGCTCTATCTTATGTAATGCTCTGTCTCATCTAATGCTCTATGTATGCTCTATCTTATGTAAAATAAAACTTCTTGTAAAAATTATAAACTGTATGTGTAGACCTAAGCCTTATGTTAATTAGTTTCTAAAGAAAATACTGTTGAATATACATATAATTTAATTCGAATTGTTGTCTAGTGATGGTGCAGCTATAAAACTTTTTTGTACATAAGTTATTTTAGTTGGAATTATTCATATTTCAACAAAATGCATCCTTACCTGATATTTTTCTTTTTAACCGAGAGGGTATTTCATTAACTTTTTTTTAACTCCATTAAAAAGTTTTTTTTCCTCCCTTTTTTGCTTCAAAAGACTTTGAAAAGTTTCTACTTTTACCAAAAGTTTATAAGAATTCACTTTTCAAGTATCGTCACAAATTGAATCCAACTCCTAAATTGCCCCAAGGCTCGTAAAGGTTACAGTATGAAACATCTGAGGAAGGTATTGATCGATAAAGAATTTAAGCGTCAAAAATTATCGTTTATAAAAAAGTAAACATACCCTCAAAATTTTAAAAAATTAAGAAACAAATCAGAAATTATATTTTTTGAAATTACAAAAAAATTGCTTCATAAAATTTTTTTTTATTTAATTTTTTAATATTTATTTTTATTATAATTATTAATTTTAGTTAATATATATTAAGTTTCACACTACAACAAGAAAAAATATCTTACAAGAAAAAACTTCCTTTTAACTGTATGGCTTACAAGAAGAAAAAAAACAACTTCCATTTTCATTGAATTTACTTTTAAAAATATTTAAAAAAAATACATATGCAAAGAAAAATGTCTTATGTCGTTATTAGATATTAGAACATATTTTAGTTCTTTAAAATATGAGTTCCTTGTCAAAATTGAATAATCAAATATAACGAAGTTCTTCGTTTTTGACAAAATCATTTTCTTATATAAATTAGTAGACATTTCGAATAAATTAAACTCTTTATGGTTTCATTGGTTTTGGAACCATACTTTTACTATATTGGTACCATATTTGCACTATGTTGGTACCATATTTGCAGTGCACCATATGTTACCATACCACTTGTGCTAATATGGTACCATACCATCTTATTGGTGCCATATTGTCCAAAACCAAAATTGTACCTAAGTAATCAAAGACGACGACGCGATTCTAGAGAATGCAGAAGATGTTTCTGTAAGGGTTTTTGTAAGAAATTTGTAAGGAGTTGTGTATCCAACTGATGGATGCTCCTCATGTAGCATAGGCGCAATGTTGTGTACTGGTGATGGTGTAACTAACCGTAAAAGAAACCAAAGAGATGAACAGTCATATATTATTTAGTTTGGAATATTATAATTTAATTTACCAAACTGCTGCATAGCAATAAATCGTCAAGTTTGGAAGATCGCATCCCAAAAGTAGCCGTTCTAATTTTCTATGGTAATTAAAGGCAATTTATCTGGAGATCGTTTGCCAATGAAAAATTTTGAATTATCCCCACAGTGTTTCTACAAAAATGCACGTCAGAATTTCTTAAAACTAGTATATTATTTACATCACATTAAAATAAGAGTAATTATTGAAATTCTGAACAATATTAGAATTGCTAAAGAGTCCTACTGTGATGCCAAAATAGGCATTACATATTTCCTAGCTATTAAAATTTCGTTAATTTCTTAAACTTACTTTTTAAAATTGCTCCTAATAGAATTTCAATTAAATTAAAGAAATTATTTAATTTTTATTGCAATTTTTAAAAAGCGAATATAGAATATTTTATTCTTTTATTAACAATCAATGTAACTGCTAACTTTTTATTTCAATACTAATGAAAGACTCGTTAATTCACTATCGCTACAAAATCGGAAAAAAAATTATATATAACATTTTATCCCTTATTTCTTACCAGAAAAACGTTTCAGTTACATGGTAATAGTAATTTTCACAGTCTTTTTGGCGATTCGCTTTCGCCAAATAATTTTCATATCTTTTATGGTTGGCTTTATTTTTACACACTTAATCGTGATCATATTCACTTAATATTTTTTTTTTTTTTCCTTAAACGACTTCATTCATTCCTGTGATAAATATCCCTACTTGATATCCAAATTGAAAAGTATGCTTAGTACTAGAATGTTGTCACCTGTAAGACTCCACCAATTGAACTGATTAAGGCCCTATAATATGAGAGCTGAACTACCAACTATGTTGGAGCAAACAAGTTCGCAAGTTAACGTTATGTTAGTATTAGCGTGAGAGTTTGAAGACTATTTGGATACCTAAAATAATTGATATGGGTGGTTGTGCGGCAGTAAATTGCACAAACAGTAATAAAAAAAAGGTTTTCGTATGTTCAGATTTCTTTCAAATATGAAAAGAAAGAAGGAATGGATTATAAATTGCCGAAGATAAATCTGGCAGCCTGGAAGTGGAGCTCGCTTATGTGAGGTAAATCTTCATTTATTTATAATTTATTAGATTTATTTACTTATATATGTAGTATATAAACGATATTAAGTTGTTAGAATTTGTTCTTAAATGTTTGATTTCGTCTATTTTTTTTAAAGAAAATAGGCTAATAACTTGCAGGGTTACTTGAATTGTACAGTTTTAGCTCTGTACCAAATATAGGGATTTTCATTGAAAATTGCATTTATTAAGTATATATTTATTGAAGATATGAGTTTTAAACAACAATTATTGATTTATTTAACAATTTCAAGTGTTTATGTAAAATAAAACCAATAAATAAAGGCAAGAGATTGGCTAAATAAGTATTCGCCAAATTAATTCAGAATCGCCAATTTTGTATTCACTGTTAAGTATTTTTTTTTTTTTTTTTTTTTTTTTTTTTTGTAAAAAACAAATGTTTACCTGCTTTTTTATTTTATTCCATTTTATTTCACTAAGATTAAGTAGTTAGTTTCTTAATCTTGGCTAATTTAAGTTTGTTTTATAGTTATTTATGGTAATATATCGATATATCGCCTAAATTTCAAATGATTTGTTTACATTTATCATACGAAACCTGTTTAATATGCGATCTTTCATATATTTTTGGATCTACCAATGTTTTTTTTTCTTTAAAATTCTTGCGTTAAAATGCTTAAATAATTAGTTTCTGTGTTAGAAAATTTTATGGGAGTATGTTTAAAAATTGTTATAACTTGTTTTTTAATGTGATTTAATTAAAGTATGAAAATAAAAAAACGTATTCTAACTATTTTTTCAGGTTCAATTTGAAGAATATAAATAGAAATAAATAGAAAAGATGGTCCCAATAAATTAAGACCTGATACTATTCCAACAAGTTTAAATGTTCAAAATTCCGTAAAATTCCTCAAAAAAGACTAAAAGGAATAGACTGTCCCAAACCTGGATCACTTTTAGATAAGCTTGAATCTAGTGCAAGTATAAATTTACTTATTTATTCATTAAAAACTGAATACAATGCAGTACTTCAATTTATAATACATACAATACATTAGCTAAATCCAAACAAATAATTTTAATTTTAGCTTTATTTACTAGCTTCAACTAATTTCAAACACAAAACTTTTAAAAATTATATTAAATGTAGAATATTATTTTGTCTTACAGAAAAGTTAATAGAAATGTTTTAACATTTAATAAGATGGTATTTAAAGATAAATAAATTTTCATTGAAATAAAATGCTCAGCATGTATTCTTGATGTAAAAATTAAAATTTATTTGTTCTATGATATAAATATGTATATACGTTTTTTAAAGTAAAATATTTTATGAAATAAGTTTTGCTGAAGAAAGAAAATCCGTATGATTGATTGACATTACATTATGGATTTTGTTTGTTTATCGCTTTATTCTTTCTGAATATTTGAACACAATCTGAAACAATAGCGTGGCATTTCTGTCCTTTAATATGAGACATTTTCAGAAATGTTTTGATAGAACGTTTTACTGCAGATCTTTCCGTTTTAAAGCCGAAGGGCTTAAAAATATAAAATGAAAATTTCGTGTTACATTCAAAATGAAACTGCCATAACCATCTGTAAAAACTAATGGTAAATATTGATGGTACAATGGCTTGGTTTAACCATGCAAATATAAACAAGAGCACTTGAATAAGGACAATTTTGTGATAAATATGTTGTTTTTATTTTAGTATTAAGTTAGTTTTAAGTACTCAAATATAATAAAAGCTATGTATTATTAAGTACTTTACCGTAAATAGTTTATTGTTTTACAAGTTAAATTCAATTAATGCATTAAATTGTACTAAATTTTCATATATTTATTGTGTAAAAGCTAAAGAAGAATTGCTTTGTCATTGATGCACGGTATATAGAATCATATTATCTTAATGGATTAAATAATAAGTTATATCATCTATTCGTCTTAGTTGAACTGGTAGGTCACCGTGTGTAAAAGTTTAAGAAGTTCGAAGAAGACTAATGTAACTTCATATGCAACTTCAACCTATTTTTATTATCTCAGTAAATTTTCAGAATGTGGTTTAACATGCAGGAATGTTGCCGAAAATTGGGCTTCATAAAAATTACGTTCAAGTGTCCCCAAAATGTGTTTAAACTTATGGAGTAAATGTTCTGTGTTTATAATCATTAATAATTGATTGAAAAAAAATAAAGAAAACGTCAAAGTTTTTTATCATTACCTGTAGCTATGCAAAAGATTTCATATTTTCTATAAACTGGAACACATATTAATCGAATAAGAATAAAACACTTATCAAAAGACGTGCCATTGCTCATTGAGAGCTCTTGCTATCAATCATCTCGCTACCTGTGCAGTTCCTTGAAAATCTCACATCGGAGCAGGTGGGTACTACTTCAGAAGTATATGAAGAGGGCAAGTAGGCTCGATTGCAGTGCCTAAGATGTGAATATTGGCATCGAGGCAATCGCGTTCCTTCAACGACAGTAGGCTGCAACTGCATCACATACTAGTTGATCCGAAAAAATGAAGAGTCAATCTTCCTAGAAATTTTTTGGAATTATGAGTTTGAAGATCCTACCAGGAATTCGATGCAAATAAGCTTTTCAGCAACAGTTTAGCAAACCAATGAAAGGTTAAAGTAAGTTGCAACCTCTTAGAGCACTGTAAAAATTTCCAAAAAATACTTTTTAAAGTACCTGTACTCTTGGGTGCATCATCCGAAAAATATTTTTGCTGTAATTTTTACAGTAATATTAATTTAATCAGAGTGTTTCAGTGACTTTACGGTTAATCGTAATCTAAAAATTACAGTATATCAGATTTTCTGTGTCGCAAAATGTTTCAGTAAAAATGGATTTAACGGGGAAAAAATACCGGCACCCTGAGTGGATTTACTTCTTATCGTTATTTGATCCAATTTTTTTTTAAATAAAAGAAAATGTTTTAATTCAAATAAAAAGAAGGATATCAAAGAAAATTTGCAAAACTGTTAAATTGATTTACTCGCTCAAATACATCTATTCGATTTAAGAAACAATTTCTAAATAATTCAAACCATTTATCCTAAAACATAATGCATTAGTCCGTAGAATAAACTATTATTTTGATAACTCTGAATACATTTTATACACTTTTTCTCAACAAAATAATTGAAATTCAGTACGAATTCAAATTCCGTACGAAATGTACGGAAAAGAATAGTTACAAGTGAAACGTCCATACACTTAACTTTATACTTTTCTAGAAATGAAAATAAATTGAACAACATTTATCTTTCTAATATTCCAGTTACATATTATAGAAGTTTCTTATAGAAAATTTCTCGTAGAGAGAATTTATTTTTATTTGTGTTCTGTAAATTCTAATTTTTTTTAATGTTACGTTCAGTATATTATGTTCTTTCAGTGAAATTGCCTTTTTTTATACATTTTATATTTTGTTAAAATACTATTAAAAACACGCGAACACGCAAAATTGACCCAGCATGATATTTTGCTCAGTTTTATTCCTTTTTTGCCCGGAGTTATCCTAGATGCTACGATTAGAATAAGAAAAGGGCAAAAAGGTAAAATGAATCCTTTTTCAGCTTATTAAATCATTTGGAGTAAGCTAAAGAAACATATCGACGTTTTAAATTACTTCAAGCATCAGCATCAATTTATTAAACTATATTTAACTTTACATTGTATTAAGCTTTTCAATTACTTTAATTTTTGAAAATCTTCATAGTATTTTTTTTTTAATTTACAAATATAAATTCATAACAATAAATTATATTTTTATTTTATATAAAGTTTTTTATATTACTAGAGACACTATTTTCCAATTTTTCTAGTAAAAATATAAAGGAAGTCTTTTTTTTAGAAAGCTATAAGCGCAAATAAATACATCTTAAAAGGGAAAGCTTCGTAACCTAATTAAATCGGAAAATATTAAAACCAGCTATATATATATATATATATATATATGTATGTATAAAACTATGCTTAGGCATTTCTAAAGCCTGTAAACAGGAAATACAAATAAAATTGTAACAAATCTACATTTCAAAATCAATTCTATTAGAGAATGAAAATTATTTTTTCATTACATTTTCGTCAATCATTGTATATTTGTAAAATAGATATTTAATTGTTTAATTGAAACACTTTTTAGTAATTTTAAAAAAGAAAAAAATATTCGCAGAAGCGAAATTTATACTCTTTATAAATAGACTGAGTAGTATACTTATGTAGGACACCCGTAAGCAACATGTCCTGAAAAAAATTAATATTAAATTAATATATCGTTTAATAAAGTTAAAATTAGAATAGAAATAAAAACTATAAAGAGTCAATTTAAAATAAAAAAAGAAATTAAAATGAAAAATAAAATTGAAGAAGTTCTCAAAAATAATAAATAAATTTAAAATTCATCCTTATATTATATAAAAAAAAAACATCAGTATCTTCAAAATTAACAATCTAAAAGTAAGATTTAATATACAAATGCTATATGAAGAAAAAATTATGATAAAAACAATTAGAATATGACATAGTTTACCGTATTTTTATTGCTCTTTGGAGACACGAAAAAGCTCAGTAATTTTTACCTAAAACCTTCTGCCACTTCGGTAAAATATTCGGTGTTGATAATGATTTTGGTTTTATGATAAAGTTTTATGATAAAGGTAATGATAAAAATTTATAATATGTGCCAAAAATTCGTAAAAAATATAGTAATTTTTTCATGATTCATAAGAAAATGGCATAAAAACCATTGGTCTCTTTATATATATATTTTTTTCCTGTATCTTTTAATAAATATGTCTAATAAGAATTATAATTTTGAAACTCCAGTAAACAGTTAAAATAGGAGCAGAAAAATTTCAACATAGTTTGGTTTTATTAACCAGCATTATGATTTTTTTACCAAAAATGTCATTTTCATATGGCAGCGCAATTTTAACAGAATCTGTGTCCTCGTGAAGACCATATTATGCTTTTAAAATAGAAAATAAGTATAATAAGCTGTATATTTAGTAGTGCAGACAATAAGATTCCCTGATTAGAAAGATAACTTTTTATAGAGATATAACGTTTGTTTAAAGCATAGAAAACAAAATAAATTCGATCGAAATATTAAATAAAAATGGCGTTCTTATTATATTCTTCTTTTTTAAATACCCACGCAGACAAAACAAAACATAGAACACATTAATAGAGCATTTAAAAACTTTTTATTAACTATAATAAAACATTTCTGAGCAAATAAAGAATGAAATTACCAACTGCCTGATTTTATCCTTAAGCTAAAATTTATCTGAGAAGAGATGAGAAGAAGAGAATATTTTTGTAACTCTATTCCTACACAGAAGATACTTTCCTGAGGGTAATTACCGATGAAAATGCTCACGAAACTCTCTGCGAAACATCAAGGAATGTTTCCAGAGCTTAGATGTTCGGAAAATACTTTCTAGAACTTTTGAAATTACTCGGTAAGATCATCTATCTTGTGGTGGGAAAAATATGCACTTCAGGGGTTTATAAGAAAATAAGATTTGATTTTAGTGTGAAACTATTTATAAATTGTAGTATTTTTATTGACAAATTTTGGCACAGCATTATTTATGGAAAAGAAAAGTTCTATTTTATTTTCCTTTTTCTTAAAACTTATGCATGGTTCAAAATTAGAAACAATTTTAAGTCATGATTCAAAATTATATTACTTTTTGTTAAAGTTCAAAATTATTACCAATTTTATGTCTTGATTAAAAGTTATATTCAATTCTGTGCCATGATTCAAAATTTTGTCCTTAAAAGTTATCAAAAAAAGAGTCATCCATTACATACATTTAAGAAGAAATTACTTTTATCATGGCAATGTTTATGATTTGAGCCGTGGTAGCTTAGGGGATAGAGAGTTCATTTTCCAATCAGATGAACCGGGTGAGGTAAACCATCCGGCTCGCTCCGACCACAGTGCTGATGCAAAATATCAAAGTGGTAGACGGATCATGGGTTAGAGTCCCCTTGCCGTCAGGATATTCGTGGTTTTTTTTGCGCTTTTCCTCTCCATGTAACCTACATATATGTTAGTAGGCAAAATTTTCTACCAGTACTTGATCCAGGAGTTCCCATGTCTTCTGGATCAGGTTCAAAATAACAACGCTACGGAGTTGAACCAGCTTTTGTGCGAATTTTTACCATACGCACTGTATTATCCGAACCATGATAAACATAAATTATTCGGCCTAAAATCCAGGTATTTAAAGGCGAGAAATCCTCTTTTACAAGTACCATCTGTCCTATTTTTAAATCGTTTTTTGTTACCATCCATTTTGATCTAGCTTGTAATGTATTCGAGTTTACTCCAGACTTGGACCAACATGAGCAGACTGCAATGCTTACCGCATTGCTAAATACAGTACTAAATTAATGTTTCCCCGGTGGTATGCGGATGGGGTTAATACGATAATAAGCATATCATAGTACATAGTACAAAAATTGCCTATTAAAATCAAATGTACTCATTTACAAATTAAAAATCTAAGTCTGTAGAAGATTATCCATTTCAGTTATTTCCTAAAAAATAAAACAAATATAATATATAAGCATAGCTAGTATGGGTAGTAATTAATATAGTATAGGTAAACTTCATATTCATAGAAACAGGGGCAAATAAAAATCGATACAGGATGTTTCCACAACAGCGAAACAAAAATAAAAAATTATAAAAAACTTGAAATTGTTATTGATTTTCTAAGTTATTAGAATATTTTTGTATGCCAATAAAATGTTAAAAAGATATTTTATTGTAATTGAAATAAATAAATTGAAAATATTTTTCAAAGTTCAAAAATACTGATGTATAGTTGCTTTTCCTATATGTAATGTACTTAACATGTGTATACACTCTAAAAACAGTACCTCTTATATAAAAGGTACAAGCTAAATGTACCCCTTATTTTCTCGCGTAAGAGGCACATAACTAATGTGCCTTTAAAAATGACAGGCACCACAAGAATTTAAAGGCACCAAAGCAAACGCGAGTGAATACTCGGTACGAAAAGATTTTACCGCTTCCTCGTGCCTCTCAAATGCACTTCCCTTCTTTTTCTTCGGTACGATGTAACGGAGAAGAAGCGCATGCGCACATCAGTTCGTTTCCTGTCCTCTCCCCTGCCATCAACTCCACCGATTGAAACAACTTGTAAACAATTCTTGTTTGCCAAGATCTGGCCTAATATGTGATGTTATATATGCTTGAATTTGGTAAGTTTAAAACTTATACTTCTATATTATTTTTATATTTATTCCTAATTAACGATGGCATCTTTCTTATTAATACATTTCAATTATTACTACTACAAATCTTATAAAAATACTTAAGCGAGGTAGCTAACCCTAATTATGATGTTTACATTTCTGTTGTAGTTGTATCATTTATGTTTTATCATTATAATATTAAGAAGAATGTTTTTAAAATGCCCTATATTTGTTCTGTAGTGTTTGATCATAATTTTGTATGAGGTTTTCAATGTGGCGATTGGTATGAATAAGAAATAATTTTTATTTGAATAAACCAATTTCCTTTTTTGTTTATCTTAGTTTATAATCAAGAGCTATCACAGAAATTCTCTCAGAGAATGATTGAATAATTTAAAAAACAACGAAGAATGTTTATAATTATGAAAAATATGCTCTCAATCATTAGCTATTTAAAAAAACAATTAACATTTGGATATCTAATTATACTTATTTTAAACTGCTACAAAACTTACAGTTGATATAAACCTGAAGAAAAAAACAAGATTATGCTTTATTTATATGTTAAATATGGTGTGAGCATGAAAGAAAAAAAAACAATCTTCTAATGATTTATAGATTTTTAATTTTGAATTAGTTATTATTTATTTTGTAAAAGTAATGTTTAAAAATGTTTTATTCTAACATCACAGCTTTAAGTTTAAAATTTAAAATTTTATTTTTGAATTTATGACTTAAAATAGATAATATGGGATATATAGTTATTTACGACTGAAAAACTTTCCTTTTAAAAATTTTAACATTTTAAATTGAACTTTAATTTATTTGATTTTTAAGAAGGGTTAATAGCTTGTTCCAGAGTGCTCTTGTGGCACAGCTGGTTAAAATATCTTTCACACTGCTTATTAGAGAAATAGGGTAATGAGTTTGATCCTGGCAATGTATAAAACAATTGACATGTATACTCAGCAAGGTGCATATGACCTCTGCCACAGCTGAAAGTTCTCTCATTGGTTATCGTGCGAAAGATTGAAAAGAGCTAGCTCAAGCGGAGTCCACTTTATCTGACCAGTATCAAAATTACATGGCCGTTAAAAGTTAAGCCCTAGAAATGGGATTTTTGGTCGTGGTTGAGTTATGGCGGTGATGAGTACCTTGCTCTATATTTAAAATAAAATAATGAAAAGTACTTAACACTTGAACTTTTTAAAAATATTAAAGTATTTTTAACTAGTGCAGTATAATTTACATAATTTTGTTATCAATAACCATAAATAAAAAATTTAAAAAAATTATTTACATAACATTCATTGGATCACAAATGGATTAGATATGCAGAAGCGCTGTTGTGCCACTGGCATTTTTCAAGATAATTTCTTAATGCTTTATCGATATATACTTTATACCAAAAAATATTTGGTACTTCATATTCAATGCTCAACACTTTATACTCCATGTTTTCCTGCCACGAAAAGCTACCTAGTAAAACTTTATAATTCAACATCAGTGATAATAATTTTTGAGAAACCTTTATTTATTTTATAGTTATTGCTACCTTACCTGTGTTACCTAGAATAACATTATCATACAACTTTTATTTATCTATAACTAATGCTATTCCTGAACTGTAATAAAGAAATACAAAGCGAAGCAATTTTGATAACAATATTAAGAAAGAAAATATATTTATTGTAAGGCAGTGTATATTTATTGTATATGTGTATAAACTTGATACAGTGAAATTTTTATTTTTTTTTGCTCTCTGAAAGGCAATTTAATGTTTCTGTAATCTAAATTTATATTATTAGTATAACTATATGATTAATATATATATATATATATATTTGTTACTTTCTGTCTTGACTGTGTTCCAGTAAATACAAAAAAATGTTTTCAATTATTAAATATTTTTATAAATAATAATTATTTTTATAAGTAGTTACATTTTATAAATAATTACTTTTCTATTTACATTTGAATTTTCTTTGTTTACTCCAATTTTGTTATGTGTTAAAAACAATCCTTACACATTCTTATGTATTTAAGCTTAGCTAGTTTACACTTTTTTTTTTTGTTTCTTTAGCACATTGAATGCCACGCTAATTTTACATGGCTTGCCCGTCTGGCCAAAATGATTTTTTCAGTATATATTGCATTAACTTCTTCAAACCGTTTTAGTAATAATAATAATATAAAAAAAATGTAGAGCATTGAAAATTTATTTGAATTATGTGTTTCGATAATCTAGGCTTAGCCGTTCATCAGTGACCCCTGTGGCGCTACAAACAAACTCAGCACCAGTCACCGGTGACCCCTATGGCATTTAACGTGTTAAATTAGTTCAATAATATTAAATTATCAATAATATTAAATTTAAAAATTACTTTGGCTAAACCTATTCTTAATGTAATAAAATCTTCATGAATGTATTTATGTACATTGTGATGAAAACTTTTAACAACTTATTCAAATAAAATACTTTTACATTGATTAGTTCTGTTTTAAATTTTCTAGCCCAGCTGAATGCATGACAAGACTCGCATTTGGATTACATGGAGATGAAAACCACGCAAACCTGCCACGGTTAGTCTTGCGTCGAAGGGAATCAAACCCACGATCCTTCTACCACTAAGGGAATTTTACGTCAGCACTGTGGTCGGTGCGAATGAAATGGAAAATACATATCGACCAGCCATCTTAAGATTTTAACCCGATTCATCTCATTGAAAGGCAAATCCTCTGCTATTGTGACACCCCTGGAAACAAAGGCGATCACTACAAAAAATCCTGCTGTTAAATTCCTCAACTCGCTTTTACTCTCTCCTATAGAGAAATCTTGTGATTGTGACACCATTGTGAGACTAAAATATAAACAATGTTCAAGATGTGGATGCTGCGAGTGATAGCTAGTGAAAACTATTAAAAAAATTGTCATTTGTTTTTTTTTCAAAACTAGGAAAAATGTTTCAATAAAAGTTCTCTGTGAGACATGTGGACTTTTTTTATAAGTGCCTGCATTAAACGAATCTTACCATTTCTTCCAATAAAATCGAATTAAAGTCGTTTCACTCTGTATAGCAAATTTACCTGTATGTTATCACCTTTTACTATGATGTTTTATTTTCTCATTATAGTGCTAATTTTATTTAATTTTGTTTTATTTGAAACGATTACCATTATAATTTTGCTTCCAGTGTTGTGTTTTTTTTTGTTTACCTGCACTTTTTCTTTATTGACCTTTAATTATGATATTACTATTTATCTAAGGATTTCAAATTATTTTCCAGATTTTAAAATTCTTAGCCAAAGGAAAATTTTAGAAATTTTTTATGATTGATTTTTTCTGTAGGAAACTTTTAAGCATAATACAAATTTATTACAAATTAATTATTTTATAAAAATGCAAATACAAATTTCCAGTCATTTTGCTGTTGGGGAGGAGTAAGCGCGCAATGAATGGGGGAGAGATTGAAAAATGCAGATGTTTTATCGTGTTTGAGGGGAGGAAATAGACATAGGTTGAAGTTTATTTTTGGCAACGTATTAGATTAGTGCAGTAATATAAAGATAAACCTGAATCGACACTATGTTCTGTGTTATTAAGTTAGTGCATATATTATTGTCATGAAAAAATATATTTTCTGCTGAAATAATCTGCATCTTGCTTTTCGTTTGAAAACAGCTTTCGCCAACACTTTCCCCAAAATGGGCCTGACCTTGTTCCCAAAATGAGAACAAGGTTTTTTTTCTCAAATTGTTAACTAGTTATTGTACATTTTCACTAGGGATTGGTTTTATTTTAGACATTAGATTGTTGTAATCAAGTTTAAGTTAAAATAATTTTCATTTTAATTATATTTATGAAACAAATGCATGTTTAATGATTGGGGACAAAAATGTAGAATTTCACGATTTTTAAAATACAATGAAAATTCTGAAACAAGCTTTCCAAAAAAATTGCAGAATGCTTTTCATATATCCAGAGCTCAAATAAAATCACCAATTAAATAATATTAAGTACAGTTAGTTCTAAAAATATTGAAAGCTAATGCTCCAAAAATGGGAATGTTGGCGCCTAATGGGTTAATATGCTTCGCCAAAATCGGACTTTAAAAAAAAACATTTCAATAGAAAATAATATTTGATTTTACATTGGTTAAGTCATTTGATTAAGCATAGTTCATGTTATAAAATATACAAATTGTTCAAAATCTACATCTATCATTTTAAAATATTGTGAAAGTTCTATGTTGTTCTATATTTGTGCAACTGCTACTATATTATTTAAAATTGTTCTTTATGTGTGAAAATAAAAGATATTAGATTTCATTTAGTGTTTAATTTTGATCCTTATAAAACTATTTTATTAAATCTCTAAATATTTAAAAAATATCTAAATTTATAATAAATTTCCATTTTGAGGATGCTTTTTGGAAAAAAAATCCATGAATTATATTGACTTGGCTTACAGAAATAACTTTTTTTTTTGTACCTATATCTGATTAGAAAAGCATCATTGTAGTTGTTGAAGTATCATTAAACGCTACATAATTAAAGAACAAAGTATAAATTTACATATTTTATAACTGCCTTAGATGGAATCCCTCGAAATGATCACTTTCAAGTGGCCAATAATCAAAGAATTGAGAAATATTTTTCATTAAGAATTTTTATAATTAATATCTTGGTGGTAATAGTGTAAACCAAATAGAAAGTCCCTTTTTATATGAAGTGCTAGCAAAATGCAAATAGGTAAAAAAATTGTGTTCAAACCTGGTAAATAACAGGTCTTGGTACCACTGCTTGTTTCAGTGAGCGGTACATAAAAGCAAAATCTAAGGCACAATATACCTTTCAAGTTAAGAGGTAAATCTGATTTTGCCTCTGAAATCAGAGGTACATTGTGCCTTTCATTTTTAAAGGTACGTTGTGCCTTTTAAATTCAGAGGTACATTGTGCCTTTCATTTTTAAAGGTACGTTGTGCCCTTTAAATTCAGAGGCACAAACGATCCAAATTTGCCTCTGAAATCAGAGGTACAGTTTTTAGAGTGTATAATTACAATATGCAGTATATACAAAATAGAAAATTGCATATGATTGTTTCTCACTATTGTTCTTGAATTGTGAATTCGAGAATACTGATGTTGAGCTCGCATCGAACTTTTATCTAAACCTATTTAAATAAATAATATTCCTCTTTTAGAATCTTTATGCTTTCATTAGACAAAGGCATCGACATTTCACATATGTTTCACTATTTATGTGAAAAATAAATAAATGAAAGTGAAAAAGATGAATGCTAAAAAAGTGGCAAAAAGTTTTCTTTTACCTTTTAAAAAATGCGATCATAAGTAATTGAGCAAAAAACTCTGTTTAGATTTTCGTCTTTATCTCTTTCCTTTTCATTGGCAAACTGAAGTTTTTAAAGATAATGTTCACCGCAGAACAGTCATTCAAGAGATAAGTATTCTATGAAAATGTATATAAAGTTAGAAAAAAAATTATTTTCTGATAAAAAGTGCTTTTGAAATGTGTAAGTAAGAAAAAGAAAGTTAAGAAGTTTTACTGGATTTATAAAATTTGCAAAGAAACTTGTCACTAATTGATGCCATATTTTTCTGTTCAAAATCAGTTATATTAATAAATACGAACTGTAATAATTCTTACCTATAAACGTCGAAAATAGTTGTACTTTATTTATATATTAATGGCTGCCTTCTAGGAAGCATCCCAAAAGATGGTAATAATTTTTTTTTTCATTTGCAGAAATTTTTTTGTTGTATTTTATTATATTATTTTCAGGCTGCCGGACTACCAAATATGTCACTTTCCCTATTTGCCAGTCTGGCAACCTGAGCTCAAAGTCGAGCATTTTACTGTAGAACAGTTTAACGAGGTTCGACGTACCCTTGGTCCATCCGCAGGTTTACCAAAATAGTAACTTATAAGCTCACTGGCCACTGTTAGTGATGCTTGACTTCAATGATCTCCTGGGAAACATATTTGGCGATGTGAGTCATATCTTCATATAAAACTGTATGTTTGTAGATTCGCATGTTTGTCTGTCCCGTATAATCTAATTAATCATTTACCAGATAAATTGTATTAAATTGTTTTACACATATAATTTGAAGCAAAAGAAAGATAACTATTGACCTTGCGACACCCCTATTTGAGTCAATTGAACAGAATTTATGAAAAACGAA